>SJYX01004082.1:155405-215036 GCA_006410675.1 Oreotragus oreotragus | reverse complement strand
TTTTTCCAGTAGTCATGTACGGATGTGATAGTTGGACTATAAAGAAAGCTGAATGCTGAAGAATTAATGCTTTTGAACTGTGGTGTTGGGGAAGACTCGAGAATCCCTTGGACTGCAAGGAGATCCAACCAGTCCATTTTAAAGGAGATCAGCCCTGGGTGTTCACTGGAAGGACTGATGTTGAAGCTGAAGCTCTAATACTTTGGCCACCTCATGTGAAGAGTTGACTCACTGGAAAAGACTCATGCTGGGAGGGACTGGGGGCAGGAGGAGAAGGGGACGACAGAGGATGAGATGGCTGGATGGCATCACCAGCTCGATGGACATGGGTTTGGGTGGGCTCCGGGAGTTGGTGATGGACAGGGAAGCCTGTCGTGGTGCGATTCATGGGGTCACAAAGAGTCGGACACGACTGAGCAACTGAACTGAACTGAAGTCCCCTATATATGAATCTTCAATTCATGGACTTTCAAAAATGTGAATGTGCCTAGAGAAATGACAAAGAGAGTCAAGAGGAAAAAGAATCAACTGAAGAACTGAAGCGATTCACGATGCAGGAAATGACGAGGATTTTCTTTATTTGAGGAGACACTGCTAGCAGAGAATGTGGTCCAGTAGAGGAAGGCTGCAGCAGACGTTCAGAATGCAGTTCAGTGCTGCCATGGCATCGATGACGAGAGAAAAGAAGAGCTACTACTCAGACATCACTGGACCATTTTTTTCAAGCGGGTTGATAGAACTGAATCCAGCAAGGATTAACATGAGACATGAGTGAAATCACAGCTTTCCCTCTATCTCTTATTACTGATGACCCTTCAGCTCAAAACAGGCAACAAGAGTTACTGACTGGAGGAGTGAGTCAGTAACTCTTCTTGCCTGTTAGCTTGATGCCAGCTCCTGTATGCCAGCTGTTGTACTGTACTACTCTACTTTTCAAGACACTGAACTATAAGATCAAGCATGATTTCTTTATGTTTTGTGTTTGTTTTTAATGTATTATTTGTGTGAAAAGTATTATGAACCTATATACAGTACAGTCCTATATAGCTGAGTGTGATAGTTGGGTACCTAGGCTAGCTTTGCTGAATTTAGGAACAGATTGGGCTTAAAAATTCACTCTCAGAATGGAACTCATTTGTATGTAGGGGACTTACTGTACATGCCATTACTTTATGCTCAACTAAGGAAGACACTGCTACCAACTAAACCATGAGATGATTATTTTTGATTTATTAAAAGAGTTTAATGGCACCCCACCCCAGTACTCTTGCCTGGAAAATCCCATGGACGGAGGAGCCTGGTGGGCTGCAGTCCATGGGATCGCTAACAGTCGGACAGACTGAGCGACTTCACTTTCACTTTTCTCTTTCATGCATTGGAGAAGGAAATGGCAACCCACTCCAGTATTCTTGCCTGGAGAATCCCAGGGACGGTGGAGCCTGGTGGGCTGCCATTTATGGGGTCACACAGAGTCGGACACGACTGAAGTGACTTAGCAGCAGCAGCTTTCTTTCTTTCTTTTTGTCATCATCACTGTTGGGTACGCCTGAAGAAGAAAATCTAAGCGAGTTAAATTGCTGAGATTTCCTTCATGTTGAGTTTGACTCTGGTGCATCATTTGTTTGACTCCAAGACAGAGGATGAGATGGCTGGATGGCATCACTGACTTGATGGAAGTGAATCTGAGTGAACTCCGGGAGTTGGCAATGGACAGGGAGGCCTGGTGTGCTGCAATTCATGGGGTCACGAAGAGTCGGACATGACAAAGCGACTGAGCTAAGGAGCAAACAGTCACTGATATGTGAAGTTTTCCACCAGGTATTGTCTTCTAGGTCATCAGGAGTTTGGGTGATGCAACAGTTCTTAAAGACATGCTCCACTACTGTCTCTGGGATTTTCTTCCAAGACACTGACACTCACTTTGCAAATTTTAATGCATATGTTCTTGCACAGCCGTTTTTCTGGCTGACTACAATTGTAAGATACATTTTGATTTTGGAAATGTTTAAATGTGAAAAAGTGTGCATTTTGGAATGAAGGAAATATGGTATAATCCCTTCTTGGATATGCATAATGCATGATGCATATTGAAGGATTTGTGATACCCTGCCCAAAAAAAAAAAAAAAAAAGTCTGTTTAACTGTGTTTATCCCAGTGTTGCCCAAACTTAATTGACCCTGGAATCTTGGCACACTCCTAATACTTTCAGGGTAAGGACAAGAGTGTCAGTGGAGATCCATATACTGTAACTAATTGTTATATAATATGTCCTATATCCTCAATATGCTTCAACTGTATCTGCTTAATTGGCTTCCCCAGTGGCTCAGTGGTAAAGAATCCACCTGCAATGCAGGAGACACTGGAGACTCGGGTTTGATCCCTGGGTGGGGAAGATCCCCTGGAGGAGGGCATGGCAACCCACTCCAGTAATCCTGCCTGGAGAATCCCCATGGGCAGAGGAGACTGGCGGGCTACCATCCATAGGGTTACAAAGTGTCGGACATGACTGAATCGACTTAGCACACAGGCATGCATGCATACCTTCTTAATTAATGGAAATTCAGGTTCGACTTTGGAATTCTTGGAGTCCTTAGGCTTCTGTGTTGGGAGAGCTATGTCTTTGCTCCCAGCTCATGGTATGTTCTCTTTCCCGTACCATCCCTGGTTGCATCCCACACTGCAGGAAGCCTCTGGTCTACAAACATGGACACTCCAATAGCACGTCCATACCCAAGCCTCTTCCTATAGGAGCTTGGGGGCTGTTTGGAGATGTAGGTCAGTTCAGTCGCTCACTCATGTTTGACTCTTTGAGACCCCATGGACTTCAGGACGCCCGCTGCCCTGTCCATCACCAACTCTTAGAGCTTGCTCAAACTCATGTCCATCGAGTTGGTGATGCCATCCAACCATCTCATCCCCTGTCGTTCCCTTCTCCTCCAGACTTCAGTTTTTCCTAGCATCAGGGTCTTTCCCAATGAGTCAGTTCTTCTCATCAGGTGGCCAGAGTATTGGAGTTTCATCTTCAGCATCAGTCCTTCTAATGAATATTCAGGACTGATTTCCTTTAGGATGGACTGGTTGGATCTCCTTGCAGTCCAAGGGACTCTCAAGAGACTTCTCCAACACCACAGTTCAAAAGCATCAATTCTTTGGCACTCAGTTTTTTTAAGGTCCAGCTCACATCCATACATGACTACTGGAAAAACCATACCTTTGACTAGATGGACCTTTGTCAGCAAAGTAATATCTTTGCTTTTTAATATGCTGTCTAGGTTGGTCACAGCTTTTCTTCCAAGGAGAAAGTGTCTTTTAATTTCATGGATTTAGTCACCATCTGCAGTAATTTTGGAGCCCCCTCAAAATAAAGTCTTTCTCTGTTTCCATGGTTTCCCCATCTATTTGCCATGAAGTGATGGGATCAGATGCCATGATCTTCGTTTTCTGAAAGCTGAGTTTTAAGCCAACTTTTTCACTTTCCTCTTTCATTTTCTTCAAGGGGCTCTTTAGTTCCTCTTTGCTTTCTGCCATAAGGGTGGTGTCATCTGCGTATCTGAGGTTATTGATATTCCTCCCAGCAATCTTGATTCCAGCTAGTGCTTCATCCCTCTCGGCATTTCTCATGATGTACTCCACATATAAGTTAAATAAGCAGGGTGACAATATACAGCCTTGAGGTACTCCTTTCCAAATTTGGAACCATGGTCTGTTGTTCCATGTCCAATTCTAACTGTTGTTTCTTGATCTGCATACAGATTTCTCTGGAAGCAGGTCAGGTGGTCTGGTATTCCTATCTCTTGAAGAATTTTCTACAGTTTGTGGTGATCCACACAGTTAAAGGCTTTGGCATAGTCAGTAAAGCAGAAATAGATGTTTTTCTGGAACTCTCTTGCTTTATCCCATGATCCAATGGATGTTGGCAATTTGATCTCTGGTTCCTTTGCCTTTTCTAAATCCAGCTTGAACATCTAGAAGTTCATGGTTCACTTACTGTTGAAGCGTAGATTGGAGACTTTTGAGCATTACTTTACTAGTATGTGAGATGAGTGCAATTGTGCGGTATTTTGAGCATTCTTTGGCATTGCCTTTCTTTGGAATTGGAATAAAGACTGATCTTTTCCAGTCCTGTGGCCACTGCTGAGTTTTCCAAATTTGCTGGCATATTGAGTGCAGCACTTTCACAGCATCATCTTTCAGGATTTGAAAGAGCTCAACTGGAAAAATTAAAGACAGCAAAAGAGACACAGATGTGTAGAGTGGATTTTGGACTCTGAGGGAGAGGGAGAGGGAGAGGGTGGGATGATTTGGGAGAACAGCATTGAAATATGTATACTATCATGTGAGAAATGAATCTCCAGTATATGTTCGATGCAGGATGCTTGGGGCTGGTGCATGGGGATGATCCGGAGGGATGATGTGGGGTGGGAGGTGGGAGGGGCGTTCATGTTTGGGAGTTCATGTACACCCGTGGCGGATTCATGTCAATGTATGTGAAAACCAATACATTACTGTAAAGTAAAATAAAGTTAAAAAAAAAAAAATGAAAGAGCTCAACTGGAATTTCATCACCTCCACCAGCTTTGTTCATAGTGATGCTTTCTAAGGCTCACTTGACTTCACATTCCAGGATGTGTGGCTCTAGGTGGGTGTACACACCATTGTGGTTCTCTGGGTCATTAGGATCTATTTTGTACAATTCTTCTGTGTATTCTTGCCACCTCTTCTTAATATCTTCTGCTTCTGTTAGGTCCATACCATTTCTGTTCTTTATTATGCCCATCTTTACATGAAACTGGGGATGTAGAGTGTGGGCTAGAAGGAGGAGCACAGGTTCTAAGTACACAGGTTTCCTTCAAACTGTGACTTCTTGCCCTGAAGAGTACAGTGAGGAAAGAGCCAGAGTTAGGCCTCTGTCAATCAAGACCCAGGTCTTGTATAAGCCCAAGGATGGGCTTGCTAGAAAGCTTTTATTACATAACACCTATTAACATCCCATGAAGTAAGAATATTTTTCAAGAGCTCCTCTGAGAGTGGATGGTTCTATTTGTGAATATATTTATACTTTCTTTTTCTTTTTTCTCCCATATTCCTTTTTCACTTCTTTCTTTCTTTCTTCTTCTTCTTCTTTTTTTTTTTTAAAAAAAAAAAACACCTTTCCTTTAGTTGATTGTTTGTGTGTACGCTCAGTTGCTTCAGTTGTGTCCAACTCTTTGTGACTCCATGGACCATAGCTTGCCAGGCTCTTCTGTCCATGGGATTCTCCAGGCCAGAACAGTGGAGTGGATTGCCACACCCTCCTTCAGGGGATATTCGCGATCCAGGGATTGAACTTGGGTCTCCTGCATTGTGGGTGGATTCTTTATCACTGAGCCAACAGGGAAGCTCAGTTGATTAGGAACATCCAATTTTTGTGTAATACGCACCCCCAACCCCAGCCAATGGCATTCACGTTCTTTCCTCACTATACCATCCTTTGGAGGAGCTGGGGTGGGGAGGGGGTGGCAGTTAATTGTCATCATATTTCAGCCATTGAGGAAACAATGGCCCAGAGCAATAAGATGACTGATCTAGGCCACTAAGATGGGTAACTGAGTTTGGCAAGACCTTTCCCAGTGCTTTCACACTGGTCAAGACTGCTCCCTGTCTAAGAGAAAGCTGTTGGCTCGTACTTGTTAAGAGCATGTTTACATGTCCTAAAGGATTTCTATGATAAGTCCGTGACTGCAATACTTGTGCATGGAAATGTTATGTAGTATGATGCAAAATATCCAGGCCAGATGGTGCTAGTTGTAAAGAACACACCTAGCAATCTAGGGGACATAGAGACGTGGGTTGGATCCCTGGGTTGGGAAGATCCCCTGGAGGAGGAAATGGCAACCCACTCCAGTATCTTTCCTGAAGAATCCATGGACAGAGCAGCCTGGCGGGCTACAGTCCAGGGGGCCACTAAGAGTGGCACATGACAGAGCACACAAACACACACAGAAAAGAGGCAGAAGGTCCAGGCAAGGAAGATCAGAGATCTGAAAATAAGACACGTGGAGAAGCAAGATTCCCTTCCTTAGTTGCCCCTGTGCTTAAAGCGATTGCACACAAATCGTGATACAAATTCAAGTTAAATGGAGGGAGTTTGTTTTTATCATCTGGAATAGTCATTTGGCCCTCTGAGATGTGTGAAAAGAGAGGCCTTACTGATGGAATGGACAGGAAATTTGGGCCATGCTGCTCTGCAGAGCACAGCTGAGGAAAGCTTGTGTGTATGTGTGCATGTTTATTTTACACATACAAACAATAAGCACGTATTTACAAGTGCAACTGTCCACTCCCATCCCAAAGCAATCTCTCTCTCTTTTTAAAAATTGAAGTGTTTGCAATATGATTTGAGTTTCAGGCATATGACATGGTGATTCACCATTTTTGAAGGCTATACTCCATTTATAGTTATTATAAAACATTGGCTATACTCAGTGTGCTGTATAATACATTCTTATAGCTTATTTGTTTTATACATGGTAATATCTCTTAATTCCCTTGTAGCTTGCCATTCCTCCCTTCTCTCTCCCCACTGGCAACCACTAGTTTTTCTCTCTGTCTGTGCGTCTGTTTCCTTTTTGTTACATTTGCTTATTGTGTTACGTGTTTATTGCTTTATCTTTTGTTTTGGCTGTGCTAGGTCTTTGCTGCAGTGCATGGGCTTCTGTAGTTGTGGTGGGCAGGCTTAGTTGCCCTGTGACTTGTGGGACCTTAGTTCCCCGACCAGGGATTGAACCTACGTCTCCTGCATTAGGAGGCGGATTCTTAGCCTCTGGACCACTAGGGAAGTCTCTGTTGTGCTTTTTAGATTGTACACATAGGTGATATCATACAGTATTTATTTTTCTCTGTCTGACTTATTTCATTCAGCATAATATCTTCCAAGTTCAAGGCAAGCTCTTCATTCTTGTCAACAAAAGGAGAGACACTTTTCTTCCTCTATTCTAGAAGCCTGCACTCTGATTTACTGTCTAAATGAGAAGTAGAAGCTGGTCTATGGAAGTCATTTTGTAGCTCTCTTAACACCAGCTCTCGTTGGTGTTTGACCATGATGGTGAAACTTCCCAGGATAAGGCTTCTTCTGCGTTCAACTCCACTGCTCACGTTTACCCAGACTGACAACACTGGGAAGGCCCTTCCATTGGCTTGGAAAGCAAGACACCCCTTTCAGGGGCTTTATGTGCTTCCAGCCACAGTTCTGCAAGTTAGGCCACCTCCTGACACCCCGATTACAACAAGAGACTGCAGAATACTAATTTCTTTTCTGTATGGTACTTAAAATTCTAACTCTGAGCCAGTTCACGTCACAACCAGTTTGGTTATTACACTGGTGTCAGTAACACCTCCGGTTTCATCCTATCCGTATAATCCATGGTGTATTAATTAGAGTCTCTGCTGCTGTTGTTAGTGAGAATTCTAAAGCACATTTAGTATTAATAGCTTGTAATTGACAAGAACACTTTTGTTGCATCTCTGAAATGCTTTGTCCCTTCCACTGAAAGCCACGACACATGGATGTGTAATCAGGGAACTCATGGAGGACGGAGGACTACTGTAATTAGACTGACAGTTTACCGATCTAGCTTTCAAATGAAGAGCTAGACTTAACAGTGCCTTTACCCCCAGGTCCCTCACCTACGAGCATTATTTGCATGCCTATAACCCTTTCTAAGACTATGCAGATGTTCTATGTGACTGATATTTACTTTAAATATATGTCAAATAGCAAAGAGCTACAAGAGAGGTGAGAATGCAATTTGTGCTTATGAAGAGATGGGTGGCTAAGGCCAGAGATACTATTTATCTTTTGGTTTCAGCACTAGCCTTTATGAATATAAATTAGAACATGACTCCCAGGGAGAACACCATTCGTAGGGGAAAAGTCAATGGTAAGGATGTCCTCGATGCAATAGGAACCTCTGGTTTTTCCTTTCACCTTCAGAAGGAATGAGTCATTTTCTTTTATGACTCACCTGTCCTGAAATGCTCAGTGGAATGGCTTCCTAGCCTGTTGTTTAACTCATGTCTTTTTGTGCATCAGCAAAGAGAGACTGAAGAGGGAGAGACAAGGAGGGGGAATCGTGAACATCACAAAGCTTGGTTACTGGAAACCTTGACTATGATAAAGCAGCTTCAAGTTTTTTTCCTGGACATCATTCATACTCAATTTCTATCTTCCTCTCTTTCCCTGTGTTTCTTGGGACTAGCCTCTTTTTAGTATTTTTTTCTTAAATTTAATTGTGATTGTATCTTGGAATATAGTTGATTTACAATATTGTGTTTCAGGTGTACAGCAAAGTGATTTAGCTATATATTAATACATACATATATCCATTCTTTTTCAGATTTTTGTCCCATATAGCTTACTATATGGGTATAAGTAATATGGAGTATTGACAAGGGTTTCCTGTGCTATTCAGTAAGTCCTTGTTGATTATCTATACATATAGTAGTGTATATATGTTAATCCCAAACTCCTAATTTACCCCCACCCTTTAGTATTTTTTTTTTCTGTGTTTCTTAGGAAAAAGAAATCTCTCTTTTGGTTCCTCCAGGGTGAGGCAAGCCTGGGCAAAAAATGAATTGAACTGCAAAAACAGCTTTCTTATTCTGGGCCTCAGTTTTCTTATCCATAAATGTGATCATTCTCATTGATTTTTTAGGCTACCCTCCCACTGCCTTGCTCTAGGATTTAGGTAACAATGCTCTTGAGTTCAATGTCATTGTCCCGCCTGAATACAGTGTCAATTCTTGGAATGCAAGAAAGAGAAATTGGGGGAAAATGTAAGAAAATGAAAGTCAAGAATAGAAACTCTGAGATAAGAATTCTGGAAAGCTCATTTCCCATAAAGTAAGACAGAATTGGACCATAAAGAAAGGTGAGTATCAAAGAATTGATGTTTTTGAACTGTGGGGTTGGAGAAGACTCTTAAGAGTCCCTTGGACTGCAAGAAGATCAAATCAGTCCATCCTAAAGGAAATCAGTCTGGAATATTCATTAGAAGGACTGATGGTGAAGCTGAATCTCCGATACTTTGGCCACTTGATGTGAAGAACTTACACATTGGAAAAGACCCTGATGCTGGGAAAGATTGAAGACGGGAGGAGAAGGGGTGACAGAGGACGAGATGGTTGGATGGCGTCACTGACTCGATGGACATGAGTTTGAGGAAGTTCTGGGAGCTGGTGATGGACACAGAAGCCTGGCGTGCCGCAATCTGTGGGTTCCCAAAGAGTCAGACACGACTGAGCAGCTGAACTGATTGAGCTGACTGACTGAGACAGAGGAGAAAAAGGCATCTTCGAGGTACATTGTACATCGGGCACCAATGCTCCTCTACACACGGCAAAACTGGACCATCCAAGAAAAACCTCCAGCCATCACTCTGAGGGTGCTATGTTTGTTGTTTACTTACTTATTTCAGTGCTAATTTACTAGCTGGACAACCTATCAGTCCAAGGGTTTTCTTTTTCCTTCCTTCTTTTATTTTTTCAGTTGTTCTAGCCATGAGTTCAGAGGATCAGGTCAAAGAGACTGCTTTGTGATTTTTAAGATAGCAGAAAAAGTAAGAATCACATCTCAAATGAACATAGCCATCCTCAGCAATACTTACCAAATGTAAGGTTTGCCTTCCAGGCACACAGTAAGGTCGTACCAAACGGTTGGATGAGGACGTCCGCAGTCCAGGTCAATGAGCTGTAAGTGAAAGTAGTGTTTGTCTTTTCCAGGTTGGAACATTACTTTCCTGGTGCAAGACTGTCCAAAGCTTCCTTTCCTCCTGGCACAGTGATCAGCAGGATTTTGGTGGGGAAGGTGGGAGGCTGCTCCATCTGCCTGTATCTCTGAGTGACTGCAATAAACTGTGCTTCTCCACTGACCTGGGATGGGTGAGTATCGTGAGTTATGACCAGTGTTTCCAGAAGTCCCTGAGCTTTTGGAACTTCTTGTTACCAGAGCCTATTCTTATGGATACAGTCTGATGCACAAACCACAGAGACTCTTCTGCCTACAGACGCAAGTCTTAGGATTCTCTAAAAGGATATGTAGGTGTGTGCACACGTGTGTAGAAAGATTTATTACAATGGGATTGGTTCAAGTGATTATAAAGGCTGAGAAGTCCCAAAAGTCTGAAGTCAGGGTATTGAATATCCATGAGAGCCAGCATATAGTTCCAGTCTGAGCCCAAAGGCCTGAGAACCAGGAACGCAGGTGGTATACACTGCAGTCTAAAAGCTGGCAGACTCGAGACCCAACAAGAGGAGTTATTTCAGTTTGAGTTTGAAGGTAGACCCATGTTCCAGCTCTGGTAGTCAGTCAGGCAGAAGGCGGTCCCTCTTATTCAGCTGTTTAATTCTACTCTGGTGAGTCACTGATTGGAAAATAAAATCACCCTTGCATTCAAGTTTCTAGTTGCCAGTGACATTCTGAAAATAATGAAATATATTTTTTAAAAAAGCTTTGGTTATGACACCCTGAATAAAAGTCTCATTATATAGCTGTTTCTATTTAAGTGTCAATGTGTGGTTTAATTTGTGTCTCTCTGGAGTATGTGTGTATGTGTGTTGGGGTGGGGAAGTGTGATACATAGAGCCCTGATCTGGGATTTTTTTCTTTCTCATGCTCTTTTGAAAGATGGTGCGCCCATGTTAAGTCACTTCAGTAGTGTCCAACTCTCTGGTACCCCATGGCCTGTAGTCCTGCCAGGCCCCTCTGTCCATGGGATTCTCTAGGAAAGTATACTAGAGTGGGTTGCCATGCCCTCCTCCAGGGGATCTTCTGGAACCAGGGATCGAACCCACATCTCTTATGTCTCCTGCATTGGCAAGTGGGTTCTTTACCACTAGCACCATCTGGAAAGTTTGAAAGATGGGGAAAATCTTTATCTCCTTTCTAGAAAGTCTGTTATTTGGCCTTAAAAGTTGTCTTTTTTGGCAAAATGGTGCCAAGAGGATGCTAGTGCTATTCAGTAAGTCCTTGTTGATTATCTATACATATAGTAGTGTATATATGTTAATCCCAAACTCCTAATTTACCCCCACCCTTTAGTATTTTTTTTTTCTGTGTTTCTTAGGAAAAAGAAATCTCTCTTTTGGTTCCTCCAGGGTGAGGCAAGCCTGGGCAAAAAATGAATTGAACTGCAAAAACAGCTTTCTTATTCTGGGCCTCAGTTTTCTTATCCATAAATGTGATCATTCTCATTGATTTTTTAGGCTACCCTCCCACTGCCTTGCTCTAGGATTTAGGTAACAATGCTCTTGAGTTCAATGTCATTGTCCCGCCTGAATACAGTGTCAATTCTTGGAATGCAAGAAAGAGAAATTGGGGGAAAATGTAAGAAAATGAAAGTCAAGAATAGAAACTCTGAGATAAGAATTCTGGAAAGCTCATTTCCCATAAAGTAAGACAGAATTGGACCATAAAGAAAGGTGAGTATCAAAGAATTGATGTTTTTGAACTGTGGGGTTGGAGAAGACTCTTAAGAGTCCCTTGGACTGCAAGAAGATCAAATCAGTCCATCCTAAAGGAAATCAGTCTGGAATATTCATTAGAAGGACTGATGGTGAAGCTGAATCTCCGATACTTTGGCCACTTGATGTGAAGAACTTACACATTGGAAAAGACCCTGATGCTGGGAAAGATTGAAGACGGGAGGAGAAGGGGTGACAGAGGACGAGATGGTTGGATGGCGTCACTGACTCGATGGACATGAGTTTGAGGAAGTTCTGGGAGCTGGTGATGGACACAGAAGCCTGGCGTGCCGCAATCTGTGGGTTCCCAAAGAGTCAGACACGACTGAGCAGCTGAACTGATTGAGCTGACTGACTGAGACAGAGGAGAAAAAGGCATCTTCGAGGTACATTGTACATCGGGCACCAATGCTCCTCTACACACGGCAAAACTGGACCATCCAAGAAAAACCTCCAGCCATCACTCTGAGGGTGCTATGTTTGTTGTTTACTTACTTATTTCAGTGCTAATTTACTAGCTGGACAACCTATCAGTCCAAGGGTTTTCTTTTTCCTTCCTTCTTTTATTTTTTCAATTGTTCTAGCCATGAGTTCAGAGGATCAGGTCAAAGAGACTGCTTTGTGATTTTTAAGATAGCAGAAAAAGTAAGAATCACATCTCAAATGAACATAGCCATCCTCAGCAATACTTACCAAATGTAAGGTTTGCCTTCCAGGCACACAGTAAGGTTGTACCAAACGGTTGGATGAGGACGTCCGCAGTCCAGGTCAATGAGCTGTAAGTGAAAGTAGTGTTTGTCTTTTCCAGGTTGGAACATTACTTTCCTGGTGCAAGACTGTCCAAAGCTTCCTTTCCTCCTGGCACAGTGATCAGCAGGATTTTGGTGGGGAAGGTGGGAGGCTGCTCCATCTGCCTGTATCTCTGAGTGACTGCAATAAACTGTGCTTCTCCACTGACCTGGGATGGGTGAGTATTGTGAGTTATGACCAGTGTTTCCAGAAGTCCCTGAGCTTTTGGAACTTCTTGTTACCAGAGCCTATTCTTATGGATACAGTCTGATGCACAAATCACAGAGACTCTTCTGCCTACAGACGCAAGTCTTAGGATTCTCCAAAAGGATATGTAGGTGTGTGCACACGTGTGTAGAAAGATTTATTACAATGGGATTGGTTCAAGTGATTATAAAGGCTGAGAAGTCCCAAAAGTCTGAAGTCAGGGTATTGAATATCCATGAGAGCCAGCATATAGTTCCAATCTGAGCCCAAAGGCCTGAGAACCAGGAACGCAGGTGGTATACACTGCAGTCTAAAAGCTGGCAGACTCGAGACCCAACAAGAGGAGTTATTTCAGTTTGAGTTTGAAGGTAGACCCATGTTCCAGCTCTGGTAGTCAGTCAGGCAGAAGGCGGTCCCTCTTATTCAGCTGTTTAATTCTACTCTGGTGAGTCACTGATTGGAAAATAAAATCACCCTTGCATTCAAGTTTCTAGTTGCCAGTGACATTCTGAAAATAATGAAATATATTTTTTAAAAAAGCTTTGGTTATGACACCCTGAATAAAAGTCTCATTATATAGCTGTTTCTATTTAAGTGTCAATGTGTGGTTTAATTTGTGTCTCTCTGGAGTATGTGTGTATGTGTGTTGGGGTGGGGAAGTGTGATACATAGAGCCCTGATCTGGGATTTTTTTCTTTCTCATGCTCTTTTGAAAGATGGTGCGCCCATGTTAAGTCACTTCAGTAGTGTCCAACTCTCTGGTACCCCATGGCCTGTAGTCCTGCCAGGCCCCTCTGTCCATGGGATTCTCTAGGAAAGTATACTAGAGTGGGTTGCCATGCCCTCCTCCAGGGGATCTTCTGGAACCAGGGATCGAACCCACATCTCTTATGTCTCCTGCATTGGCAAGTGGGTTCTTTACCACTAGCACCATCTGGAAAGTTTGAAATATGGGGAAAATCTTTATCTCCTTTCTAGAAAGTCTGTTATTTGGCCTTAAAAGTTGTCTTTTTTGGCAAAATGGTGCCAAGAGGATGCTTACTTGGGAGAACAAAACAAACCCACTATAAACTGGAGAATCTACCTCAGAGACCCCTACATCCACCAATCACAGTTAATCTTTTTCCTTGCACATGTTCCCATCACCCTTCAAATAGAAGCTCACTTTCTGTGGACTTGAAAAGCATTTCAAAAGCGGGATTAACTCTTTAGACTAGGGTTAGGGCTGTAAATATCTAAGGCAAAACTGCATATGATCAAACACTTCCTTAAAAAATATTTTACTTCACTAGGAAATTTAGCATATACAGTTTGGGGTATGCAGTATCAGACCTTAATAAATCTAGTACTGCCATATTCTTCTTGAAGTGTTGGAATCTAATTTCTTGAGTTGAATAGATTTTGAGTTTCTTGAGAAAGAGTAATTGGCTTAAGTGTCCATAATATATTAAAAAAATTTTTTTTGCCCCCTGAGAATATTTGTTTGATTCTGTGGAAGCTGCATGTTGATGTGGGTGGTTTAACTGTCCTATGTACTCTTGATGGCCAACATTATTCACATAAGAGAAGCTCAATTTAGTGCCCAGGGTGGGTAACACACAGGTTTTGAAATGCTTGGCATTCTTTCATAGAGTTCTGCCCATCTTAGATATCCCTAAAGGTCACCAGAGCCAACAATCCCAAGGAAGTGCTCTAGTGGCAGATTTTCAAAAATTAGCTTGGAGCTCAACTCCTTGCTAAGTGAAAGTGATTAAAAAGGATTTCAAGCATGCAGTCCATGACTACTGAAAGTGGCAGATGGTGTGAGTTAGTACATTATGTCAAGGAATCCATGTACATTTTTGCAACCATTTACAGCTCTTGGTACATATTAATACTCCCAGGATGCTGTCATCACAGGAGCCTGGCCAGCTGACCCTTGTCAAATGTGCCATTTCTTTTTCCTTTCCAAAAGTCTTTATTTCAGTTACTTTTTTTTCTCTCCTGTCCTAGGAGATTCTGGTTTGGAGGTTTTGTTAAGAATTCAAGGCATTCAAAATTACACTTTAAAAGCCTCTTGTTTCCTCCATGTTCTCATTTGCTGGGGATAGATGTTGGGGGCTGGGAGACATTTATTCCCTGGCCGTCCTGTCTTTTGTGAGGTGGCTTCTTCCTCCACGGAATAACACCATAGGGAAGACAGAGACAATATGGGTGCAGGAATTTCAGTTTATTAGCCCTAGAGTGACTGCAGTAGTGGGAAGCGCTACCTTGGTAAGCCAGATAGTCCCAGCCAAACTCCTGAATCCAGGCAGGTCCTTATGATCTGGTGTGTCAGCAGAAGGTCTAAAACCTGAGCCTACTCTGACCCAGAAAGACACATAAGTCGCTGCTTATTCATACTGCATTTATCAGAGTAACAAACTCCTTTCACCAAATGTCTAGGAATCATGTGAAAATGTCTGAGCTGGTGTCTAACATCCAGCTCATCTCTTACTTGACACTCAGCTCTATTGCAGAATTGGGTAGTTTTGTTGCAAGGCTTCA
The DNA here is from genome assembly GCA_006410675.1 of Oreotragus oreotragus. NCBI lineage: Eukaryota > Metazoa > Chordata > Mammalia > Artiodactyla > Bovidae > Oreotragus > Oreotragus oreotragus. The sequence continues at coordinate 200,015 of SJYX01004082.1, read as the reverse complement.
CTGAATATGGTCTGAGCCAATCAACAGAGACCTGCCCTCTAGGCTTTGTTGGGTATATGTGGAGATGGTAGACAAGCTCTGGGGCATTTCTTTAGACTGCTTGAGCTGTTTGGGTTCCAGTCGTGGGACTGCTTGAGTCATGGGAAGAAGTTCTCTCGGCTAACCAAAACCAGATGAGGCTGTCATGGCTTCAGTGTTGCCCTTGAGTTGGTCTCAGTTGGAAGGTGGCAGCAGGTAATATGGAGGAGGCTGACTCACAGGTCCAGTAAGCAACCTGGGGATCCCTCTGATTTTTGAAGAGAAACCTCCAGGAAAAGCCTGGACTTTGGATCTCCTAAGCACATGGCAACTGGGATTCACTATCATTTGAATAGTAAGAGAAATGTCCTTCGGCAAGTACTAGGTCCTTCTATCTTTCTCCCGAGCTTTCTAGCATGTCTAGAACTCATCCCCATATCTTCTCACCTTGAGGTCATCTTATTTCAACAGGAGGAGGCCACAGGCTCTGGAAGGTTCTGTATATCTGCATAACAAATCGGTCATACATTGTGAAATGTACCAATGCTGACTCTTTCATGACGGTCTTTTAAGACCATGGTGACAAGATGATACCTGGTGGGTGGAAGTAGCATTTTTTTGCCTAAAGGAAATGAATGTTCCCACTGCGAATCATCCAGGGGAGTGATTAACCATGGGGCAGAAAGTGAGAAAATGTTGTATGGCAAGCCGATGATGAAGGATGCAAAATTACAGAGCTCATCATGATCATTCCTGTTCTAATTGTGTTACCTGGAGCAGCTCTGATGGGAAATGGATCAAGGCAGTCCAATTTACAGGGCAGAGAAAAGCCAGCAGGTGCCTTGTCAGAGGGTGGATTCCTGGGAAGTTGAAGTGAATCATGACCCCGAGGGGGAAAGCAAGGTAGAGGAGAGAGGCCTGACTGTCACACAGGGCTGCCTTCTCTGTTTTGCTGCGGGCCAGCCCTGGTAATCAGCAGATAAGCACTTGAACATCTGTTCAGGAGATACCTGTTAGATTATTTGTTCCATACTCACACCTCCACCAGTCATTTGTAATGACAGGAGGACCTGCCAGCAGCTCCTTATCTGGTTTTATTTGGGAAAGGAGCAAAGCACAAAGCAAATGGAACTCACTGGGAAAGCAGGTCACCTTTCTTCCTCCATTCAATAGGGAGTCCAGACCCCCACTTGAGTGGCCAGGGCTTGCATTACCCAGGGATGAGTAAGGTGGCTACCCATGCGTTAAGCTTTCAGACTTATTGCAAAGCTCTGCTCTCAGCAAAATATCTCCTTTTACCAGCTGCTTAGAATCCTCACGTTATTTCTATGTGTTAAGTATTATGTTTCCAAGAGTCCCCTATAAACATGCAAATATCCACAAATAGGTGGTACACTCAGATGCTGTCAGCTATTAATGAAGTGCTGGGAATTAGTTTAACCCTGAGTTCCCCAGAGTGGGATCTGCATACCCCTTGTGGTATGGAAGATAGTTACAAGTGGGACCCACACAGTCTTACTCAGTATTTTATTTTATTTTATATTTCATCTGTGCAGTCAGTTGGCTTCCCAGGTGGCACTTGTGGTAAAGAACCTGCCTGCCAATGTGGGAGACAGAAGAAACTCAGGTTCAATCCCTAGAACAGGAAAATCGCCAGGAGGAGGAAATGGCAACCCACTCCAGTATTCTTGCCTAGAAAATCCCATGGACAGAAGAGCCTGGCGGGCTACAGTCCAAAGGGTCTGAAAGAGTTGGATGCAACTGAAGCAGCCTAGCATTCATGCAAAGGCCTGTTAAAGACCACATTTGCAGAGCAAAGTAAAAATGCAAGGCATTTTGTTTAAAAATCCCTACGAATTGCAAAGTGGTGTCTAGAAAGTACCAGACCAAGTTTAAGACCCTGCTAAGTGTGGGGTTCTGGGCACCTTCTGGTGTCACTGGCCCATGAAGCTCACCTTAACAGTGTGTGCTGTGTGTGCTCAGCTGTGTCCGACTCTTTGCGACTCCATGAACTGCAGCCCACCAGGCTCCTCTGTCCATGGGATTCTCCAGGCAAGAATACTGGAGTGGGTTGCCATTTCCTTCTCCAGGGGATCTTCCCAATCTGAGGATCGAACCTGCATCTCTTGCACTTCTTGCACTGGCAGCTGAATTCTTCACCGTTGTGCCCCCTGGGAAGCACTTGCCTTGACTACTCCCNCCATGGGATTCTCCAGGCAAGAATACTGGAGTGGGTTGCCATTTCCTTCTCCAGGGGATCTTCCCAATCTGAGGATCGAACCTGCATCTCTTGCACTTCTTGCACTGGCAGCTGAATTCTTCACCGTTGTGCCCCCTGGGAAGCACTTGCCTTGACTACTCCCTCATGTACAGATGAATGATTAACTGAGGCATAAAGAAATTCACACTCCTACAAAATCACTGGTTTGAGCCAAGAGCCCAGGTTTGTTGTCGCTATTCTGTAACATCTCTGTAGGGAGACAATGCATTCAGAAATGTGACATAAATGTAGTCTCTTTTTTTTTTAACCAACAGAGGCAGCCTTATGAATGTGGACCATAAAAGAGTTGCAAGATGAATAAATTCTAGGGATCGAATGTACAGTGTGATAATTAGAGGTAATAATACTGTGTGATGCATGTGCTAATGAACTTGATTGTGATAATCATTTCACAATGCATTTGCATATTAAATCATCACATTGTACATCTTGAAAAAAAATCATCTTGCTTTTGTCAATCACAGCTCAATAGAGCTGGGGGGTTGGGGGGTAGTGGTAAACATCAAAAAAAAGAGACCAGAGCAACTAGGAAATTTCTGAAAACCACTTTTTCCCAGAATTGGCAGCTGCCACCAGCAGGCCTGCCCTGGAGGGACTCCTGATTCTCAGAGCTCTCTCTTCCTTCTGTCTTCCACCTTTGTTTAGGGACCAGAAACATCTTGACAGGAACTGATTGGTTTGAGGCCATCAACAGGAGTTTACAGAAGGGAAGGTCGAGCCTAATCAGCATGATTATTATCTCCTGAGCAGAAGGGTCTCTGAGCTGCTCTCATGGGAAGGAAGGAGCACTAGAATTTGAGGAGGGTCTCAGTATGGAAGGCAGGCAAATGGTGGAGATGGCATTTGGAGAGCATGCTGAGCTGGAGGGCAAAATCAGTTTGTCAATGGCTCTTGTGAATCTGTTGCAGGAAGGAGACTCCTTCCAGGGCCTGAAAGTGGGCTCTTGTCTAACACTCAGAAATGAATTGTCCGAGGAGACACATGTGCTGAGAAGGCAAGAGACTTTATTAGGAACGGGAGCCCGGGCGGAGAGCAACAGGGTACCGGAACCCGGGAGGATCACTGTCATGTGGCTGGCAGCCTCCGGTTTCATGGTGATGGGATTAGTTCCCAGGTTGTCTTTGGCCAATCATTCAGACTCAGAGTACTTCCTGGTGGTGCATGTATTGCTCAGCCAAGATGGATGCCAGTGAAAAGGATTCTGGGAGATGGTAGGGCCCGTGCATCTCCTTTTGACCTTTCTTGAACTATTCTGGTTGGTGGTGGCTTATTAGTTCCGTATTCCTTACCAGGACCTCCTATTGTAAAATAGCTCACACAGATGGATGTGATGGTGACTGACCGGGGTCTGTGATTTTAGTCAATGTTTCCCCTAACAAATCCAGTAAACCAGAAGCCCCGATTTGTCCCTTTGCAGAGAATTCTTCAGTTTCCCAGCCTGCCGGCATGCAGGGCGAAAGAGTCCAATGCTGGAATTCTCCCCCAAAGCCCTGCCTCTATGCTGACACCCCTAACCCCTCCCTTTGATTCCCATTTAGGAATGAGAGGTGCTGAGTTTAGGGAAATCAAATCACAAGTGCCATTCTAGCTGATTTTAGAACCTAACTCCCATGCAAGATGTACACCAAGATTTCTTTTTAATTCTCTTGGCAACCAACAACTTCCTTAACCAAAATTAAGGCTGCTGAGGTTTAAAAGTACAACCTAATGGAGACTACCCCGCAGGCCAGCAATGTACTTGAGAATTCTCCATCTCTCGCCATTCACTGCGAGGGATTTGAGAGTCATCTTGAAGGCAGAGGGGGTGGAATGGACAGACATCTGTCCCTAGACCAAGAGTCAGCAACCTTCTTTTTGTAAAGGGCCAGAGAGGAAATATTTTAGGCTTTGAGGGCCATATGGCTTCTGTTGCAACCATTCAGTTCTGCTGTCCTGGGAAAGCAGCCATAGGCAATATGTAAATAAATGAGCATGTGTGTGTTCCAATAAAACTTTATTTACAAAAACAGGTGGTGGGCTGGATTTGGCCCATCGTTTATCAACCCTTGATCTAAACTTTCCTTTCGGAGGTCTCAAAGTAAAATGTGCATGAGGATTACAGGGGATCGATTTAGAGACAACAGGGGTTTAAGATTTTCTAAAGATGATCTTGATAATATGTAATCTCCAAAAACTTTGTTCTCAGTCCTAGCCTAACATGCTGAGGTACGTGATTATTATTTTTATTTTGGTATTTGGGAGAACTGAGTTAGGTAGGGAGGTTAGGTCACTAGTTCAAAGGCACCCAGTGAGGGAGTGATAGAGTTGGGATTTGAACCCTGTCTGTCTATTTTTGGAACTCTTTACAGAAACGTCTAGAACTGACTGATTCGGAAATGAACTTCTTTCAGGACTGTATTTCACACAGCCTACTGCTCAGTTAGGTATGTGATAGAGACAGTTTGGTGATTAGAATGATATGATTAGGAGGAAGGATAAAAGGGCATCCACCAAGGAAAGTTACAAAAGGCAAGATCAGCCACCTACTCTCCGGTTAGTTCTGATCCTCGTTCATCTCCCCTCCCCCACCTCCTTGCATTATAAATCCTCTGAAATATGGTAATGCTATCAGTGGACCTGGACGTTTTTATTAGATGTCAGGAACATATTTGGCCAATGTCACGGGACTCACATTTCTTCACAAAGTATGATGTCATTTAGAAGTTCATGTTCTTGACATTGTTTCGGAGAGTCCAGTTAAAAAAGCCAAATATGTTTTATGGGCTCTCACGGCAGGGAAGCAGCCATGGTTATGCACAGCCATATCAATTAGAAGTGGATTAATTAAGCAATAAGAGAGGGGCAGCAGTGCATTTCAGAGAGGTTATTGCACGGCTCATAGAGTGTTGCTGAGGCATTCAGCCAAGAGCTGAGTGACTTCTACTGGCCAAGGCATTTCAGCCATCCAAGACGTGTAATGTTCTCCCAGAAACACTATCCCCTGCCATCCATTTCCACTGTGAGAAATAAAAAGACCCTCTTATTAACTAGGTGTTATTAGGCATGGGCCAATTGACAGCCATTTCATTATTTCATAATTATGATTAATGGCCTTCCCAATGAAGTCACCGTCCGCTCTCCCAAAGCCAACTGGTCCCTTTTGGGATGGTGTCACCAAGCCGTGGTTAATGTTCCCAGAAGCATGGAACGCATTGAGTTTCACAAACGCTGGAGAGGGAGGGTGAGCCCTGACTGCTTTTGGAGTCTGTTGGCACAGGAAGCAGACCTCTTCTTAGGGAAAGTGAATTTTGAAGAGGCCAAGAGGGGTGGGGGTGCATGAATGTGGTGATGGGAGGAGCAGACGCAAGCAGAGGCAGGGTGATGACTACGCTTCATCTTATTACGATCATTATTTTGCTGCCTTGGGTCCCTGTTGCTGCTGGCTTTCTCTAGTTGCAGTGAGCAGGGGCAACTCTAGTTGCGACGCACGGGCTTCTCATTACAGCAGCTTCTCTTGTTGCAGAGCATGAGCTCAGTAGTTCTGGTGCTTGGGTTTAGTTGCCCTCTGGCCTGCAGGACCTTCCCGAACCAGGAACTGAACCCACGTCCCTTGCATTGGCAGGCAGATTCTTAACCACTGGACCACCACGGTTAATCTGGCCCTCTGTCTTTAAACACACTTTGCTCTCTACTAAATGCATTCATATGAACTTTTCATTTGGGAGTCTTAATTCTTTGAACTTTTTTTTTCTTCTTCATTCTAGGAATACAAAAAGCAATCCTTAGGTTATAGACAATGTTTTGGGTTGAGATTTGCCACACCCCTCCCTCTGTTCAGAGGTTGAAATCCTGACCTCTGGAGCCTCAGAATGTGACTCTATTTGGAGATAGGGTCTTTAAAGGGGTCATTAAGTAAAAATGAGGAAGTTAGGGTGGGCCCTAATCCAATATGAGGCATGTCCTTATAAGAAGAAGAAATTAGGAGACTGACAGGTACAGAAATACAGAGAGAAGATGGCCATTTCCAAGCCAAGAAGAGGGGACTTAAAAGTGACTAACTTGCTGACACCTTTATCTCAGACTTCCAGCCTCCAGAACTATGAGGAGATACCTTTCTGTTGTTTGAGCCACTCAGTTTGTAATACTTTGTTACTGTACTCCTTGCAAACCAATACACATAGAAATAAAGTATAATACAAGGTAAAATGTGACCAGAGCACAAATGGATACAATATAGTAAAAATTATTTTGGGAGTTGCCATGCAGGCAGTAGGTAACCCAGTTTTAAATATTTGCACCCCTTGACCCAGAGAGCACACATTTAGAAACTTGTCCTAAATACTCAGACATGTTTGTGTGGATGTATTTAAAATGATAGTGAACGCAGGATCACATTTTGGTGGGTAGAGGGCTAGTTCAACAGAGTACAGTACAGGGATGCCATGGAAGAGAATGCACCATTGAGAAGGATGAGGTGAATGCAACAACGCTGATGTGAAAGATGCCTACAACATATTGCTGTTGTTGTTTTTAATCTTTATTTATTTGGCTGTACCAAGTCTAAATAGTGGCAAATGAGATCTTTGATTTTTGTTGTGGGATCTTTAGCTATGGCATGCAGGATCCAGTTCCCTGACCAGAGATTGAATCTAGGCTCCCTGCATTGGGAGCGCAGTCTTAGCCACTGGACCACCAGGGAAATCCTTACAATACATTATTAAACTTAAAAAGAAGGCAGTTGTATAGGAGGATTCCACTTATATGTACTTACATTCAGCAAATATCTAGAAGAATACATACCAACCATTGACAGTACATTTCTCTGGATACGTGACCTTATGGTGGGGAGGCTTTGACTTTCTACCTGATGCAAGTTTGGAAAAAGAAAGGTGAACTCTGATAGGAGGGACAACCTTCTAAACCTCATCTATAAATTATGTTCTGCTTTCTTCACAGGCAGGGCTTCCCTGATAGCTCAGCAGGTAAAGAATTTGCCTGTAATGCCTGAGACCCAGGTTCAGTTCCTGGGTCGGGAAGATCCAGTGGAGAAAGGATAGGCTACCCACTCCAGTACTCTTGGGCTTCCCTTGTGTCTCAGCTGGTAAAGAATCTGCCTGCCATGCTGGAAACCTGGGTTTGATCCCTGGGTTGGGAAGATCCCCTGGAGAAGGGAAAGGCTGCCCACTCCAATATTCTGGCCTAGAGAATTCCTTGGACTGTATAGTCTATGGGGTTGCAACGAGTTGGACACGACTGAGCATCCTTCACTTCACTTCTTCATAGGCATGGTTCTGAGAACTGAATGCATGTATATGTGTTTGGGGCAATAAACCACAGCAGAAATGGCCAACATTTATTCAATGCTTTATGTCAAATAACTCATTCAATCCTTCTTATAGCCTCATGAGGTAGTATGATATTATGATTTGTAATAACTTACATATATATACATATATATATGGTCTTTGTCCAGGATTTTAGCACAGAGCTCCTAAAATCCTTGGAATTTCCTAAGTGATGAGAGTGCTAAAGGTGTTTTTTGTTATGTTAACAAGGTTACTTTTGGATCTCACCTAAGGATGGGAGCTGGTAGCCAGTGGGACCAACCACATGATTAGAGGGTTGGAAATTTCAGTCCCTCTTTCTGCATCCCAACTGCTGATTTAATCACCAGTGGCCAATGATTCCATTAAAGTGTTAGTCGTCCAGTCGTGTCAGACTGTTTGTGACCCCATGGACTATAGTCCACCAGGCTCTTCTGTGCATGGAATTCTCCAGGCAAGAATACTGAAGTAGGTTGTCGTGGGGTGATCCCCTTCTTCAGGGGATCTTCCCAACCCAGGGATTGAACCTGGGTCTCCTGCATTGCAGGCAGATTGTTTACCATCTGAGCCACCAGGGAAACCCAATGTTTCCGTTAACCATGCCTATGTAATGAAGCCTGCATAAAAACCAAATGGGACAGGGTTCAGAAATCTTCCAGATTAGGGAACCAGAATGCTTTCCAGTGCTACCACACTGGGCTCCAGACTTCATGGAGACAGGAGCTCCTGTATCAGTATTTGGCTGTTGATTTTTATCCTTTAGGGTCGGACACGACTGAGAGACTTCACTTTCACTTTCCACTTTCATGCATTGGAGAAGGAAATGGCAACCCACTCCAATGTTCTTGCCTGGAGAATCCCAGGGATGGGGGAGCCCGGTGGGCTGCTGCCTATGGGATCACACAGAGTCGGGCACAACTGAAGTGACTTAGCAGCAGCAGCAGTATGCTTCATAGTAAGGTTCAAGGTTTCAAGTAAATAGGTTTCCTTTGTGCTATAAGCTGTTCTAGCAAATTGAATCCAAGAAAGGCATCTGTGAATCTGTTCCTGTTTTGTAAATAAGTTCATCTGTATCACTTCTTTTTAGATTCTATAGATAAATGATATTGTACAATATTTCTCTTTCTCTGACTGCCATCACTCAATATGACAATCTCTAGATTCACCCATGTTGCTGCAAATGGCACTATTTCATTCTTTTTAATGGCGGAGTCATATTCCATTGCATATATGTACCACATCTTCTTCATCCATTCCTCTGCTGATGGGCATTTAGGCTGCTTTCATGTTACGGCTATCATAAATAGTGCTGCAAGAACATTTATCCTTTCAGACCATGTTTTTCTCTGGACATATGCCCAGGAGTGGGGTTATAGGGTAATATGGTAGCTCTAATTTTCGTTCTTTAAGGCACCTCCATAGCGTTCTCCATAATGACTGCACCAATTTACATTCCCATCAGCAGCATAGGAGGGTTCACTTCTGGAGCTCAGATCTTTTTGATCGACTCTGAAGCTCTCTGTTCTTGGGCACTGTTCTGTTTGTTCTGTATCATTGGAGTTGTGACCTTGAAAGAGGTAGACTTCGGGTGGGGAAAGTGTTGAGATGCTGGGTATTGGTGAGATTTGCCTACTTTCCTTTCCTCTTCTCCCCATGGCCATGCGGAACTCTAAATAGCATCTCTCCCTGCCGCCTCTAATGAGCTGGTTTAAAATAGCATTTCCTGTGTGGCAAAATGGCTCCCGGTCATGGCTTGGTGGTGGGGAAAGTGATCTAATCTATTTAGAAAGCTGTTCTTGTCTTGCTGTTTTGTCAGAGAAGGTGATACCTGAGTCCAGAGCTAAGTAATTAAAAACTCTCTTAACACCACTAGAAATCAAGTGGCTCATATGCAACACGCTGAACCTTCTATCCTCTGGGGTTGGGGTAACGATTGTCCCTCAATACTGGTTTCAATGGTCATTTGAATCTCAAGAGAGGCAACTAGAATAAGCAAAGGAAAATCTTAAAAAATACAAACAAAACCTACCCACCCAATTCAACCCTGTTATTAAGTTTCCTATAATTTTGTACCCCCTATTAATGTTTGATTAGAAAGAGGAATCCAAGCAACACACATGCTTTTGAAACGTAGTTTGGCTTCAAGTCATCATAACTTTTTTTCATGTATGACGAAAACCTCACAAATACTAAGTTAGTGTAGTGATCATTGCATTTTGTTGGGAATTCATACCGACCCTGTGTATCTAAACTAGCAAGTTATTATGAATTTAATATATCTGAGTAGTAATTTTCCATTTCAGAGCATTGCAGGGTCTTGAGGCACCCCAGTAGACTCCCATTTTCCTGGAGATGAGGATGTGGCTGGAAATAGGGATCGCGCTGGGCAGGTGAAGTTTCACCCATTCTTAGAGACAATTCCCCTTAATTGGAGGCTACTTTCGAGCAGGTGCGGACCACCTTCTGATCTGTCCCTGAAAGTTAAATTCCTAAATGGCTCATTGTCCTTCTCTCTTCTCCTTCTGTTTCTCTTTACTCCCTGCATGCCTGCTAAGTTGCTTCAGTTGTGTACAACTCTGTGTGACCATATGGACTCTAGCCTGCCAGGCCCCTCTGTCCATGGAATTCTCTTGGCAAAAATGCTGAAGTGGGTTGCCATGATCTTCTCCAGGGGATCTTCCTGACCCAGAGATTGAACCTGCATTGGCAAGTAGGTTCTTTATCATTAGCACCACCTGGGAAGCCCCTTTTTCCCTACTCAAGTCAAAATGATAACAATTGTGTAGCCACGCATTTCGGGAAACAAACTCACTCAGAAGGACAATGCAGATAGTGGAGTGCAGTTTATTACACTGGTGGGCCCAAGGTAGAGTCTTCTCTTAGCCAAGGACCCCGACCAGTTTTTGTGAAAACCTTATATACCCTAAGTGTACATGCCCAAACCCACCTCCCCAAATTCCCTGCAATTAGTCTGAACAAAGGAAAAGAAAGATACAAAGTTAATCCATGATTCATATGCCTTAAGCCTAGGTAGTTAACAATGGACAATTATCAGCAGGCCTGTGGTCATACCCCAAAAAGCATAACAGAATTTATGATTCTATTCGGTTTTGCAGATGATTAGGGTATTCTTTTAGGTGACAGAGAGTCTAGGTATGAGCTCTGTGGCTCTTCCATCCAAGGGGTCTGGTTTTCCAGCTGGTGTGTCGTTTTCATAGATTCTGGGCATATAGCTGAAAGTCCACAGTCCGGCCCAGGATGGAGTCCTGCTTTCAGGCTTTCAAGATGGAGCCTGTTCTGTCTGTTTCCTCCTTCACAACAACAAACAAGCCTTTTTGTCAGTGTTCGTCAATAGCAAAACACAATGCCAAACACTTTTTAAAAATTTGTAATGAATTTCTGTTGGAGCATCATTGCTTTATAATATCATGTTGGTTTCTATTTTACAGCAAAGTGAATCAGCTCTATACACACACGAATCCCTTTTTTTTTGGATTTCCTTCCATTTAATTCACTACATAGCACTGAATAGAGCTCCCTGAGCTATACAGCAGGATCTCAGTAGTCATCTATTTTAATGTTAAACACTGCATATATATTTTACCTATCATATCTTATTTAGGCTTTGCAGCACCTTGTGAAGAAGTCATTAGTTTTACTTCATAGGTGAGTTTAGGAGAGGTCAAGGAACTTGTTCAAGGCCACACCACTGGTAAGCAGCACAATCATGATGTGAACTGGAATCTTCTGGCTGTTAGGTACGTTCTCGTCACTCCTGTGGTTTGAAGCAACAGCTGAGGAACTTCTCTGGTTGCCTAGTGGTTAGGACTTTGCCTTCCAATATAGGGGGTGCAAGTTTGATCCCTGGCCGGGAGCTAACATTCCCCCATGCCTCATAGCCAAAAAATCAAGACCTAAAACAGAAGTGATATTGTAACAAATTCAATAAAGACTTAAAATGGCCCACAAAAAAAAAAAATTAAAAGAAAAAAAGAGACAGCTGAGGGACAGTGAATGGTATGGATGGGACTAGAGTCTGGAGTGATTCCACTGACCTCATACTCTGTCCCCATCCCTGGAGGTCAGACAACAGTCTGCGCAGGTACTCTCTAAGGAATGTCCACTGCAGTATTATATAAAACAGGAAAAGGTGCAAACCACCTCATTTTTCACCAGCAAGGGATTAAAGCAATGAAGGATGGCACCTGCTATCATGGAAGAATGTCATGACTGAAAAGGGACAGCCTGATAGGTTAAGGAACTTGTCCCAGTTCAGGCAGAGTTTTCCCCCAATTCCCCATCCTGACATTTCTGCTTCCTGCCTAGAACGTTCAATACGTTTCAAGTGTTGGGTATTTAGGGAGCCAGAACCCTGGCATTCCCTCTACTGATCAACTTTGCATAGGTAACTGAGAGGCTCTGCCATGCTTTGGTTAAGGAGTGACTTGGCCTCAGCTAAACCTGGATTTGAATCTTAAGCTGGCAGAAACTCCATAGTTCTCCATATTCTCTCAACATGTTGCTGAGCAGACGTGGTGGCTTTGTGATGGGTCTAGAGGCTTCATGTGGTTCCTCCTTCTCTGGCTGGTACAGAGCAATGGAATAAAGCCTAGCCATCCAAGAGCTCTCCCCCAGCCCCAACTCTGGAGAGGGCTAAACCAAGTGAATCCTCCAGCTGGACACAGCAGTGACCACTGGGGACTGATGATCAACCAGATGGAGGCTTTTCAGTGGATGTCAGCCTATCTCAGTGCCTCAATGCCTCTCTCTTCTTAGATTGGCCAACATTCTCCCGAGAAACAGAAGCAACAGGAGAAAGATAGAAGACTTAATATAGGAATTGGCTCCCATGGTTATGGAGGTCTAGAAGTTCCATGATCTGCCATCTACAAGATGAAGAATAAGGAAAATTTGGGATATAATTCAATCTGAGTCCAAAGGCCTTAGAATTGATGGTGTAAATTCTGATATGAGTCTAAAGTTTGAACCAGGAGCACTGATGTCCAAGGGCAGGAGAAGGTGGATGTCTCAGCTCAGGCCGAGAGAGATTGAATTGCCCTTCCTCTGCCTTCTGTTCTGTCTGGGCCCTGATTGAGTTGGATGATGCCCACTTACATTGGGGAGGGCTATCCTAAAATCTTTCAGAAACATCCTTACAGACACCTCCAGAAATAATGTTTACCAATTATTTGGGTATCCCTTAGCCCAGTCAAGTTGACACCTAAAATTAACCATCACATCTGTGATGATTTAGCTACACATAAATTCCCCCAATTTAAAGCAGCTCATGAGAAAAGGTAAGTGGTAAAGAATTCACCTACCAGTGCAGGGGACACAGAGACATGAGCTCCATCCTAGGGTTGGAAGATCCCCTGGCAGAGGAAATGGCAACCCACTCCAGTATTCTTGCCTGGGAAATCCCATGGACAGAGAAGTCTGGTGGGCTACAGCCCACGGGGTCACAAAGAGTCGGACATCACTGAGCAAGTAAACACAACAGCAAGAAAAGGAGGTATCCCAAAGTCCTGGTTTTGAACTAGAAAGTAAATTCAGTTACAGAAAAATAGCATTATGTTTCTTCTGAGCCTGATTTAGTGACCTGAGATTCACAGCTGCTTTAGTGATAATGATCCAAGTTAGTTTGAAAGAAATTCTTGGGATGGTTCACCCTAAAGAGAACCCACTAGCCTCTTATGTTTTTTGCAACAGGTTAGATGGTGATAAGCGCTCCCACCTCATGCAAGATTCTGCATCAGTATGACAAGAAGCAGCAGCTGATGACTCAGAGGATGTTAACTGGCTTTATTAATCATAACCACAAACCAGAAGCTGTGTGTTTTCTCCAGGAGTTGAGTGAGAGATTGCCTTGTCTCCTGCCGCTCCCACGGTATAATCAAGACATCAAGCTAAATTAAAGGAAATGCCATCGTCTCATGATAGCAGGTGCAAAATTACCCCTAATTATGAATTTGCTAGGTACAACAGTGACTCTGCGTGAATTATAACATTGCATTCATTAAAACAGCCATTTAGGGTCTCACTTACCTTGACACGCCTATAGATTCTCAGAATTCAATAGCGAGTCCATTTCAAATTGTCCACGGTTCTCTCAGAGAACTGCTGGTCTGACAATTTGCAATCCAAAAGCTTTGTTTAAAGCATAAGGTTCAGAGTAAGGAAGGCTGGCTCCCTGACTCAAATTTACTGTGGATGGATGTGTACGTGGCTTGAACAAGTCAGTTAACCTTTTCAGAATTCAGTTCCTTCACCTATAAAAGAGGAAGGCAGAACCGGGCAATCTTTAAGGAAGTATATCTCAAAATTGATGTGCTACTCAAAGTGGCCATGGACCAGAAGCTTATTGGAAATGCAGACTCTTAGTCAACCCCAGATCACTAGTTTCAAAGTAAGATACACTTACAGATCATCTGGGGATCATGTTATTGCATTGGCTAAAAAATTCATTCAGCTTTTTCCATAAGAAGTTATAGAAAATCTCGAGTGAACTATTTGGCCAACTCAATAAAATGCAGATTCCGATTGTGTATGTCTGGGGTAGAGCCTGAGATTCTGCATTCCATTGAGATCCCAGGTGCTGCTGTGCCAGCTGCACCCTAAAGTACACTTGAGTGAGGCTCTCAGATCCCTTCTAGCTGTTTATTTATTTATTATGATAGTAGGTGATGTTTATTGAGTACTTCCTCTGTGCTAGACATTGTGCTAAATACAGGCATTGTCTCATTTAATTCTCATAAGCACTCTTCACGAGAGATATGTTAATATCATCCACATTTTATAAATAATTAAACCAAGGATCATGGAGATCACCAGCTCACCCAAGGTCACACAGAGTTCAGAGCTGGGATTTGAATTCGTATGATCTGGCAGGGCTTCCTGGTGGCTCAGATGGTAGAGAATCTGCCTGCAATGCGGGAGACCTGGATTCGATCCCCGGGTTGGGAAGATCCCCTGGAGAAGGGAATGGCTACCCACTTCAGTGTTCTGGCCTGGAGAATTCCATGGCCTATACAGTTCGTGGGGTCACAAAGAGTTGATTGCCAAGTTATTTAGCATTAACTCTTGTTTCTTTGTTCTTCTGTGTAAAGTTGTGGTGGCTAATTCTCTGTGGAGCAGCAGTTACTAGCATAGCCAGTTGATGTGACCCTTGATTTAACTTGTGCCGTTTCAGAGTTGTATTTGATAAATGAATATATATTTCTCTATCAAGGGGCATTTTGAAGAGTTCCAATTTTTTCCTATTATGAACTGTACTACAATGAACACACTTACACAGGCACTTCATACGTGGTATGACCTTGGGACAGAATATCGGAGGAAGTTCAATGCCTGGACCAAAGGACATGCATCATTACATTTGTATAAATACTGTTATCTTGTCTACCACTGGGGCTCACATACATAACATGTAACATAATTGTGCTCAGTCATGTCAGGTTCTTTGCGACCCCATGCAACCAGGCTCCTCTGTCCATCGAATTTTCCAGGCAAGAATACTGGAGTGAGTTGCCAGTTCCTCCTTTAGGGGATCTTCCCGGTCCAGGGATCAAACTCGCGTCTCCTGCATTTGCAGGCAGATTTTTTTAACCACAGAGCCACCTGGGAAGCCCTTGATGTAATTGAGCTAAAGGCAATTAAGAAGCAGCAAATGCAAGAAAAGCTCTTTATAACCTTCCCCTCGTTTCTGCCTAAAGGCAGGATATAAATTCTCCCTTTCTGGAGACAGATTCTTGTCAGGCCCGCAATGCACTGAATGACTGAATTTGAATCTTGAATCTCATCTTGCTGGAAAGATTCTTACCCTGTATTTTCAAATAGCACAATTCTTACCTGTGAAGATAGATTCTCCTTTCGGTTGGTCCCCTCTACCAAAGTGCTGACCCCAGTTGGGAAACTGTGATGCCTCTTTTCTTAAAACTTGAAAAGAGAGTAAGGAAGAGGACGTTGCGAAGCTGGGGAACGTTGAACCTGTATTTGTGGAGTCTGATATTTAAGGAGAGAAATCCTGCATTTGGGAAAATGGAATCACTTAGTTTCCCTGTTTGACTTCATGTAATTAGCCTAAACCTCAACAGATTCAGTCCAGGGCAGCTCAAACTTCAGGAAAAAATTTAAAACGCGTGAAGACTCATTTTGATGAGAAGACGGAACTCCAAATGGTTGTTTGGGAAACCAACCTAGACTTCTGGCTGAAACTCAAGATGTTACACATTTGCCTACATATTTAATACTGCACTCAAGTTCCCAAGCCTTCTCTGATGGGTATTTTTTTTAACTTGTGAGTATGAGTATTTCTTCCTCCTATAAATGGTTATTTCTCTACACAGATCCATGTGGGAGAATATTTAATTAGAACTGAAAATGTTTTGAGCGTGTTAAGTACAATCTAAGTGATAAAAATCATGATCTTTAAATGCTACAATAAGTATTATAATACATGCCTAATTCACTGATGAGCACTTGGCATGTCTTTGACAAATTCTTAATACATTGCTCAAAAGAGCCCTTTAGAAAGTGTCATTTCACACTACATAACTCTACCTCTGATATTTCTCAACCTTGTCTATCTGCAGAAATGGGAAATTCTCCTGAACATTTTTCTTAACTGATTCTGATTTATGGCTTTCGGTGGAAACTCCCAGGGACTTGTTGCAATATACTGTAAATGAAATCTGCTAGCTACACAATTTGAAAAGTGAAGGCTGTAGTCTCCAACTTTTCAAAAGCAGCCCATTTCACCTAGACAATGAATTATGGGATCCATAAGTACATAGAAAGCCTGAATACTGCACTTGGTATGTATCTTCAAGGGAAAAGCCGTAAGAATCTAACAAAAGCTAGCCACAGCCTCGATGTCATCTGGAGGGTATTAAGAGAAGATTTGTAGCAATTGAGTTGATTGTTAGTGTTAGGGGCAGTGATCCCTTAGCATCAAAGTACTCCATAAATTCTCCCTGTGCCCAGATATCAGACTCTGCAATTAAATTTGGATGTAGGTAAAATATTCTTTGGAAAATTAATTTTTAAATTAAAAATTTAACAAATGCATTAATTTGGAAAGGTCTGTGGCTGCATAGCAACTCAGATTACTTCAAAGCAGGAAAAAAAGCAATACTGAGTTGGCAGGCTCCATTATTTTTCTCCTACTATGTGCCCCAAGCAAGATGTTCTAACTGCAAGTTTTTTAATGTATTTAATTTCAATCTTTTATATCTGCATAAAATATCTGAAAAGATTAAAGACATACTGATGAGAAACGTGAAGGTCAAAGAAGTTAAACATACAATTAGTGAAGGGGCCAGTTTACTGACTTTTAAAAAAGTAACTTTTTATTTTAGAATAATTTTCAGTTCAGTTCAGTTCAGTTGCTCAGTCGTGTCCGACTCTTTGCGACCCCATTAATTGCAGCACGCCAGGCCTCCCTGTCCATCATCAACTCCCGGAGTTCACTCAAACTCATGTCCATTGAGTCAGTGATGCCATCCAGCCATCTCATCCTTTGTCATGCCCTTCTCCTCCTGCCCCCAAACCCTCCCAGCATCAGAGTCTTTTCCAATGAGTCAGCTCTTTGCATGAGGTGGCCAAAGTACTGGAGTTTCAGCTTTGGCATCATTCCTTCCAAAGAACACCCAGGAGGGATCTCCTTCAGAATGGACTGGTTGGATCTCCTTGCAGTCCAAGGGACTCTCAAGAATAATTTTAGGTTTATAGAAAAATCACCAGGATAATACAGAGAACCTGTAAACCTGCTATCCTCTTTTACCTACTGTTAACATCTCACATAACCATGGCGTATTGGTCAAAACTAAGAAGTTAACTTTGGTTCACTGTTGTTTGGTTGCTAAATCACATCTGATTCTTTGCCACTCAGGCTTCACTGTCTTCTTTATCTCCCAGAGATTGCTTAGACTCATGTCCATTGAGTCGGTGATGCCATCCAACCATCTCATCCTCTGTTGTCCCCTTCTCCTCCTGCCCTCAATCTTTCCCACCATCAGGGTCTTTTCTAATGAGTCGGTTCTTTGCCTCAGGTGGCTAATGTATTGGGGCTTCAGCTTCAGCATCAGTCCTTCCAAAGAATATTCAGGGTTGATTTCCTTTAGAGTTGATTGGTTTGATCTTCTTGCAGACCAAGGGACTCTCAAGAGTCTTCTCCAGCACCACAGCTCAAAAGCATCAATTCTTTGGCACTCAGCCTTCTTTATGGTCCAACTCTCACATCCGTACATGAGACTGGAAAAACCATAGCTTTGTCTATATGGACCTTTGTCGGCAAAGTGATGTCTCTGTTTTTTAATACACTGTCTAGGTTGGTCATAGCTTTCCTTCCAAGGAGCAAGCATCTTTTAATTTCATGGCTGCAATCANTTTTTTTTAACTTGTGAGTATGAGTATTTCTTCCTCCTATAAATGGTTATTTCTCTACACAGATCCATGTGGGAGAATATTTAATTAGAACTGAAAATGTTTTGAGCGTGTTAAGTACAATCTAAGTGATAAAAATCATGATCTTTAAATGCTACAATAAGTATTATAATACATGCCTAATTCACTGATGAGCACTTGGCATGTCTTTGACAAATTCTTAATACATTGCTCAAAAGAGCCCTTTAGAAAGTGTCATTTCACACTACATAACTCTACCTCTGATATTTCTCAACCTTGTCTATCTGCAGAAATGGGAAATTCTCCTGAACATTTTTCTTAACTGATTCTGATTTATGGCTTTCGGTGGAAACTCCCAGGGACTTGTTGCAATATACTGTAAATGAAATCTGCTAGCTACACAATTTGAAAAGTGAAGGCTGTAGTCTCCAACTTTTCAAAAGCAGCCCATTTCACCTAGACAATGAATTATGGGATCCATAAGTACATAGAAAGCCTGAATACTGCACTTGGTATGTATCTTCAAGGGAAAAGCCGTAAGAATCTAACAAAAGCTAGCCACAGCCTCGATGTCATCTGGAGGGTATTAAGAGAAGATTTGTAGCAATTGAGTTGATTGTTAGTGTTAGGGGCAGTGATCCCTTAGCATCAAAGTACTCCATAAATTCTCCCTGTGCCCAGATATCAGACTCTGCAATTAAATTTGGATGTAGGTAAAATATTCTTTGGAAAATTAATTTTTAAATTAAAAATTTAACAAATGCATTAATTTGGAAAGGTCTGTGGCTGCATAGCAACTCAGATTACTTCAAAGCAGGAAAAAAAGCAATACTGAGTTGGCAGGCTCCATTATTTTTCTCCTACTATGTGCCCCAAGCAAGATGTTCTAACTGCAAGTTTTTTAATGTATTTAATTTCAATCTTTTATATCTGCATAAAATATCTGAAAAGATTAAAGACATACTGATGAGAAAGGTGAAGGTCAAAGAAGTTAAACATACAATTAGTGAAGGGGCCAGTTTACTGACTTTTAAAAAAGTAACTTTTTATTTTAGAATAATTTTCAGTTCAGTTCAGTTCAGTCGCTCAGTCGTGTCCGACTCTTTGCGACCCCATTAATTGCAGCACGCCAGGCCTCCCTGTCCATCATCAACTCCCGGAGTTCACTCAAACTCATGTCCATTGAGTCAGTGATGCCATCCAGCCATCTCATCCTTTGTCATGCCCTTCTCCTCCTGCCCCCAAACCCTCCCAGCATCAGAGTCTTTTCCAATGAGTCAGCTCTTTGCATGAGGTGGCCAAAGTACTGGAGTTTCAGCTTTGGCATCATTCCTTCCAAAGAACACCCAGGAGGGATCTCCTTCAGAATGGACTGGTTGGATCTCCTTGCAGTCCAAGGGACTCTCAAGAATAATTTTAGGTTTATAGAAAAATCACCAGGATAATACAGAGAACCTGTAAACCTGCTATCCTCTTTTACCTACTGTTAACATCTCACATAACCATGGCGTATTGGTCAAAACTAAGAAGTTAACTTTGGTTCACTGTTGTTTGGTTGCTAAATCACATCTGATTCTTTGCCACTCAGGCTTCACTGTCTTCTTTATCTCCCAGAGATTGCTTAGACTCATGTCCATTGAGTCGGTGATGCCATCCAACCATCTCATCCTCTGTTGTCCCCTTCTCCTCCTGCCCTCAATCTTTCCCACCATCAGGGTCTTTTCTAATGAGTCGGTTCTTTGCCTCAGGTGGCTAATGTATTGGGGCTTCAGCTTCAGCATCAGTCCTTCCAAAGAATATTCAGGGTTGATTTCCTTTAGAGTTGATTGGTTTGATCTTCTTGCAGACCAAGGGACTCTCAAGAGTCTTCTCCAGCACCACAGCTCAAAAGCATCAATTCTTTGGCACTCAGCCATCTTTATGGTCCAACTCTCACATCCGTACATGAGACTGGAAAAACCATAGCTTTGTCTATATGGACCTTTGTCGGCAAAGTGATGTCTCTGTTTTTTAATACACTGTCTAGGTTGGTCATAGCTTTCCTTCCAAGGAGCAAGCATCTTTTAATTTCATGGCTGCAATCATCATCCGCAGGGATTTTGGAGCCCAAGAAAATAAAATCTCTCTCTGTTTCCACTTTTTCCCCCATCTATTTGCCATGAAGTGATGGAACTGGATGCCATGATCTTAGTTTTTCCAATGTTGAATTTTAAGCCAGCTTTTTTCACTCTTTCACGTTCATCAAGAGACTCGTTAGTTCCTCTTCACTTCCTGTCATGAGAGTGGTATCATCTATGTATCTGAGGTTGTTGATATTTCTCCCAGCAATCTTGGTTCTAGCTTGTGATTCATCCAGCCTATGATGGATACCTATGGCATTTCACATGATATACTCTGCATGTAAGTTAAATAAGCCATGTCTGGTTCTAACTGTTGCTTCTTGACATGAAAGTGAAAGTCACTCAGTTGTGTCCAACTCTTTGCAGCCCCATGGACTGAAGCCTGCCAGTTCCTCTGTGCATGGAACCTTACAGGCCAGAATATTGGAATGTGTGGCTGTTCCCTTCTCCAGGGGATCTTCCCAACCCAGGGATCGAACCCAGGTCTCCCACATTGCAGACAGGTTCTCTCCCATCTGAATCACCAGAGAACCCCAAGAATACTGAAGTGGGTAGCCTATCCCTTCTCCTGCAGACCTTCCTGACCCAGGGGTTAAACCTGCCTTGCAGGTGGATTCTTTACCAGCTGAGGTACCCGGGAAGCCTTGTACCATGGAAGCTTCTTGACATGCATACAGGCATGTCAAGGAGACAGGTGCTGTGGTCTGGTGTTCCCATCTCTTTAAGAATTTCCCACAGGTTGTCATGATCCACAATTTGTTGTGGTTAAATAAACTCTAGATTTTATTGAGGTGTGTTTGTGTGTTTATTTATTTATTTTCACAAATGTTCTTTTTTGGATCTTATTTAAGACCTTGCCTTGCATTTTGTTGCCATGTCTCTTGGTATCCTCTGGTCTGTGACAGTTTCTTAGTATTTCCTTGTTTTTCATGAACTTGACAGTTTGAGAAATACTGGTCAAGTATTCTGTAGACTGTCCTTCCATTTGGATTAGACTTAATGTTTTTCTCCTGATTTGACTGGGATTATGGGTTTTTGGGAAAACACCACAGAAATAAGGTGCCTTCCTCATCACATATCATGCTAACCTGCTTTCAACATAACTTATCACTGGTAATGTTAATCTTGATCTCTTGGTTAGTGAATTCAGGTTTCTGGGGCTACATTTTGTATCAGTGGTAAGGAGTGTGACAGTCAATTAGTGATGTCTGCCATGAGCACAGAATCAAAAAACAGTGCTACCCACAGCAAACGTTTGCTATTTCTGACTCTCAGATAAGAACACCATCTCTTGCAGATGAAGCTGAGACTCAGTTATCCAGAATTTCATGTCATTGTACGTACGGTTCTGTCATCCGTTCATGTTAAACATTTAAGAACAAATATTTGTTGAACATCTGTAATATGCAAAGGCCATATTTATGTTTCTCACTTAATATATTGAGAGAGTGTTGAGGCTGAAGGGGAGACTTATGAGATAAACCAATCTCCTCATATTATTATTTTTTTAATTAAAACAATTCAAAACTCCAAAAAAGAGAACAGCTACACTAGAGGTTCAGAAAGGGACAGTTACTGCCTGAAGCCTAGGAGCATAGAGGGCTGAGTCTGGAATTCCGTCTTTGACTGCTTTAGTATCTGCCTCTCTGATTATATTTCTCACTGGACTTGTGTGTGCATTGTCAGTCGCTCAGCTGCATCTGACTCTTGGCAACCTTATGAACTGTATGTAGCACACCAGGCTCCTCTGCCGTGAGATTTCCCAGCAAAGGTACTGGACTGGGTTGCCGTTTCCTCCTCTAGGGGATCTTCCTGACCCAGGGATCAAAACTGAGTCTCCTGTATTGATACACAGATTCCTGGCCACTGAGCCACCCAAGTTAGTCAAGCTGAGTGCCAGTGGTAATTTATGATGTTGCCTCCTTCAGAAGACCATTGAAATTAGCACTGTTCAGTGTGTAGGAGACACAGAATAATGCATCAAAACATTTCCACTCTATCTCACCCGAACATTTTTGCTTGTTGAATGTAAACGGATGGTTTTTTACAAACACCTGTGAGTTTTCAAAAATTTACTCACTGAGAACAATTTAGTGAGTACCAGCCATTTATTAGGTACTGAGCAAGATGCTGGCTACACATTGGTGAATTAAAAAAACATGCTCCCTATAAGAACGACTTGTATTCTAATGAAGTAGACAAATGTAAAATAAATTAAAATAATATAATTACAAAGTATAAAGAATGCTATGAAGGGATCAAACAGAGTGTTAATACAATAGAGAAAGGAGGGGAACCTAATTAGGTTGGTCAGGGAAGACTTGCCTGAGAAGGTGATGCTTACACTGCGATGGAGAGAGCTTTGCAACATGTCTGAATCAGAGTGGGTCATATTGGCAGAGGCCCTAAAAGAGAAGACAGGACAAGTCTGAGGATTTTAGTAGACAGTGGGGCACAAATTTGTCAGTGCCCTACATTATCAGCCCTGTATCAGTCTTGTTTACAGTGGTAGCTTTCCCTGGTAGGCTGGGTCAACATATTGGGCAGGCTAGAAGTGCCACTGGGTTGATGTCCTAGGAGCTGTTCTCAACCTGTGGTGAGTGAGTTGGTGGAGACATGTCCCCGATTTCCCATTTCTTGGGAGGGATGACCTGGAGGCATATTCTGTGCTCCCTGCCATCTCCCAGGGGTCCTCACTGGGCCTGAGTTTCAGGAACCCATCATGGTAACCCTGTTGATAAGACACTTTGTTGGCTTCCCCCCCTTGACTGTGTCTGTTCCCCATTCCCTTATTGTTCCCCTTCCAAATGAACTCATGTCCTTTTTCTCAAGGTCTCATTTTGGGGAACCCAGCTGAAGATGTGATGGGCAGGGAGATACAAGCTGAGGCTGGAGATGTAGGCAGAGGCTGGACCATGCAGCCCTTTGCAAGCTTTGTAAAGAGGTTTGATTTTAATCTCAGTTTATTGAGAAACAACTGAAAGCTCTTAAGAAAGGAGTGACTTGACTAGATTTAGGTTTTAAAATGGGATACTCTGAAATGTGGGGCTTCCCTTCATGGCTCAGATGGTAAAGAATCTGCCTGCAATGCAGGAGACCCAGGTTCCATCCTTGGGTCAGGAAGATCCCTGGAGAAGGGAATGGCTACCTACTCTAGTATTCTTGCCTGGAGAATTCCATGGACAGAAGAACCTGGCAGGCTACAGTCCATGGGTCCCAAAGAGTTGGACATGACTGAATGACTAAGGCACACACACACTCTAAAATGTAGTTTGACCTTAGAATCATGGTTTTTTTTTTTCCCTGCATGGGGTCTTCCTTGTGTGCTCAGGGTTTGTCTAGTCGTAGTGCTCAAGTTTCTTCTATTTCGGTGCATGGGCCTCTCTAGCTGTGGCGCGTGGCTCAGGTGCCCCATGGCACATGGGATCTTAGTTCCCTGATCAAGGATTGAGCCTGAGTCCCCTGCGCTGGAAGGAGGATGGCTAACCACTAGACCACCAGGGAAGTCACAGAATCATGGATTTAAAAGGCATCTTGGGACAATCTATGTGAACCCTCTCTTTATAGCAAAAGAAAGTGAGATCCACAGAAGCTGGCTTTGCCCCAAGCCACACGGTGAGAGAGGTGGGACAATCAGGAGTTAGACCCCACGACCAAAGTCCCCTAATCATCTAGGACTCAGCGGTGGCTCTTTGGCTCTGATAACTTCTTAGAGAAGCTTTATCTAAGATGGCATGTACTAAGGAAAACAGCATGAATTTTGAATTCAATATCGTGTTGCTGAGGACTGTACTAGGTAATTACCATAACATGTTAGACAGTTGAAATTGCAGGGGAGAAAAACAGTTAAGACACTGGCCCAGTTATTAAGCATTAAAGACATGAAAGATTTTTGCTTTGGGATAAGTACCAGGATAAGGCATGATAACCATTTGCAAATATTTGTAAAGGTGCAGACAGTGAAGAGGGAGAAAAATTACTTAGCTTAGAACAGCAGAGGAAATCTCAAAGTAATGAGGTGGAACAAAAGGAAAATATTACTAGCTGAAGAGTGGGAAAAGGGTCTTTTCAGAGAATGAGTCGGTTGTGTTTACAGACAAACCCAACTGTCTGAGTGAACCTTATGTAGTGTTTGAAATGGAAAAAAAAAAAAAAGGAAAATCAGATTTACACTGGCACGCATTTCTCGTATTTCTTAAAATTATTTTCTCTTATCCTCTCACTTTCAAACATATTCACTGTACATCTGAAATGTAATTATTTCACAACAGAGAAAGTGTAGTGCAGTTTAGTAAGTTTCATGATGGGTCAAGTCAAAGTTCTCTCTTAACAAACCGAGATGGATAAATAATTGGACTATGAACCAAGTGTTTTCTATGTTTCACCTGCTGATTGTGGCATTAAGATAGTCTGTATTATCATCGCTAATCATTTTTACCATGTTTTAACATTTAGGCAATTTTCAACCACAAAGAGGTTGTGTCACTATTGTGAAATTGTCAAGGCTGATTCTTTGCTGAAAGGTAATATTTCCAGCGTGAATTTGAATGGTTAACATTAAATTAACAACAACAAAGAAAACAAAATGAAAACAATGATTGTTTCACCTACATTGTTTTCAGTGGATTTAAGTGGTTATAGATGGATATGACTCATTGGTAATCATGACTATTTTTCCTTATTTTATTTGGGTTTGGTGAATATGCCAGCATCAATCATTTCACAGCCTATTAAAGTAACACAATCCATTCATCCAAGAAAAAATACTCTACAATCCTCATGTTCCTTTGGATTAGGGGGGTTCCTCTGAGGACAAAGTGTTACAGATAGGAACATGCAGTCCCTCTAGGCTGACTGACCCTCTTTCCCACCTTGTTCTAAGTGTCATCATTGAATATAATTTCTTGGCATACAGTTTGCTTTGTCTTCAGTTAAGAGCCAGCAAAATAGCTGCTATAATTATATCTCCTTAAGACGATGCCCATTTGATTGAGGACTGGGCTGAAAATACACTCTACATTATCATATGAAAAAGCCACATAAAGAGACCTGTCTTCAAACTGCAGAGTGAACCCTGCTCCAAGTGATTCTAAATGAAGTGACAAAGTGCAAAAAAGGCGAGAGCACTTATTTGACCACAGACCCATTGAAATATCACTTTGATGAATGCAAACACATTTATCATCTGTGCTAGGCCATGTTTTATGTCACTTTCCCAGTGAAGGCTGTTTTAGCTCTAAGGACTAGAAACTCACAAGCTAGCTTAAACAAGAAAGAGAATTTACTATATGTATACAGGGGTATGTGACAGAAGCCACAAGGGGCTGCAATTAGAATCAAGAAAACTGTCCGGAATCAAGGGTCTGATTCTTTTGGTTACCCTCCGGAGTCATGTGGTCTCTCTTGCAGAAGATGGGCTTTTCTTGTGTCAACTGAAAAAAAAAAAAATGCACAACTTGAAGTTTGAGAATTTAAAAAATTATTTATTTATTTTTGGTCATGCTTGGGTCTTCGGTGCTGCCTGTGTGCTTCCTCTGGTTGTGGTGACTAGCGGCTGCTCTCTAGTCATGATGCGCAGGCTTCTCATTGCAGAGGTTTCTTTCCTTGCAGAGAGAAACGCAGGCTTCAGTAGGTGTGGCGCACCGGCTTAGTTGCCCCATGGCAGGTGGAATCTTCCCAGATCAGGGATCAAACCCATGTTCCCTGCATCAGCAGGTAGATTCTCAATCACCAGACCAGCAGGGAAGTCCTAAAAGCTGAGAGTTATCTTTTATTTGGCTTGCAAAACTGAAGGCTGAAGCCTGGGATAAGGTAACTTCTCAGAAAACTCTGAGAAATGGCTGCAAAGAGATGAGGGAGGAGCCAGGATATGGGAGAGTTTTTGCAACAAAGACCAGGTAGGCAGGACTTCAAAAGATTACTGTTAATTAAGGAAAACCTAGTATCTGAAGTTGAGGAATTTAGTGCTATTGTATGTGTGGGAAGATGCAAGAGTCTGGGCTCACTGAAATCATTCCTTTGATATGCATCTCAGCCATCTGGGGCTGGTATCCTGTGCTGCCTCATTTTGAGTTCCTTCAGAAAGGCTCACCATTGCCGGGGAGCTGTAATGTGATGGCTTGTTGGCTGCAGCACCCTTTATTTACTGATATGGCAAGCAACATTTTTTTTTCATTGGTGCTTGCTTCTCTCTTCAAGTGTCTGCCATATAGCTTACACTGAGGACCACCTCAATGGTAGCCACAGGCAGAGCCTCTGGTTAACATCCCTCACATGCAGTGAAGTCTTGCAAATCCAGCCAGCCTGTACCTGGAGATCAGGAGATCAGTAGGTGTTGAGACAGTCGAGGATTCTCGGCCAGCTGGGTTGGGGATGGTGGGAGAAAGGTTGGTTGAAAAGGCTATTATCTGAGGCATTTTCAGTCAAATGTGTTTGTGTTAAAACCCACTTGTATGTTTTAATAAATTCTATTCACTTACTGTTATTTAACAGATGATGAGCGCTGGAATGAGGTAAGAGCTCTTAAATCTTGATGGTTGTGTGTTTTTGTGGTTATCATTTTCTCTGCTTCAAAAGTGGATGATGGGAAACTTGTTTGCATAGTAGCATTAGTCCATTATTCACTATATTCCCTAGAGATGGAAGCAACCCAAATGTCTATCAATAAAGAATACATGGTATATACAATGGAATATTATTCAGTCTTAAAAAAGACGGAGACTCTGTCATGTGCTATCACATGGATGGAAGATATTATAGTAACTGAAGTGAGCCAGCCACAAGAAAAGACACAAATTGCTTGATTCCACTTAAATGTGGCACTGAAAGTAGTTGAATTCCTGGAAACAAAGTAGAATGGTAGTTACCAGGAAATGAAGGATTTGCTGTCTAATGTGTATGGAGTTTCAGTTTTTCAAGATGGAAAAATTATGAAAATTGGCTGCACAACAACATGACTCTAGTTAACACTCCTGAATTGTACACTTGAATTTTTTTTTAATTAAAAAATGATAGACTAGAAAGATAGAAACTAACAGCATTGCAGAGCAGCTGTACCCATCCGGGGCTGCCCACATACGGGCATCTTTTCATATAAAGAAAATAAAGCACACTCAGTAGTTTAAAAAAGTAGATGATGGCTCCCCAAAGCCTACTGACTCCCATGATGGTGGTCAAGCCCCTCCATCCCCTGGCCATAAGTTTTGGTTCCCCATTTTGTCCTCGGAAGTTTTAGCCAATCTGGACTAGAAGCCTAGTGCAGCCCAGCCTCCCAGACTCATCTTCTATGTTATCTATTCCAGCAGACTTTCTTGATACCAGTGTTTGGGACAATTTTCCCATTCTGAGTGCTCATATTTCTTATAGTCCTCAGTTCTCTCTGTCTTGAATCAAAACTTATGTATACATCTTCCCTATATTCTCCCCCCAATTATACTGTAAGTTCCTTGAATTAAAGAGTAATGATTTTTAAAATTACTCTATCTTTCATAGGACCATCAAAGTACTAGGCACACAACAGGTGCTTGGAATGAAAACAACCAAAGAACATTGTCCAAGTTTTCAGCTGTGGCTGAAGCAGAAATCTGTAAGCTTCTTAATAACACGACACTATTGATTCCATTATTTTATTTGCAAGTTTGGGTATATGACATGTTGATGTGAATCAAATAGAGGTCTCTAGGGTCACGTTAAGGATGGAATTCTGTGAAGTCAAGTGAATCAGTTGCTTGGCTATTCTCAATCGTTAGCTAGTTGAGAAAAATAACACAGAATCAATCATTCTTCCATATGGCATTTTCATCAGACCAGAAGTTTCTGATTTTTTACAAAATGAAAACCTCTATTTCTTTTTAAAATTTTATCATTTTTTACGTATTTTTACTGAAGTATATTTGATTTACAATGTAGTGTTAGCTACTGCTGTATGGCAAAGTGATTCAGCTATCAGTTCAGTTCAGTTCAGTCGCTCAGTCATGTCCGACTCTTTGCGACCCCATGAATCACAGCACGCCAGGCCTCCCTGTCCATCATCAACTCCCGGAGTTCATTCAGACTCACGTCCATCGAGTCAGTGATGCCATCCAGCCATCTCATCCTCTGTCGTCCCCTTCTCCCCTTGCTCCCAGTCCCTCCCAGCATCAAAGTCTTTTCCAATGAGTCAACTCTTCGCATGAGGTGGCCAAAGTACTGGAGTTTCAGCTTTAGCATCATTCCTTCCAAAGAAATCCCAGGGCTGATCTCCTTCAGAGGATTCAGCTATATATTCAGCTATATATATGTGTGTGTATATATATATATATACATATATATATACAGTTTCATGCTTTGGAGAAGGAAATGGCAACCCACTCCAGTATTCTTGCCTAGAGAATCCCAGGGATGGGGGAGCCTGGTGGGCTGCCATCTATGGGGTTGCACAGAGTCGGACACGACTGAAGCAACTTAGCAGCAGCAGCAGCATATATATATATATACATTCTTCTCTTTTTCATGTTCTTGTCCATTGTGGTTTGTCAGAGGATACTGAATACAGCTCTCTGTGCTATACAGTAGAACCTTGCTGTTTATCCATTCTCTATATAAAAACTTACATCTGTTAACCCCAACTTTCCACTCTATCTTCCTCCGCCCCCTTGGCAACCATCAGTCTGTTCTCCATGTCCTTGATTCTCTTTCTGCTTAATAGATAGGTTCATTTCTGTCATATTTTAGATTCCTCCTAAAAGTGATATCATATGGTGAAAATTTCTATTTTTTAATGCTAATTTTATGATAGTAGTACTTTTGTGTCTGGGGATGGAAAAATACACAATAACAGAGCTATGACAAATTCAGTGATGCTTTGAAAATCTTTCACATCTTGTTAGTCATAGCACCATCAACATATACTTGAAAGACAGCAGAACCTGGTTATGTGTGTGATGCATAATCTTTATTCCAACAACAGGTAATGCATGTACTCTTTCCGCTGGTGTAAATATCAATTGACTAGCAAATATATAGTAAATGTCCAATCAGGTTTTGTGTAGGAAGCCAAGAAGGACTAGATTCTATTCCAACACCTTTCAACCAAGTGTACTTTTCTTATCTACCTTCTCTGGGAAGGATATGAAGTCACGCTCTCATAATATTTGCGGGACTCCTTCACTCACAGTTCAGTTCAGTCGCTCAGTTGTGTCCGACGCTTTGCGACCCCACGGACTGCTCATATTTGGATCTACTCATAGTTGGATCTCCCTTATACAGTGAAACATAGATAGTTTATGAAGAGTTAAGGTCAAGAAGCACATGTCGAGCCAACTTCAAG
Source organism: Oreotragus oreotragus (assembly GCA_006410675.1). NCBI lineage: Eukaryota > Metazoa > Chordata > Mammalia > Artiodactyla > Bovidae > Oreotragus > Oreotragus oreotragus. The sequence goes on along the minus strand of SJYX01004082.1, from coordinate 170,582 downwards.
TCACTTTATGACACTTATAACAGGGTCTGGCGTTAATGACCAAGATCTCCTTCACTGGATCTGCCTAAAGTTCTTGCTCTGTCATGCCCGCGTTTTGATGTTATTTGATGTCTGCTTTTGTCACACGGATCTTCCACTATGGAATATACCAGCCTGCACCCTTAGTCTTATTTCAAAGGCCATTTCTTCATGGCTCTGCTTCCTGCTTCATCCTAACCTAGTATACTTCTATTTTTGTAAATCACGATTATGCTCATAATTCCAACACTGGGATGGTATGCCACAGAAAGCAGAGTCTCATTCAGGCTAGTATCCTGAGCACATAGTGGCTTGATCAACACATGTTTGTTAAATTATCGAACATCTCCTACTGTTTCACACTGAGTTCTCTAGAGTCCCTTGGACAGCAAGGAAATCAACCCTGAACATTCATTGAAAGGACTGATACTGAAGCTGACGTGCCAATACTTTGACCACCTGATGCAAAGAACCAACTCATTGGTAAAGACCCCTGATGCTGGGAAAGATTGAAGGCAGGAGGAGAAGGGGATGTCAGAGGACGAGATGGTTGGATGGCATCATCAACTGAATGGACACGAGTTTGAGCAAACTCTGAGAGATAGGGAAGGACAGGGGAGCTGGCGTGTGGCAGTCGTGGGGTCACAAAGAGACAGACATGACTGAGCACCTGAACAACAGCAGTAACACTTTGGGCTGATTAATTAATTACAGAGGAATCCCAACCTCAGCCTGAAAGTTGCTCAAAAGTCAGACCTAGAACGTGGTCTTCATCCACTGTATTTGCCTAACACGCCTACATCTGTTCTTATTTGTGACTGCCCACATTTGTGTAAACGTTGAAACCTATTCACATCTTCTCTAATACATGATCTGAATAGTATCCTCTCTCCACTGTGATGTAATTTTTTTTCAATAGTACTTGATATCTGCCCTCTAGAATATAAGTCCCATGAAGGTAAGCTTTGTATATCTGGCTTCTGTGATATCCCTGCTGCTGCTGCTGCTAAGTCGCTTCAGTCGTGTCCAACTCTGTGTGACCTCATAGACGGCAGCCCACCAGGCAAGATTCTCCAGGCCTGGGATTCTCCAGGAAAGAACACTGGAGTGGGTTGCCATTTCCTTCTCCAGTGCATGAAAGTGAAAAGTGAAAGGGAAGTCGCTCAGCTGTGTCCGACTCTTCACGACCCCGTGGACTGCAGCCTACCAGGCTCCTCCATCCATGGGATCTTCCGGGCAAGAGTACTGGAGTGGGATGCCATTGCCTTCTCCATGTGATATTCTTATCACCTATTAATACAATAATACATGGTGGGCTCCTGATAAATATTTATGATATGAATGAGTGACTGTTGACTGACTGGCTGTTTGGAGAGTGTTGTGATGTAGATATATAAATATTCCCCACAAAGGAGTGGGAATTAAACTAGTCACTACTAATCCTTGCCTTCAGTTTGTTTCAAGACAGGATAACAAGACCTACAGTCTAAGCATGTGTTCACGTGGCTTTTCCAATAGCTGCCCTTTTCTTAAGGGAGTCTCTAACTCCTTACATCCTAATCTCTCTAATATCCAGCATATTATTTCCTGGACACTGGACTCTCTGTCTTGCTTCAACTTCAAGTTCAGTAGGAGAAACAAATTGAGGCTTGCAGGGACCTGGACACCAAAAATGTGTTTACTGCTTCTCATATTACCCTCATCAGCCTTGTGAATTGTTGAGGAGGATAAATGAAGACATTCTAGTTCAGGTTTGATCAAATCCCATTTGCATTCCCAAACAAAGAACAAGTCTGTGTTTCACTGTGATTGTATAAAAGGAAGGAAAGGACTGTGGCTTATGTTACTTGGAGTTGATTTAAATTTTTATGAACCTGATACCTCTGAAAGGCAATAATCAAAATGAAACCATGGTAATTATTTTCATTTGAAAACATCGGAATGGGACCTCATTACATTCTAGTGAGTGACTCAAGGGGAAGTAAGAGAAGGCAAAGCCTAAAGTCCATTTTGAAAATAAATTTCTTAAAAATATTCAGCCTTGCTGTGGAAGGAAGTACAAAGCCAGAGGTGACAATTTTCAATCAATATCCCAAATTCTTTTAATTAAGGATGTCTTGGGATTGCAGACTGTGCTGGGACATACATATGTATCTATAATAAACAAGATGTATTTTGCAGCAATGGATTTGGGTTTTGGCATTGACTTGATAGGGAGATCAAAGCACTAGCTGGCATTAGAAGGATTTAGATACATTTGTCATAGGCAGCTGTTATGCTAATCTCGTTTATGCAGTTGTCAGCTGATAGGCTCTGATGAGCCAGCTGAGTGGGGAAATCATTATTCCATCCCTATTGTGATAAGTGTTATTTATTACTGTCAAATGGTATTAATGTTTGATTCAAAGATGGGGAGTGGGCACCATCTACATGAAGTTCATCCATTCATGGTCAATTGCAACAAAAGGAATCGCTGAATTCCAGCCAAACGAACTTCATTTCTGGGTGAAAAAAGAATAATGGATTTAATTTGCATATGTTTTAAAAGGGTAATGAAGTAATATGATGTTTATCTTGGTTGAAGAGTGGTAATTTTCACTGGCAGGACTCCAGCTTCGTTGGAGCCATTGTGAGGCATTTACTGTTGGGTTGGTGTGGAAGGACTTTTCAAAGCAGCAGGTGCATTGGGGGTTGGGGGGGAGCAAGATGATTTATTCATTAGGCCAAAAATGAGCAATCTGGACATCTATTTTTTCTTCATCTTCCTCAGAAATGTATTTATAACTAAATCCCCTCTCTCTTCCCCCAGGATGGTGATATCCCCTGATTTTCACATTCCTTTTGTGGCCTTTGACAATTTAATTATGTGAAATCCCTAACCCGTCACTCATTTCATTTCTGTTAGCCTTTTGTTATCATCAGATTTGCTGTTTCCATCTAAACTGATATCTGTACAGGCCTGGTGTTTTGGAATGGAGTGCTGGTCTCTAGTTCGGGTAAAACTAGGAGATGGTTCAGGATATAGACCAATGACTGAGGGTTTACTCTTAAGCATTTTGTTAAATTAACTGCTCAGCTGAGCTCTGAGTTGTTCAAAATGATTCCCCTCTGTTTGGAGACTTGCAGAGAGCTGTCCCCCTTCCAATACAGCTGCATTAGTTAATGCCTCTTTGGATTATTTTTCTTGTGTTAAAAATACAGATAACCTAATTATAGCACCTCCCCAGTTCCCAAACGCCTCACTTAATGACTCATTAGTGCAGTGAGAACACTTTCCAGCGCTTGCTAAATAATATTCCATTTCTGAGGACTTCATCTTCTTTTTTCGTATTTGCGCTGAAAAAAAAATTGACTAAACATATTTCAGAGCCTTTAGATTTTGCTGATTGGCTACATTTCTATTACAAGCCAGTCATTTTTCAGGATCCAGCTTTTCTCGTCTTTTTGGGTTGATAAAAATGGGGCCAGAGGCTTTTGTTCAGTGGGAAAGGGGCTCAAGAGGTTTTGTAAATCCTTAAATTCAAAGAAAATGGTCTTCTTTCTCACCCAGTATTTAGCATAGCTTTATTGGAATTCAGAATCTTCCATTGTTTGACTTAACCCATCATGTTTCCCTAGAAGCCAGTATCATGCATGGGATAGAAGCCTTTGAGGCATATTTATTGATTAAATGAATGCACCCTAGAAAGCTTGTGATCTAGTTCAAGAGTTGGCAGACTTTTTCTGTACAAGTGTGTGTGTGCGTGCATGCTTAGTTGTGTCTGACTCTTTACAACCCAATGGACTGTAGCCTGCCAGGCTCCCCTGTCCATGGGATTTCCCTGGCAAGAATATTGGAGTAGGTTGCCGTTCTCTACTCCAGGGGATCTTCCCGACCCAGGGGTCGAACCCATGTCTCTTGCATCTCCTGCCTTGGCAGGTAGATTCTTTACCACTGCACCACCTGGGAAGCCTTTCTGTACTAGAGTAGATAGTAAGTATCTTATGCTTTGTGACTATGTTCTTTGTTGCAACAATTCAACTGTGGTTGTGAGATGAAAGTGACCACAGACCGTATGTAAGAGGATGGGCATGGCTATGTTCAAATAAATCGTTATGAAGCTGAAATGTTAATTTTATACAATTTTCACATATCATGAAATATTTTTATTTTTCTTTCTTTCTCCAAGCTAATAAAAAATGTGAAAACTATTTTGACCATACAAAAACAAATGGTTGGACCCATGGACCGTAGCTTGCAGACCCTCTGCCTGGTCAGTCCATGGGACACGAAAGTGCCACCTCTCTGGCCTCACCTCCTGTGTCCCTCTCCCTTACTCACTACTCTCCAGCCACTTTTCTGTCCTGCAAATTCATCAAGCTTTTTCCTGCCTCTGAGCAATTGCCTTTGCTCTCCTGCCTCAGACATCTTGCCCTTGGATGTTTCCATGGCTAATGTCCTTCTCCACAATTATTTTGGGTCTCAGCTCAAATGTCAAGTCATCACAGAGATCTTTCCTGATACGCCTATCTCCAAGTGGGCATCCCACCCCCAGGCGTCCCCAACCTCCAGGCTATGGACCAATACTCTCTGTTAGATTAATGGTGGCGTTAGATTAGAAATAAAGTGCACAATAAATGTAATGCACTTGAACCATCTCAAAACCATCCTCCACCCTCCATCCATGGAAAACTGGTTCCTGGTGCCAAAAAGGTTGGGGACCGCTGTGCTTCCCCAGACATTGTCTTTTATTTCACTGCATTTTGTGTCCTTATGACCATCTGAAATGATTTTATTTATCTACAAATAAGTATATGTCTCTTCTAGAATTAAACTTCTTTCGTTAAGGACCATTTCCTTTTTCTTTTTCTTTTAGAATGTGGTTCTTCAATGCCTAGAACAGTGTCTGGCACATGGTAGACAATCAATCATAGTTTGTGGACTGAATGAGGTTGGTGGTGCAAATGTACAGGATGCCAAAGAAAATGAGACTGAAATACTCTGAGACTGCTCTCATTGTGGAAGTATTTTTGATATTCTTCCCCCAAATCTCATCACATAGCAAAAGAAATGTATATACAAATAACTGTGATATAAAGTTTCCAAGCACTGAGAGCCACAAGGGACTCAAGGTGGGGAGAGATCCCCTCCAGATGGATGTAAAGCATGTGGCTTTATGTAGAAGGCAGTCTGCTCTGAACACTGAATCTGCAGAAAGGAGTGGGGACGATTCATCATAGTATGGGTTTCCAGGTACAGAGGAAATGTCCAGAGGATACCAGTTTCTAAGGATTATTTATGACTGTGACATTCAACTGAGGAATCCACCCTGTTGCAGCAAAGAGATCTGAATGTAAGTCTTTGAACACTAATGTTCCAAAGGAACCTTTCAGAGAGGAGTTTGTTCAACATACAGTGGAGCCCAAGAGCTTCTCCCAGCAAATGGAGTCAGTGGACCACATGAGCAAAGAACAGTTGTGACAAGTTTTATTCTGCCTGTAATGAATACTGTCTTGAATAGCATCTGGCTTTTGCTGGCCATCCTAGCCTCTGCCCTGGCACTCCTTTGCTCATCTTTCACTCCAGTTTCCCCAAGTATGAAACCATGCTGTTTCATATCTTTGCATGGACTGGTACCTTTCCTTCCCTTCTTTCTGGAATGTCCATGGGGCTAAGGAAGGTAACCTCATGAGTGAAGTGGACTTGGTGGGGTCTGGGACAAACTGGAAGGTGCTCACTGGAACTAAAGAAGAGGCTGCTTGCTTTGCCAATTTTAAACATTTATTTTTAATTGAAAGATAATTGCTTTACAATATTGTATTCAGCCAATTTTTGTCATGCAGGAAAGTGGAGTCCAGGTTGACAAATTTTCCAGTGATTTTTTTTGAGAAATTTGAAATCTGAATTCTTAAATATTAGCAACTAATTCAAATATTTTACATACAGCTGGCCATGTGATGTGACTGTGCCCCACTGGTTTGCTTCCTCTAGCGTAAGCTAACTTCTCCTCCTTTATAGTTTTTCTCAAGGGCGGCCTCTTTCTTTGTGCTTTCATGGTACCTTGCACATGAGACCACCATAGTTCTTAATGTATGTGAGACTTACACAGTTCCTGTGTGCTGCAATTTTGACTGAACTCCTGAAGACTCCAACTAGATAATGAGTTCCTAGGAGATGAGGATTAGAAAGCAACAAGCTTAGTCTATATTGCTTTGGCCTCTTGTTACCACTCTTCCATCAGTTAAGTTAACATGAAACTTGCTATGTTATCAGATACAGATATGGTGTTGTCAAGGAAACATTATAGCACCCCTTATGTTTCATGAAAGCACCACTTGAGTTTTAGTTTCAGAAAAGCTTGTTCTCTAAGCAGCTGGTATGTGTTTATATGTGTGTGTGAGAAAGAGTAAGTATATATGCATATGTGTGTGTGTGTGTATTTTTGTGTACATGTAATTGTGTATATATGTGTGTGTTCTTTGACCTGCAGAGAGCTCTCTGCTTCGTTTATAGTCCACCTCTTTCAATGGAATCTTCATTGACCATATGCTTTCTTTCATTTTCCTCTCATCCTAATATATTCTTTGTTTTATACTCTTGTATTTCAGGTATTTTTTTAAAAAAGAAATTCAAAAGTTTTTTTGACATGAGCCAGGATGCGAATAAATAGAAGTCATATTGAATTTGATATTTTTCCAGGTTATTCTCTTATTTAGTTATAGAGAATAGGGAAAAGTGGGCATGCAATATCTTTTATCCTTCTTTTAGTTCACTTCACACTGGGCCGACCAACAACGTTCTGTGTATAAATATTCGATGAGTATACACTGAATGATGAATAGAAAATGAGGTATTTGATCATGTCAATCAATTCCTTTAGAGAATCTATTTAAAGTGGCAAATAAATTGATGAGGCAAACCACAGTTCTCATTACTGAGAGTGAAGATGGGTATTTGAGATCTTAGTTTCTTTGCCATATTTATAATTTCATTGCTAGAGCTCCATACCCGAGCAGCTAACGAGAATAAGTTTAAGAAGACTGAAATTACATCACATTATAACTGACACTCGAGGATTAATTTTACAACTTGTGATTTTAATTTTGGTGAAAATGTATTTAAAATTATCTCTTGTCACCATCTCTTATTAAACATAATGAAACTTGATGACATTCTAATAACATTAAACTGTTTTGGTAGTCACTGAGGTTACAATGAAAAGACTATTCAAGCTAAGAAAATAGTGGATCATTTTTGAAAGAGAGTATTTGGGGAGCTTTGAGGAGCTGAGTCTTTCATTCAACTCACACACTATGAATTGCTCACACTAGCAAGTAATTTAGAAGATATTCTGTATGTTAGAAGAACTGGTATGCAATTAATGGGGGGAAATCAAGGACATTTTAGCAAAGAAGGAAACTAGAGGAGACATTACGTCACTGTCATTTGGTGTATATATTTTGGGCTGACTTTTACTATTAGCAGGCGCTGAAACATACAAAGGCCCCAAAACTTGGTAAATAAAATGATGTAACAAGATCATTTCATTTATCTTTTTAGATATTTTTCTTCCCTTCTTCATTTCTTCTCTTTCTTCCTCCCTTTTTCATTTCTAACTCAGGTTTCAAATCCATGGTGTGACCTTCCTCTTGAATCAACTTTTTCTTTTTGCTAGACCAGGAAGAAAATTATTTTGGGATAGAATGATATTATACAGTGAAAAAGGTTAGATAACAGTGGAATTACAGTTCTCACTTTTCCTAATGATGAAATAATAGCTGCTTGAAAGCTTGCTATATTCCCATTATTTGCTAATTTAGGAACTTTATGTGTTCACTTCATATATCTTCCTTTATGGGTCTTTTTTTTTTTCCCCAAGAAGCTTGTGGATTTTTCAAAACATTCTTTTTAAAAATAGTTACTTATTTGGCCGCACTGGGCCTTGGTGCTGGCACTCGAGGTCTCCGTTACATCATGCGGGGTCTCTCATTGTCGCACACGGGCTCAGTGGTTGTAGCATGCAGGCTTAGTTGCCCCACAGCATGTGGGATCTTAGTTCCTGGACCAAGGGTAGAACCCACACCCCTCGTATTGCAAAGCAAGTTCTTAACCACTGGACCACCAGGGAAGTCCCCATACCATTCTTTTGACTCTGTCTGGGGTCACTCCCTTCTCTAGCTTTAGCCTCATTCCAAAAGGTGAATTATGTAATACAACACACTCGAATATGCCAGGTGCCTGCTGGGCAAGAATCGATATTTGCCAGCTAAGAGCTCATTGTTTAGTTGGAAAAACAGAAAAGTCAGCTACTAATTCTAGGATTATCAGATAAGTGTTATAAAAGCCTATGACTTAAATACCAATAGGAACAGAAGAAAGAATATTTGGAAACTTTTTCAGAGGTGACATTTGAAATTGGTTTGGAAGGATCCATAGTGTCCTTGCTGGAGAAAAAGAGGAAAAAGCATTCTGATACAAGAAAGGCCTTTACAAGGCCATCACGACCCCCCTCCCAAATTGAGCTAAATGTAAAGGGATCAGAGGGGACTGGTATATGGGTGAAGGGGATGTTAGGAAAACCTTTCCTAGGCTAAGGATCTTTGATTTTATCCTGTGAGTTATGTGGAGCCATGGACATTTNACAAGAAAGGCCTTTACAAGGCCATCACGACCCCCCTCCCAAATTGAGCTAAATGTAAAGGGATCAGAGGGGACTGGTATATGGGTGAAGGGGATGTTAGGAAAACCTTTCCTAGGCTAAGGATCTTTGATTTTATCCTGTGAGTTATGTGGAGCCATGGACATTTTAAATAAGGGAAAAGGCAGAGGGACCTGTGGTCAAAGAGGATCATATTGGAAAGGTATAAGGGAAGACTAGTAAAGAAACTATTTCATAGAGTCTAGGTGAGCGATGATAGAGGTGAGAAAGAAGGCTGAGCATGGAAGAACTGATGCTTTCAAATTGTGGTGCTGGAGAAGGCTCTTGAGAGTCCCCTGGACTACAAGAAGATCAAAGCAGTCATTCCTAAAGGAAACCAACCCTGAACATCCATTTGAAGGACTGGTACTGAAGCTGAAGCTCCAACACTTTGTCCACCTGATGTGCAGAACTGACTCAATGGAAAAGATGCTGATGCTGGGAAAGACTGAAGACAGGAGGAGAAGGGGATGTCAGCGCGTAAGATACTCATTCCTTAAGGAAACCAACCCTGAACATCCATTTGAAGGACTGGTACTGAAGCTGAAGCTCCAACACTTTGTCCACCTGATGTGCAGAACTGACTCAATGGAAAAGATGCTGATGCTGGGAAAGACTGAAGACAGGAGGAGAAGGGGATGTCAGCGCGTAAGATGGTTGGATGGCATCACCAATTCAATGGACATGAATTTGAGCAAACTCCCAGAGACAGTGAAGGACAGGGAAGCCTGGCATGCTGCAGCCCATGGGGTTGCAAAGAGTTGGATACAACTTAGTGACTAAATGATGATGATGACAAGAGTTGATGTGTCTAACTAGACAATGGGAGAAGNCCAATTCAATGGACATGAATTTGAGCAAACTCCCAGAGACAGTGAAGGACAGGGAAGCCTGGCATGCTGCAGCCCATGGGGTTGCAAAGAGTTGGATACAACTTAGTGACTAAATGATGATGATGACAAGAGTTGATGTGTCTAACTAGACAATGGGAGAAGAAATAGACCTGAGAGATGTTTAAGAAGTGACATTGACACTAGGGACTAATTGGACAAGGAGAGTGAAGGACAGGGAGGAATTTAGGGTGACCATGAAGTCACCTGTTGCCTGACGGGTTCACTTCAAGATGAAATGGACCTGGATGCTCATGTGCCCAGACATCTAGTGGAAATAGTGTCCTGGCTTCATTCATTTATTCTCATACTTTCACCTCTTCATTCTTCTATTCATCCAACAATTATTAATGGAGGAACAATGCCTAGATGCAAGATATTCTGCTAGTCACAAGAAATATGCTAGAGATCATAGAAAATCAATAGCAAAAGGTTGTAAGGCTTTAAACAGCACAGCTACACGCCTATCACCTTCTCGCTATATCGATTGTCATAGAACCCAGTGTGTATGTCATCTCTCCCATGCCCTGTCCTAGGACCAGTTAGAAATATGCTGAGGGATGAACTTACTTACAAAACAGAAACAGAATCACAGATATAGAAAGCAAACTTATGATCAGTGGGGAAATGGAGGGGAAGGATAAATTGGTAGATTGGGATTGAGATATACACACTGCGCTCAGTCGCTCAGTAGTGGCTGACTCTTTGAGACCCCACGAACTGTAGCCTGCCAGGCTCCTCTGTCCATGGAATTTTCCAGGAAAGAATACTGGAGTGGGTTGCTGTTTCCTTCTTCAGGGGAGATATGTACACTACTATATTATAAAATATATATAATTAATAAGGAGCTGCTATATAGAACAGGAAACTCTACTCAATACTCTGTAATCACCCATATGGGAAAAGAATCTAAAAAAGAGTGGGTATATGTATATGTATAACTGATTTACTTTGCTGTACACCTGAAATGAATACAACATTGTAAATCAACTATACTTCAATAAAAATTATTAAAAACAACAAAAAAAAACTAAAACTAAAAATAGAATTGCCGTGTGATCCAGTAATCTCATTCCTGGGCATATATCTGGACAAGACGAAGACTCTAATTTGGAAAGATACATGCACCTCAGTATTCATTGCAACATTATTTACAATAGCCAAGACAGGGAAGCAACCTAAGTTACCATCAGCAGATGAATGGATAAAGAAGATGTGGTATGTGTATGCACAATGAAATGTTACTCAGCCATAAAAGAAAGAAATAATACTCTTTGCAGAAACATGGAGGGACCTAGAGATTATTATACTAAATGAATTAAGTCAGACAAAGACAAATACCATAGGATATCACTTCTTTGTGAATCCAACTGCTACTGCTGCTAAGTCGCTTCAGTCGTGTCCGACTCTGTGCGACCCCATAGATGGCAGCCCACCAGGCTCCCCCATCCTTGGGATTCTCCAGGCAAGAACACTGGAGCGGGTTGACATTTCCTTCTCCAAAGTATGAAAGGGAAAACTGAAAGTGAAGTCGCTCAGTCGTGTCCGACTCTTAGCGACCCCATGGACTGCAGCCCACCAGGCTCCTCCATCCATGGGATTTTCCAGGCAAGATTACTGGAGTGGGGTGCCATTGCCTTCTTCCCTCTGCATGTGAATCCAAAAACTGATACAAATGAACTGATTTATAAAACAGAAAGACTCACAGACATAGAGAACAAACTTACGATCACCAAAGAAGAAGTTGGGGGAGGAATAAATTAGGATTTTAGGATTAATAGATACATACACACACATATAGAACAGATAACCAACAAATCCTTCTGTATAGTACAGGGAACTATATTCAGTATCTTGTAATAACCTATAATGGAAAAAATCTGAAAAAGTGTATACAACTGAATCACTTTCTTGTATACTAGAAACAACATTCAAAATCAACTACTGAAAAAAAAAGAAGTACAAATCATAGGAGGGGCAAGGTGGTTGGCTTCGGTGCAATGAAATCTATCACAGAAAGGAAAGAAATCCTTGGAACTTTCTGAAGTGTTCTTTTTGCCTTCACAAGCTTCCTTTCCCATGTGGGAATTTATTTTCCTTCTCTTTTATTTTACCCACCATCTCATGAGAATTTGGATTTGAATATTTTGGTCCTGGCTCTGTGTATCTCTTCTGTCTGTATAATTTTTTTAGTACTCTTTCAGATACATAGTGTTCTTCAATAATAATTGTTTTTTTTTTCTTGAAATTGAACAATGTAATTCCTTTCCCATGTGGGAATTTATTTTCCTTCTCTTTTATTTTACCCACCATCTCATGAGAATTTGGATTTGAATATTTTGGTCCTGGCTCTGTGTATCTCTTCTGTCTGTATAATTTTTTTAGTACTCTTTCAGATACATAGTGTTCTTCAATAATAATTGTTTTTTTTTCTTGAAATTGAACAATGTATTATCTATCAAAACATATCTGCGTCATTATCCAACTACTCCCCCGCCCCCAGCTTTATAACTGACCTAGAACATTGTATAAGTTTAAGGTGTACAATGTGGTGACTTAAAAAAAATTTTTTTTAATTGGGGGGAAAATTGCTTTACAATGCCATTTTGGTTTCTGCCTTACAATGCCTTAAGTATACATATACCACTTCCCTCTTGAGCCTCCCTCCCCGCCCCCCTCATTTCACCCTCTAGGTTATCACAGGAGGCCCTCTATTACACCAACGATGACTTGATACCTATGTATGTTGCAAAATGTTTATTTTACTGTAATAGTTAAGGCATCCTTTACCTCACATAGTTCCATTTTGGTGGTGTTGTTATGGTGAATTCATCCTGGTTTCCTTCTAAATATCCTGTGAATAAAGGCTTTATTCCTTTCTCTGAAGAGTTTTCTCCTCTTTTTCTTTATAATCAATATATCCCTTTCATAGGACTTGATTTACCTTTGACTTACTTTTTATTCACTTAAAGTTAATATGTTTTTTGCTCGAAGTCAAATGACACACACACATGCATCTATATTTCATTTTTTATCACAAAAAGTTTCACACAGATATAAAAATAGTCAATCCTATGTAAACATAAGTCACTTCATTTCAATGATGATCAGCTCACGGCCAATCTTTCTTCCAAAGATTTCCTTTTTCTCTCCCTACCCCTCCATTCCTTCCTTTTCCACTGCTTTCTGTCCTTGGAAAAGACAAGTCTGCTGGAATCTGCCAATTTTACCATTTACTGATACTGGATCTCTTTCATATCTTCTGATTTTAGGTTTTGTCACCTCAGTCTAGATAACTCTGTGACAAGGAACTAGTGTGCGCCTTCATCTTCAGCTGCTTAACTTCTACTCTTTTTTTACATTCTGTAATTATGGAATGTTTCTATTTGAACAACGATGTGCTAAATTTATGAGCATTCTCATAAATGAGTTGACTTTAAGATGCCCCCAACTCTACATTATGATTCTAATCAGCACATTAATGAATGGGTACAGAAATGAGCCTACTTGCAAATAGGCAGATTAGATAGATTTGTCCTTGTTTAACTAAAAGCTTTAGCTAAAAGCAGGGCTTAAAATTCTGAAGATGACAAAGCCTCTTCTATGTCTGATCAGTTCTTGGTTAAATTGTGCTTTCAAAAGAGTTTAAGAAATTTTTGCTATTTGTTGGCAGATTAAACAATGGACTAAAATTTAAATCATTACACAAATCATCATGTGAAATAATATTGTTTTAACACTGTGTTTTAAATTTACTCTCTCTAGTTACAAAAATATTCTGACTTAAAAATAAAACTGAGCTGTGATTGATGTATTTTTTATGTGTCTGCTCAGGTCCTGCCTTCTTAATTGGTCTCAGTCAATTTCAGTGTGTTTCCTATGACATTTCCATCCTATAGCTGTCAAGCCAAAGAAAGAATTAATATCAATAATCCAGTGATCGGATTTAATCTGTAAGATTAGTCATCATTTAAGCTACAAAAACGTAGCCTGAGAAGAAAACCCTCATCAATTTTATTTCCTCACATGATATTGTAAGTTGTGTATTCATACCTATGAAAATTGCACACTTGTGTGTACTTTTATTGCATTCTTTGTATGCTCGAAAACAGTGTAAACCACTGTGTCAAAAAAAAATTCTCTTCTCCCAAACAGCATACATTCTACTCTTATTTCATTTCTCACATATCTATGAGTAGCTTTAGCTGCTACTGATTTTTGTCCTTAGAGGTTTTCATTTTTGTACGTTTGTTTTAACAAGCATTGATTGATATGCCATTTTCTCAATTACTAAGGCATTGCTAACTTTACTATATAGATTGAGAAATAAAGACAGAAAGGGAGAAAGCTGGAAAATAGTGATAATAACACACTACAACAATAAAATCTCTATGTCCCATCCTTGTAAATTATTTTTGGCTCTGCTGATTCGGTCATGGAATGTGTTATTATCATAATTTAATAGACCAGGAGGCCAGGGAACAGAGAGTTTCAGCACTTTCTTGCTATCTAACAGCCACTGCTGCAAAGCCCTGTTGTATTACTTATTTAATCATGTCATATGGACTGGTAAAGGCAAACTCTTAGAGCATCAGATAAACCAATGCTTCCTAAAAGATGCTCTTCAGGACATTAATCTGTTGAGATGCCCTTATATAAAAGCTTATTCTGAAGGGTTCATAAAGCAAATGAGCATATTAAAAGTTTCTGAGAAAACCTGGAGTTTAAAAAAATACGTCAATATAATTTTTCTTTAACTTAATGTATTTCATGTTAGAGATTTTTGTACAAAGCACAATTCACTGGAAAAGATCAGGGAAACTTTTGCTTTAAGCAAGTATCCATTTTCAGTGACTTTGGTTAATAAAGTGTACATCATAATCCCAAATGCTTCTGGATAATGCTCAGGTGTAATCTCTGCTTTTAACATTTAAAACTTAAAAGCCCAAGAAGGCAGTTTAAGGGAGGCAGAAATCCCACCATCAATCCATTTGGTTTTTTCAAATAAGTATTTATTAAAGACCTACTTTAGCCTAGGTGACATGTAAAATATTGGTGATTTAATGATGAAAACCAAGCCTGAGGGAGGTAGAGAGGGTTTCTCAAAGGGAACTGTGGCCGGGCTGAATCTTAATGGGTGATGAGATGGGTAGGCATTTGGCAGATGAAGAGAGCTGATTGTGCAAGGCCATTCCACATAAAAGCAATTACATATGCAAAGATGTAGAAGAGTAAGAATGAAGCAAATTCAGGGGATTGTAAGTGAACACATCCACTGTTTCTCACTGTCTCGTTTACTTATGTATTGTCTTTTGACTGGAATGTGCATGTGTGCATGCTAGGTCACTCAGAGTCTGACTCTTTGCCACCCCTTAGACCGTAGCCCGCAGGCTTTTCTGTCCATGCGATTCTCCAGGCCAGAATACTGGGGTGGGTTGCCATGCTGTTCTCCAGGGGATCTTCCTGACTCAGGGATCAAAACTCCCTCTCTTATGTTTCCTGCATTGACAGGTGGCTTCTTTGCCACTAGCACTACCTGGGAAGCCCAGTGGAACATAAATTCCACGAAATAAGAACTTTGTGGTTTTTGC
>SJYX01004082.1:106340-153937 GCA_006410675.1 Oreotragus oreotragus | reverse complement strand
GAAAGAGGAGAGTGAAAAAGTTGGCTTAAAACTCAACATTCAGAAAATGAAGATCGTGGCATCCGGTCCCATCACTTCATGGGAAATAGATGGGGAAACAGTGGAAATAGTGTCAGACTTTATTTTTGGGGCTCCAAAATCACTGCAGATGGTGACTGTAGCCATGAAATTAAAAGACGCTTACTCCTTGGAAGGAAAGTTATGACCAACCTAGATAGCATATTCAAAAGCAGAGACATTACTTTGTCAACAAAGTCCGTCTAGGTAAAGCTATGGTTTTTCCAGTGGTCATGTATGGATGTGAGAGTTGGACTGTGAAGAAAGCTGAGTACTGAAGAATTGATGTTTTTGAACTGTGATGTTGGAGAAGTCTCTTGAGAGTCCCTTGGACTGCAAGGAGATCCAACCAGTCCATCCTAAAGGAGATCAACCTGGGTGTTCATTGGAAGGAGTGATGTTGAAGCTGAAGCTCCAATATTTTGGCCACCTGATACAAAGAGTTAACTCATTTGAAAAGACCCTGATGTTGGAAAAGATTGAAGGCAGGAGGAGAAGGGGATAACAGAGGATGAGATGGCTGGATGGCATCACCGACTCAATGGACATGAGTTTTGGTAAACTCCGGGAGTTGGTGATGGATAGGGAGGCCTGGCATGCTGCAGTTCGTGGGGCTGCAAATAATTGGACACAACTGAGCGACTGAACTGAACTGAAAGTCTTGTGAAATGAAAGTAAAGTAGCCTGGTATTACTGGAAGCTACTTGTTTCAGAGCAAGATGGGAAGATGAGGCTGAAATGGTAGGAAAGGGATGGATCATGAAGGGCCTTGTGGGACTCTTCATCCTGGTAGACGAAGATGAACCACTGAAGAGCTGTAGGTAGTGGGGACCTTGATCAGATCTGTATTTTAGAAAGATTCCTCTGGTGGGACAGAGGATGATGGCTCAGAAGCTTGGAGACTAGGGACAGTTGGAGGCTGTCACAATGATGCAGGAAAGAAGAAATAAGGGTTTGACTAAGGTGGTTGCTGTTGGGTCAAGAGGAGAAAATTTGTAGTATGTAAATGAGTCCTTCCCTAGTGACTGAATGGGACAGGGTAAGTGGGGGTGGGGAAGAAGGAAGTGGAAAAGTCAGAAGGGATTCTTATGTTTCTGGTTCAGAAGGTTGAAAAGACTTTTCATTATGGAAACCTGCAAATCTATATAAGGTAGACAGAATGTTATAAAAAATCCTCTTGTACTTATCATCCAACAACTGTCAAAATAAAGCCCTTTTAGCTTCATCAACCCTGACTTTCTCCCTCTACACCCCTTACCTCTGCCTGAGGTGGTTTTAAGGCAAATACAAGATATCCCATTATTTCATCTATAAATACTTCAGCATGGATTTCCAAGAGATAAGAAGTGTTTAACATCTTTAACATCCCTGAAAAGTTGACATTAATTTCCTAATATAATCAAATATTCAGTGTTCAAACGATTTCAAAATGACTTTCTGCCATTGGTTTGCTCAAATTAGGGTCTAAGCCAAAGTCCACACATTGCATTAGGTTGATATGGCTCTAAACTCTTTTTTCTGCATGTTTGCTAAGTCACTTCAGTCATGTCCAACTCTTTGGACCTCATAGATTGTAACCCGCTAGACTCCTCTGTCCTTGAATTATTGCAGGCAAGGATACTGGAGTGGGTTGCCATTTCCTACTCTAGGATGTCCTCCTGACCCAGGTATCAAACCCTTGTCTCCTGAGTTTCCTGCATTGGCAGGCAGATTCTTTCTTTACCACTGAGCCACCTGGGAGTCCCTGCCTACTGGCACCAATAGTCAGAATTAAAATGACCTTAGGCCTAAAAGAGTCATGGAATAATAAGTGTAAGTGGTTTAGGGTGTGAATTTTGGCATCAAAAAGACCAAGGTTAAACCCTGGCTTTGTCACTTAGTGATGGTGGATTAAGAGTGTGTTTTTACCGCTCTGAGCCTCAGTTTTTTCATCTATAAATTGGGGGTTATATTTCTGACTTTTCAAAGTTCTGAGGGCAAAAAGAAATGATGTATTTAAGGCACCTGATATTTTAGACTATAGTAAGTTTTTAAAAATTGGCTGTTATTGTGGCATCATTCTAAAGAAGCTTGATGTCATCATGTGCAGTGGACAGGCCTGTGAAGTGACCTCCCCAATTCCTTGATGCTCAGCTGAAGCTGGTGAGAACAGTTGGCTTGTTCATACAATTGCTGAGAAGCTGAGCTCATGTCTTTACCATCTGTTAAACTCAATAAGGACCGCAAACAGAGAAAGGATGAACACAGCAGACTTACACATATGAAAGTTTAGGAAATGCTTTCATGTACACGATCTCATTAGATAGAACTCAGTGGAGAGCTGGCTCATGGAATGGATAGGACACATCTCTTCCCATCTCTGCATTCAGTGATGTCGTGTTGATGGTGATTGGTGGTGGGAGCATTTACACTACTGAAATCAGCTAATGGAACAAATTGCAGTATGTGTGTGTGTGTGTGTAACCACCAGGAAGCTGGTTGCTAAACATTATCAGCACAACACCATCACTAGCTACTGCTTCAGGTACTTAGCATGAGTTAACTCAAGCCTCTCAACAACCCTATGAAGTAGCTACTATTATTATCTTTATTTTCAGAATGGGAAACAGGCATAGAGAAGTCAAGTAAATTGCCCCAATTGTGCAGCTAACAGGTGGAAAAGCCAAGATTCAAACCCAGGAGTTCTGCCTGTAGACCCAACCTCTTACCTGTTACAGATTACTGTCTCTCTGAGTCTACCATGCACATCACAATATGGTTCTATCCTTTGGAATATGAGAAATACATACATATGCAATTATAGAATAAGGCAATATTAATGCATTGCTTTCAGTCATATATGCATCTGGGAAATCTTTTCGAGTGCCTGCTACATGGAATATTGTCTGGAGGAGGTTAAGATAGGTAAAATGAGTCAGTGATATGTAAAACCTGCATCCTTACCCTTTTCTCCCCAGTTAAACCATGAACTTCTTGGGAACACTGACTGTGATGTAGTTCTCCTCAAGGTCTAACGTGGAACCTGACACATAGTAATTGTCAAACAAATGAATGAAAGAGGCTGATTGGGTGAGACTGCCTAGCAGGAATATGAACCATGTTCCATACAAAATTCTTCCTTTCAGAAAGAAAGAGGCTGTTGCACCGTGTGGGTGTGGTAGTCTCCTTTTAAGCAAGTCTGGCCTCTCTCTGCATGGTGTTTCATGATTTGTCAAAGAGTTTTATTCCTGAGCAAAGAGGTTGAACCCAAGTCTGTGTCTCCTGAGATCTCTTCTATCACCCAGACCGTAAGTTTACCCATGAATGAGGGTGGACGCTAAGATATTAGGGTCAATCCTTTCTCTGATGAAGATAGACATCAGGGAGGAAATCGGGTCAAGCTGTGTCATGCTGTCAGGCTGAGAGGGCTAAGGGGTGAGTGACATGACTATACAGATTATTGTTTAATTCCAGACATTCTTGAAAGCAAAAGGGATGTTGTTAATAATTGCACTGGGATAACAATCATACACTTTGATGATCTGAGGAAAATTGCAATGAATGGTCACCTTATTTAGGGGTCAAAAAAGGAAATATCGTAAATTAAAGATAGCACTTAATTTGGTAGAAGAAGCTTCAGACAGTTCTAAGACATCAAAGTTCCAATCCTAGCTGTGTCTTCTTCCAGCTTGTCACCCTTGAGCCACTTATTTCTTATCTAAGGCATTAAAATAGATCAGAGGTTCTCAACCATTTTTCTGCTTAGTGGAATTTTTTTTTTTCAAATAATTCTTGCACAGGAACATTTTGGAAGATCTCCAAGCACTCTTAGAGCTTGAATATTGCTGAGTAGTAGGAATAAGATTTATCTTGCCTCCTTATCCTTTTACTTCTTTATTTTTATTTTATCCTTAGAATGAAACTGATACTCATAGATGACTCAACACATGAGCCGCAGAAAAGACCTCAGAATTGGATTCTTCCCTGACAGATTAGGAAGCTGAAGTTCAAGAGGCTCTAAGCTCATGCAGCCATATCCGAAGGTTTCATATAGCTGTATTAACATGGGAAATCTGTACCTTTAGAAAACCACCAATATTTAAAATATTTGTAAATGTAATGCATGCTCATTGTAGGACATAGAGAAAAGACAAGTAGACCAAAAAAAAAAAGAGAGAGAGAGAGAGAGAGGAAATATGAATCAACCTTCAAACTCACATATAGTCACTCTAATGATTCTGGTTTATATATATCTTTTCAGATCTTTTTTTTTTTCTATTTCCAGTGCTCTTTTCAATCTGCCAACAAGTTCTTACTTTTTCCATTTTGCCACATGTTCCAGCCTTCCATGTCATCCTTCCACCCTCTCATGGTTTTCTTGAAATTACAGCTAAAGGACATAGTTCATAAGTTGACAAGTCTATGAACAGTTACATCAGAGTGCAATCAGAAAAGGATATTCTGGTGCAGAGCAGAAGGAACAGGGGACCAGGGTGCAGAGTGAAGCTCAAATTTCTGACTGGTCAGCTCCTAACCCAGGGAGGGATCAGCTGAGTCCAGACATCAAGCAATCAAAAGCAGAGACCAGAAACAGAAATAGAGTCAGACGTAGAGAACAAATATATGGCCACCAACGTGGGGAAAGGAGGGGTGGAGTGAATTGGGAGGTTGGGATTGACATACACTGCTCTGTAAAAAATAGATAATCAAAAATATAGCTCAAGGAACTCTATTCACCACTCTGTGGTGACCTAAGTGGGAAGGAAATCCAAAAAAGATGAAATATATGTATATAGCTGATTCACTTTGCTGGACAGTAGAAACTAACATAACATTATAAAGCAACTATACTCAGTAAAAATTAGTTTTAAAAAAGTGGAGATCAGAACCCTGAAGCAGATAAAGCCTGCTCTGTCAGATGCCCCTACTCTTGGAGGAAGATTATGGGGAGTAGTATGCAAACCAGCTACAGTGAAGGCATGACAAAGATGATTTTCAACATTTCAAGAAGGCCTGGGCTCCACAGTCCTGCATGTAGTTGCTGATGGTTGCAACCCTGCCTCCCAGATTTCCTCCTGTCTCAACTTAAACCTCTTCCTAAACTTTTACTGGAATTAATTGTACCTTGTTAGAGCCCTTGGTGTTGTTACAAGTGAAAAATAGAGCTTACTGAGTTAAATCATAGAAATGTTTCTGAAAGCTGCCTAAAATGAGAAACTAGTGGTGGAGAAGAAGACAAGTTACAGAGGGAAAGCAAAAAAAGAAAACAGATGTTTCTCAGGGACCATTGCTTTCCAATGATGTTAAAAATGTCATTTCACCAAGGTCCCCCAATCCAGACAACTTCTTAATCAAAAACTTCTCTCTTAATTTGTCCTATTGGTGCCTGCTCTCTGCAGAAATATGCCCCAGCCCTTTGCAATGACCAGGAGCTGTCTTTTATCATGCAGATTAGACAGAGCCGACCTCCCCCAGCTGATTCTGGGCACCATATTTGCATAATGACTCTCCTCCTTAAAGATGGGCAGTTAAACCAAATAGTTTTTGAATTTCTTTTGTGGGATGACTGCCTCTTTATTTAATGTTGAACACTGAAGGGAGTTGAGGAAGGGTACCAACTAAACAGGCTTTTTAAATACTGCCTCCGTAATTATCTGTGGAATTAAACCCGCAGAACCCACATTAACTCTCATCAGAAAATGGAATTATGAGAATTCTTATTAACAGCAGCTCCAGACTCAACTCACAGTATTCACTTGAGTAATTATTATTGGTAAAGGCTGGGATTAATTTTTTTTTAAGCTGGAGAAAATAAATTCTTAGCAATTGCCTGCCTTGAACACACAGAAGGAGACAAAGAAATGTGAACTTTTAGGAAGAAAAGAAAATAATTTTGCAATGTAATTTTGCTCTGATATCCGAGGGAATTCTTATGCAAGGCATTTTGTATGTAAAGGATTATATGTCACCAATGCAAAATGAAATACAAAATAAACCAAAGAGCTATGAATGTCCTAAGTACAGAAAATAATATATAATTTATGATACTTTAAATCTCATTAAAAACACTAGCTTTTGTAGCTTCCTAGCAACCAATCCTCAGGAGTCTCTCTGTAAAGAGGTTGGCTCTCCCCAAGCTCAGGGTCCAAAGCTTTAATAAATGAAGCCCATATGGTGACTATATGAGGGTTCCCTGTGTGCAGGCCATTTGTCTGGGTGTTCTCAAAAGCCTCATATGATAGCTTATAATTTGCTAATCCAATATCATAAACATGAAAGCACTTTGTTAAACTAATGTTCAGTGTCTAAATTAAGCCAGTCAAGGCTGGAGAGTTACAGAAAAAGTTAGGAGATCCATAATTGCGATCTTATTGCTTAATATGGAACAAAAAGGATTTTAAAAGGTGGTGGTAGGGATGATACTTTAATTAAAAAAAAAAACACTACTACAACCACATTTTCACTTCACATTCATAACAACCCTGGGAAGTAGATTTGTTTCTCTGTGCCCATTTATAAGATGAAGATACTGAGGCTCGGTTAATTACTTGTTGCAATGATCATCTGCAAAATCAAAGCTGGGAGGGAAGCTGCAGGTGTGCAAATACACATTGCAAGCTCATGCCAATCTGTGATGACGTTTCCACCAGTCTGAAGCAAAATGGAAAAAAGGACACTGAGTTTTCCTAATGAAGCAAAAGAAGCAAGCTATTAAAATGGAAATTGTTGGGGAATATTTGCTTTCCCCCCTTGTTTTAATGTTTAAATGAACTTTATATTACAAAATAGTGGTAGTAGATGGCAATTAATTTTGGTTTGTCTGGTAAAAATGTTTAAAAAATCTTTGGAAAAAAAATTTTTTTTAATAATAATAAAAATATATTTATTTCTTTGGCTTCATCGGGTCTTAGTTGTGGCACTCGGGATCTTTGTTGCATCATGTGGGATCTTTGTTGCTGAGGTCCATGGACTCTCTAGTTGGGGTGCCTGGGTTCAGTGTAGTTGTGTTGGGCAGGCTTAGTTGCTCCATGGCTCGTGGAATCTTAACTCCCCGACCAGGAACTGAACCTGTGTCCCCTGCATTGCAAGGCAGATTCTTACCCACTGGACCACTGGATAAGTCCCTGTCTTTGGTAAAATTAAATTCCTGGCAATCATAGGTTGGTTTTCAAAGCATTAAAAAATCTACTCGTTAGTAAAATCTCAAAATCTACCCCCATTTTATTTTTTTAACAAGTAAGAAAAATGGGGCTTGTGTGTGTGTGTGTGTGTGTGTGAGCATCACACTGGAAGTGGATGGCAGAGCCAAGTTTAGAGCACAGATCTCGAGGCTTCCAGTAGAAGACTAGCAGATTTGATGAAGGGGAAGTAGGCAGCATTAATGTTCATTTTAGGGGAACTATGACTATGGTTTTTCCTGTTGTCATGGATGGATGTGAGAGCTGGGCTGTGAAGAAGGCAGAACACCGAAGAACTGATGCTTTTGAACTGTGGTGTTGGAGAAGACTCTTGAGAGTCCCTTGGACTGCAAGGAGATCCAACCAGTCCATCCTAAAGGAGATCAGTCCTGGGTGTTCTTGGAAGGAATGATGCTAAAGCTGAAACTCCAGTACTTTGGCCACCTCATGGGAAGAGTTGACTCATTGGAAAAGACTCTGATGCTGGGAGGGATTAGGGGCAGGAGGAGAAGGGGACGACCGAGGATGAGATGGCTGGATGGCATCACGGACTCGATGGACGTGATTCTGAGTGAACTCCGGGAGTTGGTGATGGACAGGGAGGCCTGGTGTGCTGCGATTCATGGGGTCGCAAAGAGTCAGACACGACTGAGCGACTGAATTGAACTAAACTGGTATAATTTTTAAATGGACTTTTGCTTCAGTTTTTGAAGGAATTTACAGCACAAGTGCTTTGTTTGTCATGGAAGTACAAGCCCCACATGTAAAATGAAATAAGAGCGAAATCAAAGAGAAGCAGACTTCTGAAATGCAATAAATGGTGCCACAAGTGGTCTCTGGAGGCTGTGATGGTGGTCCTGAAACAGGAGGGGAGGGGGCAGGGCACATTCTTTTACAAATTGTAAAAGAATGACATATGGTGTCGTGGGACATGACGAACATGGTTAGAACCAATTAGGTCCAAGATGGCAGAAGAGTCAACTTCCAGGAGACGCACTGTCTCTAGGAGAAGGCCAAGGGTGGTTACTGGCAACCCACTCCAGTATCTTGCCTGGAGGATCCCATGGACAGACAAACCTGGAGGGCTATAGTCTATGGGGTCCCCAAACAGTCAGACAAGGCTTAGTGACTGAGCACAGACGCAAAGGTGATTGTACTGATACCTTAGAATTAGGGATGGCTTTCCCATCCACTTTTCACTCTGATGAGCAAGGGTTTCAAGGGGCAGGCATCTTCTGCTCAGATGGCCAGGGATTTCCTCAAATCCAGCCAACTGCCTCGTTCTCTTCCATGTCTCCCTTCTGCTGCTGAGGGTGCTGCCCCTGGGGTCAGGGCATGGCTTTTATCTTAAGGCTGCAGTTTCCAAACTGTAAGGTGTCTTGGAGCGTTGCACCTAACTTGTAGTGGCTCCATCAGATTTTAAACAATTTTGGAAGGAAACCACTGATAGTCAACATCTGTTGGACACTATGTAAACTACCAGTTTGCTGCTGCTGCTGCTATGTCACTTCAGTCGTGTCCGACTCTGTGTGACCCCATAGACGGCAGCCCACCAGGCTCCCCCATCCCTGGGATTCTCCAGGCAAGAATACTGGAGTGGGTTGCCATTTCCTTCTCCAATGCATGAAAGAGAAAAGTGAAAGTGAAGTCGCTCAGTCTGTTCGACTGTTAGCGACCCCATGGACTGCAGCCCACCAGGCTACTCCGTCCATTGGATTTTCCAGGCAAGAGTACTGGGGTGGGATGCCATTGCCTTCCCCGAAACTACCAGTTTGGGACAGGGAATATACTATATTAGCTACATTTCTATGATGCCTCTTCATGAAGCTGTTTTTCCTTTTTTTTGGGGGGGGGATAGTTATTGTGACAAAAAGCAAGAAGTGTGTCAACATCAATGTGGAACAGAGAGTAAGGGCCGTGATATCAAATTTGATTCCAAGGTTGAGATGTATCATAACTCGGGCAAATCTCTATTTCAACAATGTGGTTTTGAAGCTTATCTACAAGGCCAGTTCAATGAACCAACTCTGGCTGAATCCTTTCTCTTCTTAAAGTTAATTAACAGGTTGTTTGCTGAACTGATCACGTGAATCAATGATTTTGGCATCTTGTAGAAACATCTAAAAGGCAAAAATAAAGACCTTGTTTAGATTCATGTCTGGGGAATCGAGCACCCTGTCTGTGGAAGAACCGTAGAAATAATCCCTGGAGGAGAGATAATGTTTAAGAACAGGCAGAATTTAGGCTTGGCTTTGTAGAAATCATAAAACCGTGAATTTTTACTAACATTGTCATATTAAGACTGTTTTTTACTAAAGCAGGCAGAACCCAACTTGATTTGGCTTAAGCCTAAAGGGAATTTCTTACAAAAGATAGTTATCTCTTAGAAGCTAAAGACAAGTTGTGTTTGGACTTAAGGAAGGATTGAAACCAGGATATGGCCACAATATTTCTTTTTCTTTTTAAATTAAGGTAGAATTGACATGGGCTTCTGGTGGCTCAGCAGTAAAGAATCTGTCTGCAGTGCAGGAGACTCAAGAGATACAGGTTCCATCCCTGGGTTGGAAAGATCCCTGGAAGGAGGGCATGGCAACCCTGGAGAATCCCATAGACAGAGGGGCCTGGCAGGCTGCAGCCACAGGGTTGCAAAGAGTTGAACACAACTAAGGCTCCTTAGCAGACAGGCACACAGAACTGTCATACAACATGATGTTAATTGCAGAAGTACAGCATAACGATTTGCTGTTTGTATATAGTCAACCCTCTGTATCCACGGGTGCTACAATCTCAGATTCAACACATAACAGATTAAAATATTCAGAAAAAAAGTTCCAGAAAGCTCCAAAACACCAAATTTGAATTTGCCGCGTGCCAGCAACTATTTACATGGTATTTACAACTATTTACATAGCATTTACATTGTATTAGATATTATAAGTAATCTGGAGATGATTTAAACTATTGGGAGGATATGTGTAGATTATATGCAAATACTATGCCATTTTATATAAGGGACTTAAGCATCCATGGAGTTTGGTATGTGAAGGGAGTTCTGACACCAATCCCCTGTGGATATACAGGGATGACTGTATATTTTGAGTTAATATCCATCACCATAATAGTTCAGAACATTTTTTTTTGTCTTGTGACGAGAACTTTTAAGATATACTCTCCTAACAACTTTCAAATATGTGATATGGTATTATTAGCTATTATCATGCTGTATACAACATTCACATGACATCTTTATTTTTTATCTGGAAGTTTGTACCTTTTGATTTCCTTCATCCATTTTGCTACCCACCCCCTCCCCACCTCTGGCAATCCCCAATTTGTTCTCTGTATCTATGAGCCTGGTTTTCTTGTTTTGTTTCAGATTCCATATACAAGTAAGACCATACAATATTAGTCTTTCTCTATCTGACTTATTCACCTACCATAATGCCCTCTTCCCTGGTGGCTCAGACGGTAAAGCATCTGTCTACAGTGTGGGAGACCTGGGTTCGAGCCCTGGGTTGGGAAGATCCCCTAGAAAAGGAAATGGCAATCCACTCCAGTACTCTTGCCTGGAAAATCCCCTGGACAGAGGAGCTTGGTAGGCCACAGTCTATGGGGTCACAAAGAGTCGGACATGACTGAGCGACTTCACGTTCACTTTTCACTTTCATGCATTGGAGAATGAAATGGCAACCCACTCCAGCGTTCTTGCCTGGAGAATCCCAGAGGTGGGGGAGCCTGGTAGGCTGCCGTCTCTGGGGTCGCACAGAGTCGGACACGACTGAAGCGACTTAGCAGCAGCAGCAGCATAGTTGATTTACAGTGTTGTGAGAAATTCATTCTTTTTTATGGCTGAATAATATTCATTCAAATATTCACATTTTCTTCATCCATTCATCCATCTATGAATACCTAAGTAATTTCCATATCTCGGCTCTCGTAAATAATGCTGAAATGAACATGGGAGGACATATATCTTTTTGAGTTAGTGTTTTTAGTTTCTTTGGATAAATACCCAGAAGTGGAATTGCTGGATCATATGGTAGCTCTATTTTTAATTTTTTGAGGAAGCTCTATTTTGTTTTACACAGTGCCTGCACCAATTTACATTCCCATCAACAGTGTACTAGCATTCTTTTTTCTCCACATCCTTGCCAACACTTACTTCCTGCCTTTTTGATGATAGCCAGACATTCTGACTAGCATGAGGTGATATCTTGTTGAGGTTTTGATTTGCATTTCCCTCATGGTTAGTGATGTTGAGCATCTTTTCATTTACCTGTTAACCATCTCTATGTTCTCTTTAGAAAAATGTCTATTCAGATCCCCTGTCCATTTTTTAATCAAATTGTTATTTTGTTATTGAGTTGTATGAGTTCCTGATATATTTTCAGTTATTAGTCCCTTATCAGGTAGGGACTGATATTACAAATATTTCCCCAGCTAGTCGGTTGTCTTCTTAGTTTGTTGATGGCTTTCTTTGCTGTTCAGAAACATTTTAATTTGGAATAGCTTCACTTGTTTTTTACTTTTGTTGCCTTTGATTTTGGTGTCAAACAGCCACAGAATTTCTTGTCTCTGCTTCTTTCTGGGTGCTCAGTTCACTCTTGGCAGAGGTTCTCCCACATAGGACAGAAAACATGCCCACTACTAGTTGACTTGTGATAGAGCTGGGCACGACCGAGCGGCTAACCCTACCAATCGCAGCCACATGGATGGGTCTAGAGATTATCGTACAAGTGAAGTAAGCCAGATAGAGAAAGATGAATATCATAGGTATCACTTATATGTGGAACCTTAAAAAATGATACCAATGAACTTATTTATGAAAGAGAAATAGAATTACAAGACATAGAAAACAAATTTATGGCTACCAAAGGGGAGTTATATCAGGGATTTGGGATTAATATATATGCTAAATGTAAAATAGATGGACAACAAGGTCCCACTGTATAGCACAGGGAACTATATTCAGCAACTTATAATAACCTATAATGGAAAAGAATCTGAAAAGAATGTATAGATGAATATGTGTGTTTGTGTGGGTGTGTTAGTTGTTCAGTTGTGTCTGACTCTTTGCAATCTCATGTACTGTAGCTTGCCAGGTTCCTTAGACCATGGAATTCTCCAGGCAAGAATACTGGAGTGAGTAGTCATATCCTTTTCCAGGGATTGAACCCGGGTCTCCTGCATTGCAGGCTGATTCTTTACCGTCAGTGCACCTGGGAAGCCCATATTTGAATATATGTATATCTGAATCGCTTTGCTGTACACCTGAAGCGTTATGAATCAACTCTACTTCAATAAAAAACAGTATATCCCATATGCCACCTCCTTTATGAGCCTTTCCTAATTGCCTCAACTGGAAATTCTCTCTCCTACTGCAAAGATAGCTTTTCTTTGGATGCAACTTTACCTTCTTTTATCATAAATTTTAATTCTTGCAAGTTTTCTCTCTCCAACTGAGTTGCAAATTACACGCAAATGCAAACTGCTTGTTTATTTAAATCACCTCATTGATTTAAATATTTCAAGAGCTCCAAAATATTTACCTAATTGGATTGAATATTGGAGATGAAACCACCCTGTAATAAAGTTTTCTTGAAATTAGGAAATTAAGTCATTGGTGATGGCACTTAAGATAATTCCTCCATGAAACCACTGTTAAAAGATTTAGAGGAGGGGCATAGTAAAATGGCAGTAGACTGTATTTTTCTTCAGTTTCAATTTATTTTCCTGCCACTTAAGATATCATTTTTAGGTCTCAGGGGAAATTTGGGGCACCTAGGAGAAGTGTGTTAACTCTCCATCACTTTCTTGGGGACTAAGAGAATTTGTAGTATTTGCAAGACTCTGAAAAAACTGGATGACACACCAAAAAGAGAGTCTAGAGTTGTTAATCCCTGTATAGCATGCCTACATCAAACTGCTTAATGCAGGGACAGGAGGCATTTCTCTATCTTCCTGGGCTCAAAGACTTGTCACATCTTGCAGGATCCCAGGAATGGTTGCAATTTCATCAGACAGGATTATCAGGATTATAGGTAAAAGCATTAGGAAGAGACATCACCTTGTATCTTTGATCACAGCAAGTCATTTAGATGTTTCCTTTTCCTTTTTCCAGGGAAGAGCAAAACGCTTGTCCATGTTATGGTAGATTCACAGCCATTAATGCCCTTAATTCTCTTCAATATTTCTCCTTCTCTCTCCCTCACTGTGTATTTTCTACTGACGTTAATATCTGTTTTCAGGGACTTCCCTGGCAGTCCAGCGGTTAAGACGTCTCCTTCCAATGCAGGGGGTGCAGGTTCGATTCCTGGTCAGGGAACTAAGATCCCACAAGCCTCATGGCCAACAATTTAAGATACAGAGCAAATTCAATAAAGACTTTAAAAAATGGTTCACATTAAAAAAAATCTTTTAAAAAGTCGTCTGTTCTTAGAAGTGGCTAACTCTAGACTAATCGTGTGTTCAGTTGCGTCAGTCGTGTCTGACTCTGTGACCCCATGGACTGTAGCCCACCAGGCTCCTCGATACGTGGAATTCTCCAGGCAGGAATACTAGAGTGGGTTGCCATTTCCTCTTCCAAGCTTCTAGGGGTCGGGTAGACTAATAGAGTTCTATTCAAATGAAAGATTAAAATCAAGTTAAAAACCTCTTGCCCCCATGAGTGGGAAACATCATGCCCTAACATGTGTCTTGTGGGAGCGAAGGCAGCATCACCAGCTCTTCCTTGGACCTCTGTCTCTTCTAGCACACTGGAAACTGTTGATTTTCTTTGCCAGTGAAAACTTGAGTGATTCTGATGCAGAAACTGCAGTTACCTGATTAGGACTGACCAGGATATCTCAAGTCTTGATCTTCTTTCCTTGAGGAGGAAAAGTTCCTTTCAATCTCTCCCTTTCATTTCTCTCCAAGTCTGTTTACCCTTTTTACTGAGGGGTGTTTTCTCTATATGCAGTTATGGGTCCAGAGTGTCTAATTGACAAATTATGTTGTGCTTTTGGTGGCTTTAAGTAATCATTTAAAATAAATAAGATCATAATTATCAGTTTTCATTTACCCATTTATTAAGTAGCAATGTTCACACTGAGCAGTTTGATTTTGTGTTATAATAAGGCAATCTCTACATGATGACAGATGGTGTTTCATTTTGCCGACACTGTGCTAAAGTGCTTTGAGTTGTGATGTGTTTGATTTTATTAGAGATCAGATTTAACACATGCATGCTACATAACTGCAATCGCATTCCCATTTCTCATCTGTAGGAGAAAATGAAACTGTGATGAAATGTAATATACTCACCCTCAGGCAGAACTAGTGGGACTGGGAATTGCAACATAATAAATCTAATGGATATTACACGATAGGACCCTAGAAATTTACTGTTATTATGTTCAGGGAAGGAACTCGGTTTTGTAAAACTCACTTTTATTTCACTGGCATCAGTGCAATTTCACATTATTTAACTGTTGTGTCCCAATAGCAGAGATGGTATTTGTGGTGTTGAAAAGGAAATACACCCTTCCACACACCCCTGCCAAGGAACATAGGGGTCCAGGAACCCAGGAGAGAAAACCAAGAGAGAGCAAACAGCCAAAAAATTGAATTTACCAAGTTCAAATTACAACAATGGCATGTCGTTAACAATAGGTTGTTGGGATTGTCAAATTAAGACTCATTTAGCCACACTGTCAGCGTGACACCCACTGGAGGAAGACACATTAGTAAAAGCTTTGACTATGATATTGAGCTCTTATATTCTTTGCCCTCCCCATGGCCACTCCCTGGGGCGGGGGTCAGGACTCTGAGTTAATTACACATCTCATTACTGATGTGACTGTTGATAGAGTTTCTCCCTGATAAAACCAGCGTCAATTGAAATTCCAAAGGTGGAGGCAGCCCCATGGCTCTCTACAGCTTGCTGAAGACTGATGTGATGGAACCTACCCTACTCCACTTCCAACAGCCTCCAAGACGGTCTCCCTGCCTCTAGCCTCTCCCTGTAGTTATTCATCATTTATGACCCTCCCCATGTTACTCATCCTAAGGGACTGGTTTTACCATGTTGGTCCGTGATCAAAAGCTTCAGTGACTCCGTTAGGTGGCATTCACACCCTCCTCATTTAGCTCTGATCTCACAATTCCTTAAAATAAATTTCATTCCAGTTAAGTGTGTCTCAAGTGTTCTTCAGGCATGACAAGCTCATTTTCTTCTTCATTCTGCTTTAGGATTCTTTGAGTGGTACATGACAGCATCCCACCTCAAATTTACTTAGGCAGAAGGGGGAAGTTTCCTGGCTCACCAACAAGGAAGGTAAGGCTGGCTGGACAGTTGGCACAGGTGGAATGTGGAACCAAAATGCTTCTGAGATGGTCTCTCTCAGTCTTGTGGCTAGTCCAGATGGGAAGACTGTCACCTTCGATTGCCATAGGACTACTTCCCCTTTAAGATAGGAGATAACAGAGGAGAGACATTGAAACTCAGTCTCCCAGGTTCAGGCTCAAAAATTCCAGGGAAGAATCTGATTGGCCTGGTTTGTGCCCATCTCTGATCTAATGGTTGTAGCCAAGAGATTGAATCCTGTCTTGGAGCTGACTTGAGGTTGAATCCTGTCTTGAGGTTGAATCCTGTCTTGGAGCTGACTTGGTTTAGGATGAGTTCTTCTCACACTAACTCTGGCCAGGAAGGTAGGTTCTATAACATGGTTAGAACAGGGACATGGACGTGGAGCAGAGCCAAGAGTGGAGGGGAGCTGCTATTCTGGGGAGCCATAAAAATTGATGCCCACTACACATGACTCCACCATCTCCTGCTACGCCCCTTTCCTTCTTCTCTTTCCAAACCAACCTGAACCATCTGCCTTAACGAATGAAAGGTCGGAGTTGGGGATAGAACGCTCATATTTATGTGTTTTTTTGTGTCTTTTTGATGTGGACCATCTTTAAGTATGTATTGAATTTATTACAGTATTGCTCCTATTTTATATTTTGGCTTTTTGGCCACGAGGCCTGTGTGATCTTAGTTCCCAGGCCATGGATCAAACCCTCACCCCCTGAATTGGAAGACAAAGTCGTAACCACTGGACTGCTGTCTCTGCTGTGCTCCAGGAGCCGTTCATCTTTTAGGGGCTGTCTACTTGTTTGAGGTTCTGGTGTGAGGCACAGAAAAGGGAGGCTACCCAAGCATCTGAGCTGTACCTGAAAGAGTATATTCCAAGTAACTCCTCAGATCAGGCAAGCTTTAGACCAAATTTAGTTTGGTTGGTTTTCTTCTTAAGCCCTCAATAAGTGGGTGGTGGAAGGAAGGTAATGTTTCAAAAGTACTGTTTGTAGTTTGTAGTAATCCAATGCATTTTCCTAAACAATTTGACATTAATATATGAGTTTTTGCATGGTCTGAAAGTTACATGGCACCCCAATGTTCATTGCAACATTGTTTACAATAGCCAAGTCATGGAAGCAAACTAAGTGTCCATTGACAGAGGGATGGATAAGGAAAATGTGGCACATATACATACAACGGAATAGTATAATGTCATTTGAGGTAACATGGATGGGCCTGGAGATTGTCAGACTGAATGAAGTAAGTTAGACAGAGAAAAAGAAATATTATATGCTACCCCTTGTATGTGGAATCTAAAAAGAAATGATACAAATGAACTAATTTATAAAAAACAGAAGCAGGCTCACAGACTTAGAGAATGAACTTATTTGGGGATAGTTAGTAAGTTTGAGATCAACATGTACACACTGCCATATTTAAAATGGATAAGCAACAAAGACCTACTGTATAGCACAAGGAACTCTGCTCAATGGTATGTACCAGCCTTGGTGGGAGAGGAGTTTGGGAGACAATGGATACATGTATATGTATGGCTGAGTCACTCTTTACAATACTGTTAATCAGCTATGCTGCTGCTGCCAAAGTCGCTTCAGTCATGTCCGACTCTATGTGACCCCATAGATGGCAGCCCACCAGGCTCCCCCGTCCCTGGGATTCTCCAGGCAAGAACACTGCAGTGGGTTGCCATTTCCTTCTCCAATGCATGAAAGTGAAAAGTGAAAGTGAAGTCGCTCAGTACTCTAATATAAAATAAAAGTTTAAAAACTATATGAATTTTTCTCTAGTTGTATAAGATGTGGGGATGACACCACCCTTATGGCAGAAAGTGAAGAGAAGCTAAAAAGCCTCTTGATGAAAGTGAAGGAGGAGAGCGAAAAAGTTGGCTTAAAGCTCAACATTCAGAAAACAAAGATCATGGCATCTGGTCCCATCACTTCATGGGAGATAGATGGGGACACAGTGGAAACAGTGTCAGACTTTATATTTTGGGGCTCCAAAATCACTGCAGATGGTGATTGCAGCCATGAAATTAGAAGACGCTTACCCTTTGAAAGAAAAGTTATGACCAACCTAGACAGTATATTCAAAAGCAGAGACATTACTTTGCCGACTAAGGTCCGCCTAGTCAAGGCTATGGTTTTTCCTGTGGTCATGTATGGATGTGAAAGTTGGACTGTGAAGAAAGCTGAGCGCCGAAGAACTGATGCTTTTGAACTGTGGTGTTGGAGAAGACTCTTGAGAGTCCCTTGGACGGCAAGGAGATCCAACCAGTCCATTCTGAAGGAGATCAGCCCTGGGATTTCTTTGGAAGGAATGATGCTAAAGCTGAAACTCCAGTACTTTGGCCACCTCATGCAAAGAGTTGACTCATTGGAAAAGACTCTGATGCTGGGAGGGATTGGGGGCAGGAGGAGAAGGGGACGACCGAGGATGAGATGGCTGGATGGCATCACGGACTCGATGGACATGAGTCTGAGTGAACTCCGAGAGATGGCGATGAACAGGGAGGCCTGGCATGCTGTAATTCATGGGGTCGTGAAGAGTCGGACACAACTGAGCGACTGAAATGAACTGAACTGAAGCTTCTCAGGAGGTAACAATTTGCCCTTCAGACTTGAATGACAGGGAATCAGCTGTGTGAAAGTCTTGGAAGAAAAACATTCCAGGCAGAGGGGACTGTGTATGAAAACGTCCTGAGGCAGGAACATGCTTGAGGAAGAGAAAGCAGGCCACAGAAGCTGGAGCCAAGTGAGTGAGGGGGAGGTGAGTGGAGGTCAAATGGCACATGGTTTGCTAAACCAAAATAGCAAATTGGGATTTTATTCTAACTCCAGTAGAAAACCTTTGGAGGATTTTAAGCAAGGGAGTCATCTAATAGCCAGCATCAAGGTGGTTCCCTGTGACCCTCGCTCCCTGGTATACACATCCTCCCACGCTGAGTAAGAGTCATGAACAGGCTATGTGGAAATGACAGCTGTGACTTTGGAGGCTAGGCTGTAAAAGACGCTGAAGCTTCTGCCTTTCTCTCCTTTTCTCTGTTCACTCACTCTGGAGGAAGCTAGCTGCTCTGCCATGAGAGCGGTCAAGCGGCTCTAGGAGAGTTCCATGTGGGTAGGAACTGAAGCCTCCAGCCAACAGCCATGGGCTTAAGCCACCTTGGGCATGGATCCTCCAGCCCCAGTCCAGCCTTCAGATGACAGCAGCCTAGGCTGACGAGAGACTCTGAATCAGAACCAGTTAGCTAGGCCAATTTCCAATCCCTGATCTTTAGAAACTGTGTGAGATAATAAGTATTTCATTTTTTATCTGAAGCTGCTAAATGCTGGAGTCATTTGTTCTGCTGCAATCAATAACTGATTCAAGTGGTATCATCTAATTTAAACTTTTCTGTACTTGAGTTGCTGGATGGACAAAGAAATTGGGAGGATAAAGAGTAGAAACAGGAAAACATTGAGAAGGTTTTTGTAGGTATTCAGGTGGGTGTTGAATCAGCAAGGTTCTCACCAGGGATGGTGAGAAATGGTTAGCTGTGGGGGAGCTGGTCAGATTTGCTGATGGTCTCCCTGATGAAGTTTGGGGTGCGAGGAACCACAGCTAACTTATTTCTTTTCAGGCTGGGCAATTGGGTGGTTGGAGGTTCAATTTCCTAGAAGGAAATGAATCAGTTTGGAGAGGAAAATCTAGAATCCACTCAGTTCAGTTCAGTTCAGTCTCTCAGTCGTGTCCGACTCTTTGCGACCCCATGAATTACAGCACAGTTAAATAAGCAGGGAGACAATATACAGCCTTGACGTACTTCTTTTCCTATTTGGAACCAGTCTGTTGTAGACACAAAATAAAGATTGCATTGAATGAGAAAAAGAGAAAGAATGAGAGACAGTTTAACCAGAGCAGGGTTTTTTTTCCCCCCATCACCTACTGGCTACAAATGAGAACTGTCTCTGTTTCAATAAAAACACCTTCAGTCAGTACCTTGGAGCAGGCTTCCTTGTCCTCAATTAAGTAGAAGACAATTAAATTAGAGTCCAGTTTCGAGGAGTTCATTATGCCTCATCGAAAATGATAAATGACTCTTAGTGACCTTGTCACCTCGCCAACTTGGTCCCACTTCGTTTTTCAAAGAGCTAATGAAACCGACGGATTTCTCCCTCTCAGTAGCGGGGCCAACAAAAACAGCGCACACCATGAAAGGCAAGGAAGCAGAGAAGGATGCGGAGAGAAAAAGAGAGAAAACTCACACTTGACATTTTGACAATTGGCCAGATGACTCTGAAGTGCAAACGTAAAGA
Organism: Oreotragus oreotragus; assembly: GCA_006410675.1. Lineage (NCBI taxonomy): Eukaryota > Metazoa > Chordata > Mammalia > Artiodactyla > Bovidae > Oreotragus > Oreotragus oreotragus. The sequence goes on along the minus strand of SJYX01004082.1, from coordinate 134,090 downwards.
AAAAAACCCCATCCATTTACATATTGATTTCCAGTCTTTCTATTGCCTTAATCCATCCCTGTCCAGCACACAGCACCAAGGGATGTCTGTGTGTTTGTGTGTGTGTGTGTTGGGTCGGAGGAGGGCAGGAATGCCCTTTTTTCTTTGGAAAAAGAGGGAGAGTGAAGAAAAGGGAAGGGCAAATGATAATGGGAGATGTTTTGAAGTAGACAAAGACATCCATTACCTAAGCCAGAATCAAGACTCAAGTTTCCCTGCAAGGCTAGGGAGGGACAAAGCTGCTCTGAAACCTGGAGGAGGCAGGAAGAAAGGGTTAGGAGTAGAGCTTTGGATGTGAACTTGAGTTCTGGCTCCCCCATATTCCAATGGTGTGGCCTTAAGCAAGTTACTTAACCTCTCTGAGCCTCAGTTTCTTCATCTGTTATACAAGAAGGACCCTATTTGCACAGGTTTGTTACGATTAAGTGAGGTTATGCATGTCAGACACTTAGCTATTGCCAGGCACGGGATGGGCACTCGGGAGATAGCCGGCGGACTTGTTCTTGTATTCTGACTCTCAAGTAAGTAGTTTTTCCCCTGAATTATGTCTTATTTTATTGAGTGAACAAAAATCTTCTGCCTGTTGAAAAACTCTAGTTAAAATGTATGATTTAGGACAGGATTCAGGAAACTTTTTTTTTTTTAAACAAAGGACCAGAGAGTACATATTTTAGTCTTTTCAGGCCATATGGTCTCTTCGAGAATTGTTCAACTCTGCTATAGACAATATGTAAATGAATATGTGTGGGTATGTTTTAATAAAACTTTATTTACAAAAGCAGGTGGCAGCTAACTGGACTTAGTCTCCCAACCTCTGATATCAGAGATGGGGTTTGATAACAGTAACTTCAGATTTACTTGGTATAATAATACCTTTTGCATTGTTGATTCTTGTTTATACAGAACTTTCCCAAGTGTTTGAAGGGACAGTGTTCATTTATCTTCACAGAAACCCTACAAAGTAGAATAACAGCTAAAGTTTATTGAGTGCTTGTTACATGCTGGGCACTGTGCTAAGCACTTTGCTAGCATTGTGGGAAGCAGTAAACATGCCTGTGCACTGAACCCTAATGGCTGGAAGTTGAATCCTAGTTGAGTGATCTCAGGCCAGTCACTTAACTTCTCTGCGCCTCAGTTTCCTCATTTGTGGGTGCATGCATGCTCAGTCGCCCAGTTGAGCTGGACTCTTCGATCCTATGGACTGCAGCCTGCCAGATTCCTTTGTCCATGGGATTTTCCCAGCAAGAATAGTGGAGTGGGTTGCCATTTCCTCCTCCAGGGGATCTTCCTGACCCAGGGATTGAATCTGTGTTTCCTGCATTGACAGGCGGATTCTTTACAATGAGCCCCTTTGGAAGCACTTTGTCATTTGTAAACACCTTTAAATTTGTAAGGCTCTCCTCACAAGAGCACGTGGCAGATAACAAGTGCTCTCAAAATGTTGACTAACTCAATCTTCACATCCACCTGAGAAATAGTGACCATTACTATTATCTCCAGTGGCAGGGAGTAAACTGAGGCACAGGAAAGGGAAGATCATCAGGGAGTTGTTTGGCCAAGGCTGGAACAAGATCTGTGTGACTCCAAAGCTTTTGTTCAATTGGGACTGTACATCACTGCTCCCCGCAAGGGATGGTTATTACTGCCTTTTTATAGAGGAGGAAACTGAGGACCAGAGAAAAAAGTATCTGCCTAAGCATGGGCGGCCAGTAAGCAAAAGCCAAGTCTTGCATCCTAATCTTTGACTCCTGGCCCAGGCTTGGTTGAGTGACCAAAGCCCCGTGTCCCCTTTCAGGGATCACAAAGTGTTTCAAGTCTAAAAATAACCAGGAGAGTAAACTCTGCATGAAAGCATGAAAGCCAGACTCTATCAGTGAACCCAGGAGGAGGGGAAGGGACGATGGAGAGGGGAAGCAGAAAGAGAGGGGACTTAGTGTCTGGAGTTGAGAACTGATTTGCTTCAGGGGCTGACACTCCCTCCATTGACCTGAGCTTGATGAAAGAAGGTGGCATTCCAATGACAATCATTAGAACAAACTCTTGGGTATTTTCTGTTTCAGGCATGGCAGTTCTCATCAACACTTTAATTCTCCCAGCAAGTCTACAGAAAAAGGTCCTACCTTGTGCTCACTGTAGGTATGGGAAAGCTGGAGTACGGAGAGACACTTTGTCACCCACGGTGTCACATGGTGAGGGCCTGGCAGAGCCAGGATTTGAAATGGCACCAGTCTGACTTTGAAGCTTGTGCTCTGAGAACTCACGAATACTGTCAGTCTTGTGCCTCCCCCAGAGGTCATGGTCACACAGAGGGCTGGGGAACCTGAGCATCTCCGCTCCTTCTCCTTCCTCTCACATTCTGACCCTCCCCATCTTCCCCTTCCCTTAACTTTCCCTGTATCCTCTCTCAGGTGGGAGCTTCTCATGAGCTCTGATTGTGTAAGATTGGTGACTCCCTCTGATGCTGGGAAAGACTGAAGGCAGGAGAGAAGGGGACAGCAGAGGATGAGATGATTGGATGGCATCACTGACTCGATGGACATGAGTTTGAACAAGCTCCAGGAGTTGGTGATGGACAGGGAAGCCTGGGGTGCTGCAGTCCACAGGGNAAAAGACTGAAGGCAGGAGAGAAGGGGACAGCAGAGGATGAGATGATTGGATGGCATCACTGACTCGATGGACATGAGTTTGAACAAGCTCCAGGAGTTGGTGATGGACAGGGAAGCCTGGGGTGCTGCAGTCCACAGGGTCACAAAGAGTTGGACACGACTGAGTAACTAAACTGAACTGAACAGAGAGCTGCTTCGCCCAAAGCCAGGAAGGGCACACCCAGTATCTCCCTCTGTCCTATTCTGCTCTCTCTGCCTTCTTTTTTCGGGATCTGGTCCTTAACAAGCACCCTGCATGCCAAGCTTCATTTTCAGCATCTGCTTGCAGGGAAACTGTTTTGTGATGCTTAGGGACTTGGTGAAGGCAAAGAGGTGAAGGAGATGTTTAGCGAAGAAGTTAAAGATATAGGGGTGTGTCCCTGAAGATAAACTTTATTTCCACAGAGCACAGTGGCTTTGGGAGGATGTGGTATAATGGGATTGGATCCAATAAGAGGAAGAAGTCCCAGGTGAGGATGACTTTGGGGATTTTACCTTCAGTGGCAATAGAACCAAACTGGGAGAAGCTCCTGGGTGGTGGCTATGGGAACACTCAGGCACATGGATTTTTTTTTTTTTTTTTCTGTGTCCTTTAGGCCCCATGTCTCTTCATAGCCTCCTAACATTTGCTCACTTCCCTGGTTGCTCAGCAGTAAAAATTCTGTCTGCCAAAGCTGTCTACCAAGCAGGAGACACGAGTTCTATCCCTGGATCGTGATGATCACTGGAGTAGGAAATGGCAACTCACTCCACTATTCTTGTCTGGAAAATTCCATGGACAGAGGAGCCTGGAGGGCTACAGTGCATGGGGTCACACGAAGTTGAACACGACTGAGCATCTGAGCATAGGATGTCCCACAAGGGTGATCTGATGTCTATTTGATGGCTTTTGACCTTAAGGGTTTCCATGACACAAGAAACCTGGTTTAACACTCAGAGTATCTCACTTATTTATTTTTCATTTTTTATTTTATATTGGAGCTTAGTTGATATTAAAAATGATCTGTTGGTTTCAGGTGTACAGCAGAGTGATTCAGACTTACTCCACTTAGTATGAGAACGTTCATTTTTATTTCATTCATTTCTCATGGCAACATCAACAAGAAGGTGCTGTGATATCTCCCGTTACACAGATGGGAAAACTGAGGTTTAGTCAGGAAGAATGATTTACTTGTGGTCACGGAATTGGTGCATTTGCAATTCAATCCCAATTCTAAACTCCAGGCCCCAAATATTATTCTGTGGCTTCTACATTTTCTATGCTAGTCCCCATGTTCATATTTACCCCCATAAGGACATTTAGGCTTCTCAGACCACTTGCCCTCATATTTGGTTCAGAAGTGTGGTTATTGTACTAATATTCACTGTTCGTACTTCACAGGGGTTGTCATGTGCCTCTTCTGGAGGTCCCTGGCCTACTTCTGAGAACTTTCTTCCCCGAAGAGAACTTTCCTGTAATCAAGCTTGTGATTAAGAACGGAGAGTAATTTTCTAGCTGTTTTGTGTTCCATGTCTTACAGAAAAGTCCTGGTGTGGCATATCTATTTTTATAGCCAGAGTCTAGAAAGAGGTGGTATTAGCTTGATCTGAAATGCATGCAGTCTCTTTTCTCTTTAAACGTCAAACCGTAACCTCTGACACTGCAATCCAGGAAAAAAAAAAAAAAAGTCTCTGGTCCTTTGACCTATAAAAGAAGTACACAATTTTCAGATTATAGCATTGAGGCTGTTGGTGCTTGCCTGTAAATTAATATAGTAAAATGTTTATACTTCCAGAAGTCACTGGGGATCCTTTGCCCAAAAGGATGTCATTGCCTGGCTATTTAAAATACACTTAGAATGACTTACTTTTTCCCAGAGGATAATCAATTTTTCCTATGACAGGAGGGCAAAATTAAATGCCTAAATTAACCCATGTCTCTGTCACCAATTATCTATTTTTAGTGAGATTTCATTGTTAGGGGAAAAAAGATATTATTTGAGATTCACTTTAACCTGAAAAAGGAGGATATTGGCTTATGATGCTCTACCCTCATGTCTCAAAAATATTCTTGACACTTGCCCACTGGAATGGGATTGTGAGTGGAAAGAAGGGGTTATCTCTGGGGAAGAATTAGCACAGAGATCTCTTCCAATACAGAGAGGTCTCCAGCCACCAGCAGAGGATGTGGGAGAGAGTGGGAAAGCAGGTTAGGAAACCTGCTTAGTCCAGCCTGTTTCCTCCAGGACTTCATTTCTAGGATGAGAACTGGTGGCCCAGGAAATGTCCTGCAGGACGGATCCAGCCTGGGCAGAAGGAAGTTCACACGTACCAGAAGAAGATGAAAGCTGTGTTTGATTCTCGAGCATGCCTCTGCTGTTGGCCCAGGTGGCATTATTCATTTAGTGCCATTCCCTACTTTGCGGGAAAAGCACAGCAGGCTTATAATGCTTGAGTTTTTAAACATTCAGAAGGCTGTGATGCTATAAATAAGCTTCCTGTGTCAGAGATTAAATCAACCAAGATGCCTGCCATGCCAACTGTATTTCTGCAACAACGTGTTTTCAACAGAAATCAAAATACTTGTTAATCCTCTCCTTCTGACGGGGGCTAATACGAGCCTTGAAAACCGCAGTGAGAGCTAGCAAGACAGGAAGTCGCAGAAGCGTGTCTGTGTGGCTTGTCTATGGGAGAAGACAGCAGCCGTCTCTCATTTTGGGAGTCTTTTGCCTGAATTCATGGAGTGGTGCTTCAGAATCAGGGCTGGGTTAGGCTGTTTTCAAATCAGAAAACCCTTGACTGCTGTGCTTTGGATACATCAGCACAGAGGCTGTCTTTAGGTTGTCCGATCACAAGATAGCAAATGGCTGTCCAATCCAGTGTTCATTCTGTTTTCTTTTGGTAACACCAAAAGAAACACCTCTATTTTCTCCAGGAAATCATCCTTCACCCACTCTGAATTCATAGGGTTCTGTCTTGTTGTCCTTCAGTCACTAAATTCTGTCCAAATCTTTGTGATCCCATGAACTACAGCACACCAGGCTTCCTTGTCCTTCACTATTTCCCTGAGTTTGCTCAAACTCATCTCCATTGAGTTGGTGATGCCATCCAACCATCTCATCTCTGCTGACCCCTTCTCCTTTTACCATCAATCTTTCCCAGCATCAGGGTATTTTCCAATGAGTCAGCTCTTCACATCAGGTGGCCGAACCGGAGGCAGGGCTAGGGTTAACCAGTCAGAACTGGCCATCTCCTCGGCCATGACAATCCATTCAGAGGTGGACCAGTGACCAAGGTGGGCCGGTTAGAGTAAATGTTGGAGCTTGGCTGAAACTGGTGGGCAAGAGGAGCTATCACTGTTACTCTGGTTACAAACTTGGAGCCTCTGAGCTTCGCTGTTGCTGCCTTATTACCGAAGAAGGAAGCCAACCCAGGGGAAAGTGGAAATCATTTCAGTTCAGTTGCTCAGTCGTGTCCGACTCTTTTTGACCCCATGAATCGCAGCATGCCAGGCCTCCCTGTCCATCATCAACTTCTGGAGTTCACTCAGACTCACATCCATTGAGTCAGGGATGCCATCCAGCCATCTCATCCTCTGTTGTCCCCTTCTCCTCCTGCCCCCAATCCCTCCCAGCATCAAAGTCTTTTCCAATGAGTCAACTCTTCGCATGAGGTGGCCAAAGTACTGGAGTTTCAGCTTTAGCATCATTCCTTCCAAAGAAATCCCAGGGCTGATCTCCTTCAGAATGGACTGGTTGGATCTCCTTGCAGTCCAAGGGACTCTCAAGAGTCTTCTCCAACACCACAGTTCAAAAGCATCAATTCTTCAGTGTTCAGCCTTCTTCCCAGTCCAACTCTTACATCCATACATGACTACTGGAAAAACCATAGCCTTGATTAGACGGACCTTAGTCAGCAAAGTAATGTCTCTGCTTTTGAATGTGGTATCTAGGTTGGTCATAACTTTTCTTCCAAGGGTAAGCGTCTGTTAATTTCATGGCTGCAATCACCATCTGCAGTGATTTTGGAGCCCCAAAAAATAAAGTCTGAAAAAAGTGGAAATAAGAGATGGAAAACATTTCTGGTGACATGGTTTGAGCCCCTGGATTCAATCCTGCTTGAAATGAGATGTATTTCTAGACTTTGTATGTTAGCACATTCTATACTTTTTCTTCAAGAGTGAGTTGAATTTCCATCACTTTGACATTGCAGTAGTCATGATTAGTTCAGTGGTGCAGCTGAGTAACTCAGCCCAACTGGTCAATTCAGTGACAAAATGTATTTATGGATTTATCAACCTGTGGTTAGACTAGATTTATTCTAATTTACTGAGATTGATGGGTTTGGCTGCCAAGGCAGTCTCAAGTCCAGTGAAAGAGGGTGCCCACAGAACACCCCCCCAGCATACCTAAGAAGCTGGGAATGGAGAGTGGTGATGGGGACTGCACCATCTTGGTGGGAGATTATTTCAAACCCTTGCTTCTAGGAAGAAGTAGACTTCAACCAGGGATACAACCTTCTGGAATAACTTCAAGGAAATGGCAACCCACTCCAGTATGCTTATCTGGAAAATTCCATGGACAGAGGAGCCTGGCAGCCTACAGTCCAAGGGGTCACAAACAGTCAAGCATGACTGAGCATCTGAGCATAAGGATGTGATAAGATTATACTGTCTCCCTAGAAAAATTCACCTGTACTCTTTCCCACAAAGTTTTCCATGTAATTTTGGGTGGCTCTTGGAATCACAGAAACCTAGTTCTAGCTTCTGGGGACTCCAGATCACACTTTAAGAACCTGGGCAGATGATTGCTCTTCAGCATTTTATACAATTTCCTGTCAGTGATACATATTTACTCATTAAGATATTTGAGGGCTTGTCCCAGGCACTGTAATTAACATATAGTACTTACGTAAATAAATTACAGTGACCTATGGGATAGATGCTATCATCCCAGCTTTACAAACCAATAATCTGGATGCCAAAGAGTTATGTATCTTGCTCAAGGTTACAAAACTTACAAATGAGCAAAATCCAGTCTACAAGATACAAGCAGCCATATTATAAATCCCCTCACTGACTTTTATAAATTACTCTTCTAATAAGTCAAGATGCATACCAGTACATAATGGTTTGAATCTTTAAATCTAGCTTATATGCAGTGTGATGCATTTAAGCCCATTGCTTCATGGAGGTGACTTGGGATTCCATTGGGTCCACTTCCAAATTAACAAGTGACTTGTAGTAAATCAGTTAGTGTCTGAGACAGGTTCTTTATGTAGAATATGTGGATGGTACATTTGTGTTTATATGTATATGTGTATATGTATATATATATATTTCCATTTCCCTTATTTTTAACAAATTTTGGAGAATTGCCAAAGGAAAAACATGGTTATAAAAACAAGTCACAAATGTAGGAAATTTATGGTTACTAAGGGGGAAAGGGGAGAGGGATAAATTGGGAGATTGGGACTGACATAGGCACACCAGTATATATAAAATAACTGATAAAGACCAACTGTATGGCACAGGAAACTCTACTCAATACTCTGTAATCACCTATATGGGAAAAGAATCTAAAAAAGAGTGATATGTGTATATGTATAACTGATATACTCTGCTAAAAACTGTACAACAATAACTAAAAACTGTAAACCAATTATACTCCAATAAAAGCTTTAAAAAAAAAAAGAAAAACTCAACACAGAAATAGAAAGCAGTGAGTAGGTACAACAAGAAAATTCCCCTCAGTGGCTCCTGCCTCTGCCATCTTACTTCCCAGAGGTGATCAGTTTTAAAGTTGGGTATGTGTTTTCTCAACCCTTTTCTATGGATTTACAGTCTTCCCTCAACACATGTTTTGTTTTTAAACAAAAATAGAATCATATGTCTTGGCACCTTTCCATGTCAGTGGTACATACAGATCTGCTATAGTGTTTTTGATGGGCCACATTTAATCCATAGATATGGACATATATGTTTGGCTTCATCGTTCCCTGACTGATGGACATTTCCATTGCTTTCATTTTCTAAATTATTATTTTAAACTCTACTGCAGTGAATGCCCTTGTCTAGAGATCGTTGCTCACAGGACCAGATATTTCTATAAAACAAATCCCTAAAAGAAGAACTGCAGGGTCAAATATCCGTCTGTATTTTAAAGCAAATGCAGGGGAGACCATTTCTGGCCTTATTAGAGGGATTCCAGTGAAATATCCTAGAGCTTGCTAGGTTTAGCTCTTTTTCCTGTGCTTAAGAACATGTGGGCACACGGGAAAAGTGCCTTCTTGGTTGCTCAGGTTGTCACACTCCCATTGGAGCCTCTTTTATAGTCAAGAGTTCATCTGAGTCCTGTCTTCCCTTGAGCAGCCCAGGGCTTGTGTGTATCTGGCAGATTTGGAGCCAGTTTCCCAAGCTGTGCTCATCTCCCCTCTGAACACATGCTGCCCACCTGCAGACTCAGCTGGAGCTTGGGAGCTACTGCCCAGCCAGGCAGTGACTGGTGGTACCCTCAGTGATGCCCATGGCCAAATTCTGAAACATCCCACAGCCACTGTCTGCTGAGTGCAAGCGAATCCTTAAGAAGAAGCTGCTTAAGACACTGATGCTGATGGTTTACAGCCTTTGATAAAGGGCTCATCGGTTCATTCCTTTAATAAATATTTTTTGATTATCCACTGTGAGCCAAGCACTGTGACAGGAGTCCGGGATACAGTAGATCATGAAAAATGCATACAGTCCCCTACTCGGGATGACTCTAACAATATTACAGAGTAATGTCATCTTCTTCTCAGCAATTTTGGACTTCTGTCTTGGAAACACCTTGAATGAAAGGTGCATTGGAAAGGTGTTTCTGATACCAGAATTAATCAACCCGAGGTGCAGTGAAGACAAGCTTTCTTTGAAAAAAGCAAGTAACATTCTATATTGTCATGGTAAGGCAGCAGGGTATTGGAATAAAGAACTAATCCCAGTGACGTGAATCACTTTGCCTCCATCTCTACCTTCCTCCCTCCCATTGAGGTATTTCCTCCACCCCTGCTGAGGGGACCACTTTACTCCCGGCACAGTTGATTGGATCAGCATTGAACACATGACTCAAGCTCAGCCAATCAGATTCTTTCCTTGTGGAAATGTAGCATAAGGACTCGGGTCAAGATTTTCTGCTGCTGCTGCTGCTGCTAAGTCGCTTCAGTCGTGTCCGGCTCTGTGCGACCCCATAGACGGCAGCCCATCAGGCTCCACAGTCCCTGGCATTCTCCAAGCAAGAACACTGGAGCGGGTTGCCATTTCCTTCTCCAATGCATGAAAGTGAAAAGTGAAAGTGAAGTCGCTCAGTCGTGTCCGACTCTTAGCGACCCCATGGACTGAAGCCCACCAAGCTCCTTAGTCCATGGGATTTTCCAGGCAAGAGCAGGTTAACTGGGAAGAATTTAAAAGGTGGAACCAAGCCCTGGCCTAAGTGCAAATGAAACAGAAGTGACCTAGAAAGAGAGAATGAAGGATGAGAATGAACTGGTAGAAGGAAAGAAGCAATGATGAAAAATGAAGTCCCAGAAAGAGAGACAGAGCTGGGGATGGTAGCTCCTTTTATGTTAGAAAGAACTCCCTTCTTAGATGAAGAACACATCCTGGTTTTGGATTCCCTGAACCTTCTCTGAATCATTCCAATAAATCCTTGTTTTTTCTTGAGCTAACCTGAAGTTTCCTCTTTTGGATGACCAGCCTCCATCTAGCTAAGACAATACTGACTTCCCTGGTGGCTCAGACCGTAAAGCGTCTGTCTACAATGTGGGAAGCCTGGGTTCGATCCCTGAGTCAGGAAGATTCCCTGGAGAAGGCAATGGCAATCCACTCCAGTACTCTTGCCTGGAAAATCCCACGGACGGAGAAGCTTGGTGCAGGCTATTGTCCATGGGGTCGCAAAGAGTCGGATACGACTGAGCGACTTCACTTTCTTTCTTTGCTCTATTGAGAAAAAGAAGCTTCTTTTTGCTCTGTTCTTGAAAGCTACCCACTCGAGTATTCTTGCCTGGAAAATCCTATGGACAGAGGAGCCTGGCGGGCTGCAGTCCATGGGGTCACAAGGAGTCAGACACGGCTAGGCAACTAACACTTTAGCTGAAAGCTAAACAGATACTCCTTTGATCCTGTCTGCCATTTCTCTGATGCCCTGATTATCTTGGAAATGTGCCGAACTCCATCCTCAGAGTCTCCCTGAGGAAGGCTCAGCTTGAAGGACTCCTGAATCCATTTGCTCATCAATTAGGAAACCCTGAAGGCAGACCCTCTGTGGGTGGGATTTTCTGCACCACTCTCTGCTGGGGAGAGATGGAGACAGGGCACACCCCCTGGGGAAGTTTCCCCAGAAATGTGGCCTCTTCTTGGAAGCCAATGTAGGCACAACTTGCTGTGCCAGTTGAAACCAGAATTACAATGTGAATTCAAGGCTAGATGCTCACAATCCGTGAGAAAGTGAGGAAGCTCCCAAAGAGTTTCCGAGGGTCGAGGGTGAGACGTGAAGGACAACGGGTCTGTCCAGAAAAAAATTCCTCCTTTCAATGACTAGGAAAACCCAGAGTGATGAAAACAAATTCACATTCTTGCTTCAATTATAGACACATAAAATCCACGGGGATACGTGCTAAGTCACTTCAGTCATGTCTGACTCTGTGACCCTATGGACTGTAGGCTACCAGGCTTCTCTGTCCATGGGGATTCTACAGGCAAGAACACCACAAGAGGTTGTCACCCTCCTCCAGTGGATCTTCTGGACCCAGGGATCAAACCCATGTCTTTTACATCTCCTGCCTTGGCAGGCGGGTTCTTACCGTTAGCACCACCTAGGAAGCCCCAGAATCCTTAAGAAGAAGCTGCTTAAGACACTGATGCTGATGGTTTACAGCCTTTGATAAAGGGCTCATCGGTTCATTCCTTTAATAAATATTTTTTGATTATCCACTGTGAGCCAAGCACTGTGACAGGAGTCCGGGATACAGTAGATCATGAAAAATGCATACAGTCCCCTACTCGGGATGACTCTAACAATATTACAGAGTAATGTCATCTTCTTCTCAGCAATTTTGGACTTCTGTCTTGGAAACACCTTGAATGAAAGGTGCATTGGAAAGGTGTTTCTGATACCAGAATTAATCAACCCGAGGTGCAGTGAAGACAAGCTTTCTTTGAAAAAAGCAAGTAACATTCTATATTGTCATGGTAAGGCAGCAGGGTATTGGAATAAAGAACTAATCCCAATGACGTGAATCACTTTGCTTCCATCTCTACCTTCCTCCCTCCCATTGAGGTATTTCCTCCACCCCTGCTGAGGGGACCACTTTACTCCCGGCACAGTTGATTGGATCAGCATTGAACACATGACTCAAGCTCAGCCAATCAGATTCTTTCCTTGTGGAAATGTAGCATAAGGACTCGGGTCAAGATTTTCTGCTGCTGCTGCTGCTGCTAAGTCGCTTCAGTCGTGTCCGGCTCTGTGCGACCCCATAGACGGCAGCCCATCAGGCTCCACAGTCCCTGGCATTCTCCAAGCAAGAACACTGGAGCGGGTTGCCATTTCCTTCTCCAATGCATGAAAGTGAAAAGTGAAAGTGAAGTCGCTCAGTCGTGTCCGACTCTTAGCGACCCCATGGACTGAAGCCCACCAAGCTCCTTAGTCCATGGGATTTTCCAGGCAAGAGCAGGTTAACTGGGAAGAATTTAAAAGGTGGAACCAAGCCCTGGCCTAAGTGCAAATGAAACAGAAGTGACCTAGAAAGAGAGAATGAAGGATGAGAATGAACTGGTAGAAGGAAAGAAGCAATGATGAAAAATGAAGTCCCAGAAAGAGAGACAGAGCTGGGGATGGTAGCTCCTTTTATGTTAGAAAGAACTCCCTTCTTAGATGAAGAACACATCCTGGTTTTGGATTCCCTGAACCTTCTCTGAATCATTCCAATAAATCCTTGTTTTTTCTTGAGCTAACCTGAAGTTTCCTCTTTTGGATGACCAGCCTCCATCTAGCTAAGACAATACTGACTTCCCTGGTGGCTCAGACCGTAAAGCGTCTGTCTACAATGTGGGAAGCCTGGGTTCGATCCCTGAGTCAGGAAGATTCCCTGGAGAAGGCAATGGCAATCCACTCCAGTACTCTTGCCTGGAAAATCCCACGGACGGAGAAGCTTGGTGCAGGCTATTGTCCATGGGGTCGCAAAGAGTCGGATACGACTGAGCGACTTCACTTTCTTTCTTTGCTCTATTGAGAAAAAGAAGCTTCTTTTTGCTCTGTTCTTGAAAGCTACCCACTCGAGTATTCTTGCCTGGAAAATCCTATGGACAGAGGAGCCTGGCGGGCTGCAGTCCATGGGGTCACAAGGAGTCAGACACGGCTAGGCAACTAACACTTTAGCTGAAAGCTAAACAGATACTCCTTTGATCCTGTCTGCCATTTCTCTGATGCCCTGATTATCTTGGAAATGTGCCGAACTCCATCCTCAGAGTCTCCCTGAGGAAGGCTCAGCTTGAAGGACTCCTGAATCCATTTGCTCATCAATTAGGAAACCCTGAAGGCAGACCCTCTGTGGGTGGGATTTTCTGCACCACTCTCTGCTGGGGAGAGATGGAGACAGGGCACACCCCCTGGGGAAGTTTCCCCAGAAATGTGGCCTCTTCTTGGAAGCCAATGTAGGCACAACTTGCTGTGCCAGTTGAAACCAGAATTACAATGTGAATTCAAGGCTAGATGCTCACAATCCGTGAGAAAGTGAGGAAGCTCCCAAAGAGTTTCCGAGGGTCGAGGGTGAGACGTGAAGGACAACGGGTCTGTCCAGAAAAAAATTCCTCCTTTCAATGACTAGGAAAACCCAGAGTGATGAAAACAAATTCACATTCTTGCTTCAATTATAGACACATAAAATCCACGGGGATACGTGCTAAGTCACTTCAGTCATGTCTGACTCTGTGACCCTATGGACTGTAGGCTACCAGGCTTCTCTGTCCATGGGGATTCTACAGGCAAGAACACCACAAGAGGTTGTCACCCTCCTCCAGTGGATCTTCTGGACCCAGGGATCAAACCCATGTCTTTTACATCTCCTGCCTTGGCAGGCGGGTTCTTACCGTTAGCACCACCTAGGAAGCCCCATAAGATCCACAAACAAACATAAAGAATGTTGGATCACTGTGGTAAGAAGCACACACAAATCCATTATGGGAAAATCGGATGAAACGGAATGAAGGCGAGTGGCTTTCCTGGCTGGGTGTGTTAACAGTTCAGTTCAACAACCCCAGGAGAATCTCTTGCTAAGATGAATCTCTCCTTTTCCCAAAAGCTTTGAAAGAAATGGAACTTAAGAATCTTGATAGAGAAATTTGTTGTGAAAGACATGTTAAATGTTGCTGAGTCATCTTCCCTCTTCTCCCCAGTCTCCACTGCCTTGTTCCCCAGGACCTGTCTATTGCCATTACTGCCAGTTGTCAAAAACCCTATCCATTCCCCATGAGGATCCAGCTCAGATGCCTGTGCCCCCTGAGTTCCCAGCACCTCCAGGACTCCTTTGTGGGTTTTCTCACTCAAACCGGCATTTTGTGTGCAGTCCTGAGCAGTGGGGAATGCAGAGTGGTATTAGGAGCAAATCTGGTTTCTTTCTTTGTCTTCCCTCCCCCCACCCCCTTCCTTTAGATAGCCGCTTTCAGCTGCGTATAAATTAAGCACATTCTTGTGCTTTTGCAGGTCACATCTGGGATATTCTGGACACCTCTGGTATAAACTCTGAATTTATGAAACCTGTAATTTGCTGCTCCCAGCTTATAATGCCTGACATTGTCACTGTTTGCTTAGAGTTTTGGTATCTGATGTTCTTAATGTTAAGGTCAATTCTATTGATACTGGACTCTGTTGCCCTCATTTCTTTTCCCGTTGCATTTTTTTTTCAAGGCACACACAGAGAGGGTAACTCATCTTAATATCTTGTGTTCACAATTCTATTTAGCATGAAATCAGTAACTGACATATTAATTATAATAATCTGTTAAATATACTTTACCTACATGTTAATTATGGGAGACCATTCTCATTTATTTCTCTGGGTAGCCTATTAATTCAACCCAGATGGTACAGCTTTGTGAGACGGTAACACTGAGCATTTGCAGAATAAATCATGTTGCCAAGAGACAGCAGCAAAAACGTTATCACATCTGAATAAGCTTTAGTATGATATAACCAGGAGAGAAAAGTTACCTATTACTCACAGGCTGGAGCTTACTTAAAAACAGGATCAGTATACCAAATGGTTTTCTTAAAAAACTGGGGGGGAACATTTAATGTTTTTCTCCAAAAGGATAGAGTCTTTATTTAAGCCCAGTGCCCCATAGATAATTCCAAAAGGGGGAAAAGGAATCCTAATGCAGGGTGTTCATTATAAATTGAGGGGGGAGGGGGAGAAAGGCAGCTGTGCTTTTATTGGACATTCTGATGTCAAGTCTGGATTCATTTGAGGAATTGCTGAAATGCTTCTTCCCCTCATTTTCCATTTCCTTGCCTCCCTTTAATTTCTTCCTGGAAACACATATGCAGAGCTCTGGTCTCTGTCTCTTTGGAGTTCTCTAGTTTGGGCCATATATATATATATTTGTGTGGCCGGTTCATCTCTGAGTGGGGGTGATTTCAACGAGTAAGCTTGGAATTGTTCAAGCCGATGCTAGTATCATCTTTCTTGGGAAAATCTAGTTCCATTGACCAGAGATTCTTTTAGCTCAGCAATGTAGCTCAACAATTTAATCAGCACTCACTCATTATTTATTTCCAGGAAAAACTATGCTTGTTCTTGTGACTCAGTAGAGGGGAAGACTCGTGTGGGCTTTCCCTTCACAGAACTTATAATATTGAGAGAGGGGATTAGACAGAACACAGCATGATTAAGGTCTTGTTTGGGAGACTGTGGTTGTCAGAGAGCATCACAAAGACCCCCAGCTCAGACTTGAAGAAGGCTTAGAGGAGGCTTCTCAGGGTAGGGATTTTATCATTTGCCCTCGAAGAGTGAGCAGGAGGTGGTCAAGTGGAAGTCTAAAGAATGATCCAGGTAGAGAAGAACGGTATCTACAGGGAGTGCATCACGTCATGCATGGAACTGAAGGAAGCTGGTGTAAGCAGAAAGCAAATTTAGAGAGTAAAGGGGGGCTGTGGAAGCTTTCAAGAGAGATGACTAGATAGGCATGGAGGGGGCAGATGATGACAATGAGGGTCTCTGTTCCAGATGAAAAAAATTCAGCCTTCTTCCTGAGGACAGTGAGACCCATCAAAAGTTTGAGCATGGAGTGACAGGGTCAGACTTACGTTTGGGGGATTTAATTTTGGAATTTGAAATTTCATTTTCATTCACTAAGGAGACAGCAGTTAGTAGGCTCAAGCTGTTGTTAAAGCAAGAAATAGTGGTGCCCTGAACCAGAAGACAGACAGGACTTTTTTTCAGCGTCTTATCCCTTTCAGCACTGCCTAAGTTCTTTCTCTTTCTCAAAGCCTTTTCTGACATCTCCAGCTTTCACCAAGCTCTCCTTTCTGTAAGCTTCAATAACAATGTTTTGCCAATTGTTTTGTATTTGAAAACAAGCAAAAGCATTTCTTCTCCACTCCCATTAACACAGGTATGGGTGTACATATCTCTGCCTCCACTCTAGGGGATGCCTTCTAACTTCACTTTGCCCCGTCTCTCCTCCACCAACATGTGACTCAGAGTAACGTCTCCATTTGACCAGCTCATAGCTCACGATGCTCTTGGCTACTTTGACTCCATATTTATTGTGATAAATACACTTTGTGATTGCCCCTTGATCACTCACTGTAAAAACAGCTGTCCCCTCATTCTCTCTCATACTCCCCTGCTCCTCTCCTTCATAACATTGGCCAGAATGTGCTATTGCAGGTTAATTTGATTTGCTTGCTTATTTGTGCTTTTCTCTGCCTCCCTCTCTAGACTTCAGGTTCTGTCAGGATGGAGACCATGTCTGTTTTTCCTCATTGTATTCTAAGCATGCAGCCCATGCCTGGTCCAGAGTCACTGTACAACAGATAAACGTTTCTTGAAGGACTGTATTATTTTTCTAAAATTGAAGGCTTTTTAACTCTTAGTGGGGGGTGCGCCTGGGTCTCAGAACATATTTCAGATGCACGCTTTTAAACTCAGAAGCAGAGATGAAACCGGGGATGCAGAAATGGGAACTACCAGACAAAAAACAAAAACAAAAACGTGTCAGTGGCCAGAAAAGAAACTTCTGTAGCAACGATGAGAATTTATGTAAATGACTTGGGGACAGAATAAACTTGTCAAACCCTCTGGAGGGCGATCTACCTGAAGAGTGGGGACTGCTAAGTAGGGGAGAAATTTGGGGCACCCAGTTAACAGCGCCAACAAGCAGATATAGTTCCGAAGGACATGATTATTTCACTTACTTATTTTTTAAAAAAATATCCCATTTGTCAAGGATTGTTCTATTGTTTGTTTGTTAATTTTTTGGCCATGCCACACAGCAGGCAGGACCTTCCCAGACCAGGGGTCGAAATTGTTCCCCCAGCCCTGGAAGTGCAGAGTCTGAACCACTGGACTGCTGGGAAGTCCCCAACATGATTGTTTCAGAACTGGCTTTGACTTTTCGATCTTGCCTTCTCTCATTTTCTAAGAAACAACCTTCCTTTGGTTCTTCCTTTCCATCTACGTACCTTCTTTGGTTCATGCATTCATCCAACACATGTTTCCTGAGTGTGTGAAACAGCCTCAGTTCTGGACTGTGCTAGAAAATAACTGTTGGGAGAGAAGGTGGGTAAGCCTTAGCGTCTTAAGAGTAAAGCACACCTCTGCCCCGAGGGCCAGGGCAGAGGCCTCAGCAGAAAGGTTTCCAAGGAAAAGGCTGTGTTTATCCAGGTTTGGGCCCCCTCCCCCACCCCACAGCCAGCTCCTCTTTCAAAAAAAAAGATATCGAGAAAGGATGAGGGGCTGACACATCAACTGAACCCTCTGAAATCACAGCTGAGCCCCACTCGCTGGATTGAACATCAACCAGAATCCCACATCCACGACATGGTTAAGAGGAACTTCTAGCTGGGGAATATAAAATTGTAAATGGCACAGATAACGTCAGTAGCATGGAGGGGGCAGATGATGACAATGAGGGTCTCTGTTCCAGATGAAAAAAATTCAGCCTTCTTCCTGAGGACAGTGAGACCCATCAAAAGTTTGAGCATGGAGTGACAGGGTCAGACTTACGTTTGGGGGATTTAATTTTGGAATTTGAAATTTCATTTTCATTCACTAAGGAGACAGCAGTTAGTAGGCTCAAGCTGTTGTTAAAGCAAGAAATAGTGGTGCCCTGAACCAGAAGACAGACAGGACTTTTTTTCAGCGTCTTATCCCTTTCAGCACTGCCTAAGTTCTTTCTCTTTCTCAAAGCCTTTTCTGACATCTCCAGCTTTCACCAAGCTCTCTTTTCTGTAAGCTTCAATAACAATGTTTTGCCAATTGTTTTGTATTTGAAAACAAGCAAAAGCATTTCTTCTCCACTCCCATTAACACAGGTATGGGTGTACATATCTCTGCCTCCACTCTAGGGGATGCCTTCTAACTTCACTTTGCCCCGTCTCTCCTCCACCAACATGTGACTCAGAGTAACGTCTCCATTTGACCAGCTCATAGCTCACGATGCTCTTGGCTACTTTGACTCCATATTTATTGTGATAAATACACTTTGTGATTGCCCCTTGATCACTCACTGTAAAAACAGCTGTCCCCTCATTCTCTCTCATACTCCCCTGCTCCTCTCCTTCATAACATTGGCCAGAATGTGCTATTGCAGGTTAATTTGATTTGCTTGCTTATTTGTGCTTTTCTCTGCCTCCCTCTCTAGACTTCAGGTTCTATCAGGATGGAGACCATGTCTGTTTTTCCTCATTGTATTCTAAGCATGCAGCCCATGCCTGGTCCAGAGTCACTGTACAACAGATAAACGTTTCTTGAAGGACTGTATTATTTTTCTAAAATTGAAGGCTTTTTAACTCTTAGTGGGGGGTGCGCCTGGGTCTCAGAACATATTTCAGATGCACGCTTTTAAACTCAGAAGCAGAGATGAAACCGGGGATGCAGAAATGGGAACTACCAGACAAAAAACAAAACCAAAAACGTGTCAGTGGCCAGAAAAGAAACTTCTGTAGCAACGATGAGAATTTATGTAAATGACTTGGGGACAGAATAAACTTGTCAAACCCTCTGGAGGGCGATCTACCTGAAGAGTGGGGACTGCTAAGTAGGGGAGAAATTTGGGGCACCCAGTTAACAGCGCCAACAAGCAGATATAGTTCCGAAGGACATGATTATTTCACTTACTTATTTTTTAAAAAAATATCCCATTTGTCAAGGATTGTTCTATTGTTTGTTTGTTAATTTTTTGGCCATGCCACACAGCAGGCAGGACCTTCCCAGACCAGGGGTCGAAATTGTTCCCCCAGCCCTGGAAGTGCAGAGTCTGAACCACTGGACTGCTGGGAAGTCCCCAACATGATTGTTTCAGAACTGGCTTTGACTTTTCGATCTTGCCTTCTCTCATTTTCTAAGAAACAACCTTCCTTTGGTTCTTCCTTTCCATCTACGTACCTTCTTTGGTTCATGCATTCATCCAACACATGTTTCCTGAGTGTGTGAAACAGCCTCAGTTCTGGACTGTGCTAGAAAATAACTGTTGGGAGAGAAGGTGGGTAAGCCTTAGCGTCTTAAGAGTAAAGCACACCTCTGCCCCGAGGGCCAGGGCAGAGGCCTCAGCAGAAAGGTTTCCAAGGAAAAGGCTGTGTTTATCCAGGTTTGGGCCCCCTCCCCCACCCCACAGCCAGCTCCTCTTTCAAAAAAAAAGATATCGAGAAAGGATGAGGGGCTGACACATCAACTGAACCCTCTGAAATCACAGCTGAGCCCCACTCGCTGGATTGAACATCAACCAGAATCCCACATCCACGACATGGTTAAGAGGAACTTCTAGCTGGGGAATATAAAATTGTAAATGGCACAGATAACGTCAGTCTGAGTTACTGTTTTCAGAATGACACAGATGTTAGGATAAGGGAGCATAAATGGAAATTAAAGAGAAACAAATTCAGAACAGATGTCAGGAAGCATTTTTTTTTTTTTTTTTCCTGCAGAGAATCACAAATGTGTGGAATGGCCTACCAGGCTCGATTGTTAAGGCAAAGACACAGGGGACATTCGAAAACCGATCAGATGGCATCACGGGGGAATTAAGCAGTAAAAGAGGAAATGAGCGTGCATACGGCGACTGGCTTTCGGCTAATCCTCAACACTGTCCGTTCTCTGATGTTCCTGGTGCTTACATACTTACCTTGGATAAATGCACAGAATTTCTCTGCTTTCAGTTTTCACAGAGTGCACCAACCTCAAAATAGTGATTTTCACATCATAAAGATGACATTGGCAGGGTGTGGGGAAGGGAAAGAGAGAGAGAGACAGAGGCAGAGAGAAACAGAGAGACAGAGAGGAACACACACAGAGATAGAGAGAAAAACAGAGAGAGAGAAAGAGAGAGACACACACACACAGACAGAGATAGAGTTCTTTTCTGCAGTTATATTTTTTGGAGCGAGGGTGTAGTTGTTCATGAATTGTGCACTGAAAATGAATGTTTAAAATGTATGTATCTAACACTCAAGAGCAGGGTAGGATCATAAACCAACCAATGCCCCATGGAGCTGGAGTTTTAATTCTCACTGAGCAACGACATGCCCACCAAGGGGGTCCACTGGAGAAACCCTCCAAGACTTTCTCTGCTTTTGTCCCCCCTAGCTAATAGCCGCATGCTGCCCAAATCTTTTTTTTTTTAATTGATGTAGAGTTGATTTACAATGTGGTGTTAGTTTTACCCAAGTCCTTTAAAAAATATTGTATGTGGGAGAAGAGGAAGTTAAGCTTTCGACAGCTACTTACTGTAAGGAATTGAAGCAAGGATGGGGCGCCTGAAAACCTGCAGCTCTGTGACCACTTGTCTTGGTTTCATTGTGTGTTCAGAGCAGCCCTGGAGAGACTGTAACCAGGTGCCCCTTTAAAGGGGAATCACTGGGGGGATATAGTTTATGATAATAGGGAAAGAAAAAGAGGAGAGTGATGATTCTGTGCCCCAAGGGAAGGCAGTTGAGGATAAAAAGTAGAGTAAAACCTCATTAATCTGGACCCTGCTAATTTAGAATGTATGAATAATTCAGACCCTCTGGCTGGGCTGAAGTTTACCTTGGTACCAGATATGGAAAAAAGGGTTTGCTAAGCAAATTAATAGTGTAAACAAAATCGAGGGTAGGGAATATATAACCTATTTAAGAGAACAAATTGTTTTCACATACTTAGTAAGAACCATCTGCATACGAACAATGCATAGGTCAATTATAAGTAATCTTGTCTGCTCATTAATCTTGGTCTGCTGGGTACCTATACTTCTCGAAATTTTCTCAGCCTCAGAGGAAGCCAGCTGAATCCTTAAAAAGTTCATATTTAAGGCATTTGGCTGATTTACGTTGCCTTTCCTTTCATTATTTATTTCATTTTGGTAAGACTTTAAAGAACTCTTAACCAGCCTTTCCTGACTCTAACTTTTACCTTTAAGCCTGTAGGTTTAGGATGAAGGAATGATTAATTTGTAGAACACAGTCCTGAGTAGTGTTGACACCAGGGAAGGTAAAGAAAGCTTGTTTCGGCAGCTTCGCGGTTGCTTAGTAAGACTGAGGAGCCACAGGCTGGAAAACCTGGGTTCTCATCTGGGTCTGCTAGTAAATGCCCACTGGGCTTGGGCACACCATTTATTCTCTTTGGGTCTCAGTTTCCCCTCTGTAAAAATGGGATAAGATGAAGGATATCTAAAGATTTCTGCAACTCAACGATTCCATCATCATCATTTATCTTCTCTGAGACAACTTTTCACCAGTAAAAAAAAAAACAAAAAAGAGTAATTCTCATGTTGATTTGATAATCAAATGGCAGAGTATAATATAAGCAATGCCTAAGAAAAGAGTAAGTCACTCAGGAGAAAATGGTGATCATATATCTGCTGCTGTCATATCCTAAGAACGAACCTTCTCCTTGGCACATTCTGACTTTCTTTTCTCCTTCCTCATCCATGGACTTAATAACAATTTGCCACCAGGTATAGTGGTGCTTTCCATCAACCACCCCCCCTTCCCCCACCCTAGCCTATTCAGCGTGCTGGTGAAAATGAAAGTGCTATTTGCTCAGGAGTATACAACTCTTTGTGACCCCATGAACTGTAGCCTGCCAGGCTCCTCTGTCCATGAAATTCTCCAGGCAAGAATACTGGAGTGGGTAGTCACTCCCTTCTCCAGGGGATTTTCCCAACCCAGGAACTGAACCTAGGACTCATGCGTTGCAGGCAGATTCTGTATCGTCTGAGCCAGCAGGGTACTTCATCAAATGCAAGATGCAGAAGCATCGTATTCAGCAGACCAAAGAGCAGAGACTTGGAACAGTGGAAAAAGGAGATAGCTTTCCCTTAACCAAAGATCTTGTTGCCACTTCACAGCCACCCTCAAACAAACACTCTTATATATGAGTTGTGCCCATTTGAATTCTAAAGCTGAAGGTGGACACGGAGCAGGCAACTGGGGTAAGTTTGACTTTAGATTTCAGTTCGTATTACTCTCTGGTCCCACCAGTCCTTAGCTCGTAAAGCAAATGGATCAATGAAATGTTGATTTTATATACCATTTCCATTTAAGTGATTCTCAAATAATGCTTGATCAATGAACGTTCACAAATCATCACCTCGCCCTTTTCAGATTTGAACTCAGAGACCAAAGCTATGTGGGGTTTCCTTCTCTGTGGCTGGCTAAAGACACTTCTCTCCTTGAACATGTCTTTGATATATAAAACTCAGCAACAGAATAGCTTCAGAGATTTGCTAAAACCATATGTAAATCTCATTGGTATGTACTGTGTACAGATTAAGGGCTTTCTATAGAAAATGAGAGAAGCTGGGAGAAAAATGTTGTGGATGCCATAAGTAGTTTTGTGGAGGGAGGGGTTTTGATCAGAGCCTGCATAGTCTTGTGATATCCTCTCTGCATTGCAGGGGCTGTTTCTGTGACTTTTATTTAAATGAACTCATTATGTTTGGAAAGGCAGCTTCCTCAGAATCAGAAACTTTGGTTAACGGAATGTTTTGGTGAGGTCATTTGACATCCTTAAAAACAAATCCAAATGGATGTAATGCCCTGTGCAATTGCTATTGTTGCATTCATTGTGTTTCTAACATTTGTCGGTAAAGCCTTATTTTATTTCTCTTTTTTTATTGACTGCTTTCCATGAGCTCCATCCTGTGACAAGTGCTGTAAGTTTTGCAGAAAAATGCATAGTCCCCTACTTTCCCAGGAGTGAACACTCTTAATGAGGAGCATGTGTAGAGATTAAAGGTTGCAAAATGGTAGATGTGGCCAGCAGATGTAATTTGTTTGCCATATAGTATCTAACCATAAATAAATAAGCATCTAAAATAAAAACTAAAATTGGATTCTGTTGCCAGCATTTAGAATGGGGATGTTTTCGCTTGAAAACTGAGAGTTCCGGCTTCTCTTGGAAAATGTCAGAGGATGTAGAAACACAGATACCACACTGTCATGGCAACAATCAGCTGGACTTGAGTGGTGGCTACTTCCTTTTACTGAAAAATGCATTCTCCAGTTCATCACAATTTCCACCACTCTTAATCCAGCCTCGTCTGCCTTGCTTCAGTAGGCATCTGTCTTTACAACCCTTGGAATAGTTACATAAGACAAACAGACAAACACAAGTGCAAGCCAGAATATGGTTCCATGATCAAACAAATGGTTCAGATGAAGACTGTGGGTGGAATGACAAGATGATTAAAGACTCTGTGACCTCATTACCTAGAAATCTTGGTTCGTGATTGGTTTGAAATATGTCTTGCAAAATGACAAATAATTGTGAACCAAAACCTTCAAATGCCTTGAAAAAAATAAGTGAGAGAAGAATCAGTGTTATGCCTGTGATAATGCTGCTTTTAGTATACTTTGGTAAGAGAGGAGGAGTGACATTACAACTATGGTTAATTCAGTCGTAATCCCCATGGGAAATGTGTTCGAATGTCAGTGACTTCCATTGTACAGTATTAGAAGGAGAGGCTGAGGCTTTTGGATTAATAAATATCTGTGTGACTTGGAAGACTGACCCAAGTCTAGCTATTGGACAGACACCTACATTGTTTTTTAACGGCTGGTAGGATCCCAAGATTAAGTTGTGAGTAAGTATATTGTCACCCTGCTTATTTAACTTATATGCAGAGTACATCATGAGAAATGCTGGGCTGGAAGAAGCACAAGCTGGAATCAAGATTGCTGAGAGAAATATCAATGACTTCAGATATGCAGATGACACCATCCTTATGGCAGAAAGTGAGGAGGAACTAAAAAGCCTCTTGATGAAAGTGAAAAAGGAGAGTGGAAAAGTTGGCTTAAAGCTCAACATTCAGAAAATGAAGATCATGGCATCCGATCTCATCACTGCATGGGAAGTAGATGGGGAAACAGTGGAAAGAGTGTCAGACTTTATTTTTTTGGGCTCCAAAATCACTGCAGATGGTGACTCTAGCCATGAAATTAGAAGACGCTTACTCCTTGGAAGAAAAGTTATGACCAACCTAGATAGAATATTCAAAAGCAGAGACATTACTTTGCCAACTAAGGTCCATCTAGTCAAGGCTATGGTTTTTCCAGTAGTCATGTATGGATGTGAGATTGGACTGTGAAGAAGGCTGAGCGCCAAAGAATTGATGCTTTTGAACTCTGGTGTTGGAGAAGACTCTTGAGAGTCCCTTGGACTGCAAGGAGATCCAACCAGTCCATCCTGAAGGAGATCAGCCCTGGGATTTCTTTGGAAGGAATGATGCTAAAGCTGAAACTCCAGTACTTTGGCCACCTCATGTGAAGAGTTGACTCATTGGAAAAGACTCTGATGCTGGGAGGGATTGGGGGCAGGAGGAGAAGGGGATGACAGAGGATGAGATGGCTGGATGGCATCACCGTCCTGATGGACATGAGTCTGAGTGAATTCCGGGAGTTCAGGGAGTTCAGGGAACTCAGGGAGGCCTGGTGTGCTGTGATTCATGGAGTCGCAAAGAGTCAAACATGACTGAGTGACTGAACTGAACTGAACTGAACTGAAGAAGTGAGTACAAGATGGTCAACAGGGTGACATATGGCCAGAAGAACAAGTCAGAGGAAGATGAAGAAAGAATTGGTACATCTGGCAATCAGGATGACCATTAAGGTAAACAGCGGTTCTGGTTGTGTTTTTTCATCTGCTCATGTTTCTTTTTTTCTTTTTTTCTGGAAACAACAGAATGTCTTAATTTATTGGAGTATAATTGCTTTACAGTGTTGGATTAGTTTCTGCTGTAAAGCAGAGTGAATCAGCTGTGTGTATACATTGACCCCTCCCTCCTGAGCCTCCCTCTCACCCCACCCCCATCCCGTCCATCTGGGTCATCGCAGAGCACCAAGCTGAGCTCCCTGGACGGTACCACAGGTTCCCGGTAGCTGTGCATTTTAAACATGGTCGTGTGTTCTGCTGTTGTTGTGTAGTCACTCTGTCATGTTTGACTCTTTGTGACCCCTTGGACTGTAGCCCTCCAGGCTCCTCTGTCCAGGGAATTTTCCAGGCAAGACTACTAGAGTGGGTTGCCATTTCCTTCTCCAAGGGATCTTCCCAACTCAGGGACTGAACTCTCATATCCTGCTTAACAGGCGGATGCTTTACCATTGAACCACCTGGGAAGCTTGGTAGTATACATGTGCCAAACCTCATCTTCCAGTTCATCTCAGCCTCCCCTTCCCCTCACTGTGTCCACACATCCATTCTCTACATCTGTATCTCTCTTCCTGACCTGGAACTAGGTTCCATTTTTTTTAGATTTAGATTTAGGAACCATTTTTTTAGATTCCCACTTTAACTCATGTGATTCAGATGGGCTGACTCTATGCTTGGTCACAGGAGTGGGCACATAATTCAGACCTGCCATTGGAGAGTGTTCATGTCCTCTTCCCTGACTATGGCAGGCATAGGCGTGTGACCCAAGCTGGGGCATTCGATGCTGTCCTTGGTGTTCTGGCTGGCACTACTGGGAAAGTATTCTCTTTGCTGGGGTTGTGTAGCTGTCGGGATGGCAGCCGGGACCTATTCTTACAGTCGCTGCAGTGGGTCTACTGTTGGTTGTTGTTGTGGTCTAGTTGTCATGTTTGACTCTTTGCGATGTCATGGACTGCAGCCCCCCAGGCTCCTCTGTCCATGGGACATCCCAGGTAAGACCACTAGAGTTGGTCACCATTCCCTTCTCCAGGGATCTTCCTGACCCAGGAATTGAACCCACATCTCCTGCATTGGCAGCGGATCCGTTATTGCTGAGCCACCAGGGAAGCCCTTAGGAGGCCCTGCCCAAGGCTAAACTCGATGGATGAGAGACAGATGGATTCTGTTGGTGCTCCTTGATCAGCCATGCCCACCCTACACAGCCGTAGCTCTTGGTCTCTCCTTCAGCAGAGCTCTGTCTCTGACAAGTCAAGGGAATTCTTGCTCTTTGGCCCAGGTGTTGCATTTTGAAGCTCAGGTTCCCTCTGCAGAACTAACCCCTGGGCTTCTCTAACCTGGAGACCGTCTAACCCTTTTTACTCACACGATGTGTCCCCTCCTCTTTCCTTCTCGAATGGCCATGGGGCAGGAATCCCAGCTCACGGTTAATAGGCAACTGCCCTTCCAGCAGAGACTGCAATCACTGGTCTGGAAACCCTTTCTAGCACTTCAGAATCCCACCCTCTTTTTTTTGCGACAACAAATGGAAGGAACAATGGGAAGAGAAAGGGTTCTGGAGCCAAACAAGGCAGAATAAAAATGGCCTTTCTGACACTTATACTACTTCGATCTTAGGTGAGTTACTGAAATGCTCGGAATCTCAGTTCCTAAATCTGTAATACAAGAGTAATGTAACTACTCCATAGGGCTGTAGTAAGGATTAAAGGATTAAATGAGATAATGGGGGTAAAGTCCTCAGCACATAAATGGTGCTTGTGATAGTTACTTAGTGGATAGGGATTGAGAAACAGCTATTAGCACTGTGGCTAATAGCACAGCTCTGGAGTCCGGGCATCTGGGTTCTCACTCCAGCTTCACTTCTCAGCATCTTTAGGACTCGCTGTCCTCAAGTGTAAATGGGGATAATAACAATAATAAATTTATTACTTTGCAAAGTTATTATATGAAATAAATGATTTAATGGATTGAAAGCATGTAGTGTCAGATACACGGCAAGCAGTCAAATGTTTTCAAGTAATTATAAGTATAGCTCTCATATTTAGTAACATGCCTGATGTCTTTAAAAATATGAAGCAGATCACTTAAAAAATCCCTTGTCTATACCACAAAGTTATTTTCAGTAACAATTATGTAATAATGAATGATGTTACAGTAATTGCTATATTTTGATTTGTCCTTTAACTTTAGAACAAATAATAAGCAATTTTAAAAGAATATATTTCAATGTAAAAGATATTATTTCAATTCAGTAAAATATTTTTCATATGGATTAAACATTACTTTTACCCAAGGAAAAAAAAATTATACCTAGCTATTTGTATTGTGTCACTATTTTAAACAGAAAATGACAGGACTGAAGTAACTCAAATTCCTCATCTTTATATTCACCGTTATTGTTTATTTTGAATCTACCAGATAAGTACATGGATATGTCACACGTCAGCTGTTAGAGACACACACATTACGTTAGAATCAAGCCCAAGCAATTCTGAACCTTTGTAGAATTATTCTCTTGAGACATACCTGGAGCTGAGTCCTGGTGCAATAGGGGTCCACTGCATACCTGGGAGCTGCCTGAATTATCTCGAGTGTAGAATGAAATATTTATTAAGGCATAAGTAATAAAAATGTTTTACTACTTATTTTTACAGAAGCAACAGTTAGAACTGGACATGGAACAACAGAATGGTTCCAAATAGGAAAAGGAGTACGT
>SJYX01004082.1:46637-104512 GCA_006410675.1 Oreotragus oreotragus | reverse complement strand
TATACACACACACACACATATATATATCTCAAGCTATTTTACTATGAAACATGGATAGTATAAGTTGAAGAAAGAATGAAAGTGAAAGAAAGTGAAAGTTGCTCATGTGTCTGACTCTTTGCAACCCATGGACTATACAGTCCATGGAATTCTCCAGGCCAGAATACTAGAGTGGGTAGCTCTTCCTTTCTCCAGAAGATCTTCCCAACCCAGGGATCAAACCCAGTTTTCCTGCACTGCAGGTAAATTCTTAACAAGCTGAGTCACCAGGGAAGCCCTGAAGAAGGCATAAGCAAACAGAAAGAAAATTTGTGTTCATGGATTAGAAGAATTAATAGTATTAAAGTGTCTATACTACCTAAAGTGATCTTCAGATTTAATGCAATCCCTATCAAAATTAAAAAGACATTTTTCACAGACATTAAAAAAATTAGTCCTAAAATTCAAGTGGAATTACAAAAGACTCCAAATAGTCAAAGTATCTTGAGCAAAAATTATAAAACTGAAAACATCACATTACCTGATTTTGAAATATATCTCAAATCTGCAGTAATTAAGAGAACATAGTACTGGCATAAAAATAGACACATAGACCAATGGAACATAAAGACAGTCCAGAAATAAATCTGTGCATTTAGCCAAGGACACACAATGGAGAGAGAACATCTCTTTAATAGTGTTGGGTTATCCACTTGGAGAAGAGTGAAATTGACTTCTTACATTACTCCTTATACCCAAATGAATTCAAAATGGATGAAACACTTACATGTAAGACCTAAAACTATAAAACGACTAGACGAAAAACATAGGAGAAATTGCCTGGACATTGATCTAGGCTATGACTTTTTTGGATATGACCCCAGAAGCACAGGCAACAAAGGTGAAAGATAGACAAGAGGGACTGCAGCAAACTGAAAAGCTTCTGCACAGCAAAGGGAACAATCAACAGAGTGAAAAGACAGCCTGTGAAATGGGAGAAAATATTTGTAAAGCATACGTCCAATAACGAATTAGTATCCAAAATACACAAGGAATTCAAACAGTTATGTAGCAAGGAAACAATTAAAAGTGGGCAAGGGATGTGAATAAACATTTCTCAAGAGAAGACAGCAAATGGCTGAAAATATATCAGTTAAAGAGAGACAAGGGCTGCTGGCTCAGTTGGTAAAGAAACTGCCTGCAGTGCAGGAGACCCAGGTTCAATCCCTGGGTCCGGAAGATCCCCTGGAAAAGGAAATGGCAATCCACTCCTGTATTCTTGCCTGGAGAACCCCATGGACAGAAGAGCCTGGTGAGCTACAGCCCTTGGGGTCACAAGAGCTGGACATGGCTTAGCAACTAAACTACCACCAAAGAGAAGCAAAGCAGATAATTTGTTAATTAGCTAAGAGGCTGTTGGAGTAATCCAAACGAAAGGTAATGGTAACCTAGGGAAGTGTAATGGCAGTGAGCTGACCATGAGAAGGTGGCTTGGGAAATATTTAGAAAATAGAAGTGATGTAGGATGAAGGGCTGGTAAGCATCAAGAATGGCTCCTAGGAGTGAGTGACAGGCACCCAAAGTGGGCTCTGACAGTGGGTGAACCATGTGCCCTGGACTGATAAAGGACACAGGAGGAGTTTGTCTGTGGTGAGTTAGAGATGTCTGTGAGACATTCAGGTGGTAGTAGCTAGAAGGCTTAGGTGCAGGCCAAATCCTCAGCAATGCAGGGGACACAGAAGACGCAGGGAGATCCCTGGGTAGGGAAGATCCCCTGGAGAAGGAAACTACAATCCACTCCAGTGTTCTTGCCTGCAGAATCCTATGGACAGAGCAGGCTGGAGGGCTACAGTCCACGGGGTTGCAAACAGTCAGACATGACCAAGCACAAGGCATGTTTAGGGGCACACATCTGAAGCTGAGGAGAGTGATCTTGGCTGGAGAGTTACCCATACACTAGCATTAAACCAGCGGAAGCAGGGAGACCAGACGGAATCGACTGGCATATGCAGTCACACAGAGAGAGGGCCAAGACAGAAACGCACAGAACAAAGCCTTGTTGGGATGGGTGTGCTGCACTGAGAGGAGTGGAAACACTGTAAGCAAATGTCTTCCCACTTTGCTCTAAGGGTTGCCAGCCCTAGTATGGACAAGCACTTGGGATTATTTTTGTTAAGTGCAACTTTCAGCTACTGCCTGTCTGGAGAGACATGAGAAGTCTTTTCTTGAAGGCTTGCTGTAGTTACATAAGCATAAGATAACCAGGTACTCCCTGGAGCAAATGCTGCAAGATTCCTTTTGGCCTGACAGAAACTGGCCATCTCAAAGAACTTATAGTGGGTAGGGAGAGAGGTGTTTGCCATGGGGACCATCGAGCTTCCTGGGAGAAAGCCATACTTTACCTCATAGACACAACTCCCTATTACAATGTTACTAGAACCTGCCTGATAGACCAGGGTAATTCAACATGAGGTTCATAAGCCAGCACAAACTCAGCCGGAGGCACGATCTCCTATGGTCTTGGTATTTTGTTTACACATATATCCTGCACAGTCTGACTGCAAGGTAGGTATGTGATTGTGTAGAATGGACGTTCAAGAGTGACACTGTTTCCTTGTGGCAAGGGTATTGATGACAACCCTGGTAGGTTATCTGACTTTCCGACATGTTCAGATAAGCCCCTGCCTTTCATGAAGGACAAATCTAAGTCTTTAGAGGTAGTATTGGATTGCCTACTAATATAGGCAGATGATAGATTAAGTAATTTTTGGCAAAGGAAAGAGATTACTGTTACTGCATTTGAATCCCAAACAGATGAAAAGGTCATTGAACATGAAGACCCTCATGAGGACCTTTTTCAAGATCCTTTACCTATATAGTCTACCTATCCCCCTGCAACCCTAGTTTTTCCTGTTCTGAAATGGAAATCTGGGAAAATTTTTAGTTAGCCAGTATGAGAAACACTTGCATATACCTGGAGATATGTGGCAAGCTTTCTTTGTTCTTAAATGAGTCTGACTGTGTTTTAGAGTAATTTTTTCCCTCTCAGTATGCGATCCTTGAACATTTTACAAGTATCATCAGGGTGCTGCTGCTGCTGCTGCTAAGTCACTTCAGTCGTGTCCGACTCTGTGTGACCCCATAGATGGCAGCCCACCAGGCTCCCCCATCCCTGGGATTCTCCAGGCAAGAATACTGGAGTGGGTTGCCATTTTCTTCTCCAATGCATGAAAGAGAAAAGTGAAAGGGAAGTCGCTCAGTCTGTCCGACTGTTAGCGACCCCATGGACTGCAGCCCACCAGGCTACTCCGTCCATGGGATTTTCCAGGCAAGAGTACTGGGGTGGGGTGCCTTTGCCTTCCCCCATCAGGGTGCATGGGTCTCTATATAGGCTGTGTTTCTATATGCTGTCTAGAAGCATAAAACAGTGGATGGAAAGAGGTGTCTGAGAGACAGGGGTTGACAAGTGAAGGCACAGCTTCAATTAGTAGCCGCCTCCCTTTTATAAATCTCTTTAATCAATTGAAAAGAACTTTCTAGTCTGCCTTTTCCCCATTTTTCCATGTAATGGAACATGGTCATGTGATTCTGAATTCATTATGCGACTATTTGATGGCAAAAGGATGCTTAGTTATAAATACACAGGAAGCAATATTAATTCATATTTATTCATTGAAAAACTCAAGGATCTTTATTTATGTACTTTTTCAAGAAGTATGAATTTTTTCTTTAAGGAAAGTAATTAGGAGAAATGCAATAGTTAAATTTAATGAATTTCCTTCTTTCCTTTGGGTGCCTGTCATTTGAACATTCTCATTTATTTCTATTAAAATTTTTAAAAGTGTTCCTTAATTGCCTTTGTCAGTAGTTATTATATTCAAGATTTCTATTAGTTTTTAAATGTCCCATTTCATTTCCTTCATTTTTCTCATTAAAGAGATTGGCTCAGAAAATGAATTCAATTCAGTAGCCAGCAATTGCCCATCCATTGTCGATTCTACTAATAAATCGTATTTTGGTTCTTTAGTACTCTTGAGATGCCGACGAGGATCTTGAAAAACCAAGGTTGATTGGGGAAAAAAAAAATTATCTTCTACAGTGGCTTTTAGAGGAGACTGAAGACCTTAAAGAAACACATTTTAAAAGTTTTGTGATACAGTTAATGCAGTAACTTAAGATTAACATTATTTATTTATATATGTAGGCCCTGTCTGTCTTGGTTGACAAACATTTTTTGAAGCAACTTAAAAAAGTAGAAGAAATAAAGTAAATATCAGGGCCTTGAAATACAGATGAAGGGATAAGAACTGAAGGAAAATTAAAATGAATAAGCCACTTTTTAACATAATACAGTTTTTAAAAGTGGGCTGATCAAGGAATTATTTCTCTGGGTCCAGGAGTTTTCCTCCACTGGACTTTTGTTGAGTAATGGTACAGCAAGAGCACCTGAAGACTGGGCTAAGAAAGGAAAATGAATTCACCCACAGTCGCTTCAGTCGTGTCTGACTCTTTGTGACACTACGGACTGTAACCCCTCGGGCTCCTCTGCATGGGATTCTCCAGGCGAGAACACTGGAGTGGCTTGCCATTCCTGCTCCAGGGGATCTTCCCAGCCCAGAGTTCAAACCCACGTCTCTTGTGTCTCCTGCATTGGCAGGCGGGTTCTTTTACCACTAGCACCACTTGGGAAGCCCTTTCGACCCTTAAGACGATTGAAATCAGAGGTAGACTAAAACTAACTTAATTATAATCCAGCCACCGCTCATTTTAATTCTTGCTTGAGTCAAGGTGATTAGCCCCGATTTCTCTTACAATGGAAAATTAATATTGACTTACATCTGTAATTTCTTTTATATGAATGTCTGACCTATAATAAAAAATATGATACATGAAAAGGAGAAGGAAGGTGGTTCCATAATCAAGAGAATAATTATCCAACAGAAACAGGCTTCCTCATACAACTTTCATGGGTTGTGGGTGGAAAGGGAAAATGTTGCAATTCTGGAAAACTTTAGTCCTTTCTTATACAGTTAAATATAGTTACTTGAGCTTTCCAGGTGACGCTAATGAGAACCTGCCTGCCCATGCAGGAGACCCAGGATCAGTCTCTGGGTCTGGAAGATCTCTTGCAGGAGAGCATGGCAATCCACTCCAGTATTCTCACCTGGAGAAGCCCATGGACAGAGAAACCTGGCAGGCTGCAGTCCACAGGTTTGTAAAGAGTCAGAAACGACTGAAGCAACCTAGCACATATGCATATACTTACTTAGCATCAAACCTAGCAATTCCACTCTCAGATATTTATTCAAGAGAGATGAAAACAAATGTCTCAACAGAGATAAAAAACATTCATAGCAGGAAAATCTAGAAACAGTGCCAATCTTCAAAAGGTAAAAGGATAAACAAGTTCTTCAGGCTGAGGGAAATGTTTGCAGTTAAAACAGAACTGTAAGAAGGAACAAAAAGCTCTTAAAAAGTATGAATACATGAAAAGATTATTGACTGCTTAAAGGAACAATAACACTAGCTTATGGTGTTTATAAATATGGCACATGAAGAAAATATAAAACCACGATAGCCTAAAGGATAGAGGGTAAATCAATTACAAGCTTATAATTTTAAAGTTAAATAAACTGGTGTTGACTTTCCTGGAATATGGCAAAATGTGAAGTATTAACTGTTTTCAAAATAATTTTGTCCACTGAAGAATCCGTTCTTATTCCCCAGGAGAAAGAAAAATGTTCTTGTGAGGCCTAAAATAAATTTTCAAGTTGCCATTTATAGATGGGACATTGAATGTAGTGTGTGATGTGCTCAAAAACATCCCTGTAAGAAACGTAGCAGCTTTGTTTAGCAGTTTCTTAAAGCATCTCACAGTATAATCCAAGAGTGTATTATCAGGGCATGGCTGGGCAGTATAATCCAAGAGTGTATTATCAGGGCATGGCTGGGTAAAGACTCTTATATTGGTGGAAGTACAATGTAATTTATCACTCAAATTGAAACCATTATCTGATTGGTCAGAAGATTACTTCTCCCAACCCTTCATCTCACGTTAATATCTTGAAATGACATTATGAACATATTTGGAACATGTGTAAATCCTTATATATCAATAGTCACCTTAAATATATTTAGAACATGATCACCTTAAATGTAAATGAGCTAAACCCAAGAATTAAAAGGCAGAGATTAACAAAATGGATTTTAAAGCACCATCTAGTAGATATAATCTATAAAAAACTCATTTCAAATACTCAACATTAGTAAAAATTTGAAACAACAGAAAGAGGCAAAATTATATCTTTTTCAAGTCAGGAAAAATAATCCACGGTATTTATAAAGTGATTTGGTAAGTTTCTTGCCAAAAGCTAAAACCCAAATAAAAATGAAAACAACATAAGCACTGGCTAACATTGAAATTACTGTTCCTTTCTCAGCAGCTTGTACGTTGTGTGTGTTCACTAAGTGAATATTTTGGATCAAATTGTGATCTTTTTTCAATGTTTGTGACTCACAGACTCCAGTAATTCAATTCACTTTAGCTCTACAATTGATCCAGTTCAGTTATTAAGACAAGGGTTGAAAATGCTGCCTTTTGAACAGGAAGCTAACTTCCTTATTCTCAAAAACATGGTTCTCATCAAAACAAAACCTTAATAATCTAGAGGAAAACACTTATATTTTTGAATAAAAGAAGAGGAAAGCTAAGCTTAACCAGAGTTCAGGTCTATGTGTACATAGTGAG
This sequence comes from Oreotragus oreotragus, assembly GCA_006410675.1. Taxonomy (NCBI): domain Eukaryota; kingdom Metazoa; phylum Chordata; class Mammalia; order Artiodactyla; family Bovidae; genus Oreotragus; species Oreotragus oreotragus. The sequence continues at coordinate 97,785 of SJYX01004082.1, read as the reverse complement.
ATACTTTTATCTCTTTATCACTACTACAGAAAAAATACTTGCATCTACAACTTTTAATATTTTAACTTCCTTTACCTTTTGATGCTAAAAAGAATCTTTTAGGTATGTATTTCCTCCTTTCTCTTCCATTAATTTTTGAGCAGTGGAAGGATTTATATTGCTAGGACAACAGAGAATATTCAATCAACATGTTACTTAAGGATAGAAATAAAAGTTTACATAATTAAGAAGTTTGCCTAATCTTAATACTAAAAACTGATAAAATAGCACAAAATAAGAAAAAAAATCTTGGTTTGGAATATAAATGCTATAATCCTGAATAATATATTAGCAAATATAATGTCTCAGGCTCAAACCAGGTGATTAGAAAATCTCTTAGCATGAATTGACATATATATATAATCACTTACGATCCCATTCAGGTTGATGAGAAGAGTCCTCCTATGAGTTGGAGTTGACAAAATATTGTTTTTTTCATTGTTTTAAAAAATAGCCCAAACACTTGAGGTAGTTAGATATTCTGAGTAATGGGATATAATACTGTCTGCTTACTGCTTTTCTGGTTTTATATTGCTGCAGTAAATTATGGGCAACTTTATGACAGGATTACTGATTTACTTTTTAAAAAGACATCAGCTTTATTATTTATTAATTTTAACAGATTTCTTCCATAAGCGCTCTATAAATATTAACATATTTGATAGATTATAAAGATCTCATGAAAGTGAAAAAACATTATGTCTGATGTATGGTGACGATTTGACAACATCCTCTTTTTATGTTGTTTGTTTTTGATAGCAAAAAATGCAATTAATTAGCAACATGCCAGTGTAAGAGAAAGATGTAGTATTAATGTAAGTGAGTTTGAGATCCTTCTACTAGGCATACATACATCATTCTCTCTAGAAGTTTATAGTAGTATATTTTTGAATTTTCCTAAATAAAAACTTACTAAAAAGTTTTCTTTAATTTACTACTATAAATTATCTTCAATAGAATCAAAGTTTTCATGATTAAACTCGGGAAATGACCAGTACCACATAGACACAAGGTCTTTTTGAAATGAGATAGATCTGGGTCTTTATGTCTTTGAGAAGACATACTCAATATACAAGTATTAATTAAGTGCTCCTTGCGGTGGTGGGCTATTAATATCTTAATATTAATTCAGGTCTTAATATCTTTTAGTAATGAATCTTACTTCTATATTTAGTTCAGAAATTTTAAAATTAAAGAAAGTCTATTAGCAAGTTAAAATTCTAGACCATGGTGACTTCCTCTTCAAAGGAGAACCTCTTCATCTCAATTTAACATGCAAATAGAAAATGTAACAAATAAGAAGCTCATCTGTGTTTTCCCTATGAACAAGAAGAATGTGGGTAATGGACCTGTACATAAAATTTTAAATTATGGCTAATATTTCTCGCATGTTACTTATATGCCTGGCCCTGTGCTAAGAACCTTGCATATATTATTTTGCTAATCATTTACTCTCAAACCTGTGAGATAGGTTATTATTATTTCCTTTTTTTTTTTTTAAAGTATAAGGGGAAATAAAAGTCCAGGAACACATCATCAGTGAAACTGAGTTGATCTGTGAGATCTTTCTTTATTCCTTTCTTTGCGATTTCAACAAAGAGGATGTCTCAGCAGTATGTGTTTAACACCTCTGTAACATTTGCTAATCAGTTTCTCTCTCAAATATTTTCTCTTTCTCCCTCTCAACAAAGACAGAGCAAGCCTCAGGTCTGAAGCCTCTGGAAAGCAACAATTTGTAGCTAAGTTGTAAAAACATTGTTTTGCTTGAATTCCATTTTTTCCACACTAAATACAAATACATGTTTATGGTAGAAACATTAGAAAGGGCATACAAGCAATAATTAAACTTCTTTGTATTCCTACCACTCTAAAATAATTGCCACCAACATCTTGCTTTTATTTTATTTTGATTTTACAAAACTTTAGGTTGTTTTCTTACCTGACCTAGAGGTCTGAGATTGGATCTTAGCTGTTAGTCACCTATAAGTGACTCATATATTCCCATATTCCTCAATGAAACTCTGAGCCATGCTGTGAAGGGCCACCCAAGATGGATGGGTCATGGTGGAGATTTTTGACAAAATGTGGGCCCCTGGAGAAGGAAATAGCAAACCACTTTAGTATCCTTGCCTTGAGAACCCCGTGAACAGTATGAAAAGGCCAAAATATATGACACTGAAAGATGAACACTGAAAGGTGCCCAATATGCTACTGGGGAAGAGTGGAGAAAAACTCCAGAAAGAATGAAGAGACAGAGCCAATGCAAAAACAAGACCCAGTTATGGATGTGACTGGTGATGGGAGTAAAGTCCAATGCTGTGAAGAGCAATACTGCATAGGAACCTGGAATGTTAGGTCGACGAATCGAGGTAAATTGGAAATAGTCAAACAGGAGATGGCAAGGGTGAACATCGACATTTTAGGAATCAGCGATCAAAAATGGACTGGAATGGGTGAATTTAACTCAGATGACCATTATATCTACTACTGCGGGCAAGAATCCCTTAGAAGAAATGGAGTAGCCCTCATGGTCAACAAAAGAATCTGAAATGCAGTTCTTGGGTACAATCTCAAAGCTCTGTTTGTTTCCAAGGCAAACCATTCATTATTATGGTAATCCAAGTCTATGCCACAACCAGTAATGCTGAAGACGCTGAAGTTGAATGGTTCTGTGAAGACCTACAAGACCTTCTAGAACTAACACCCCAAAAAGATGTCCTTTTCATTACAGGGGACTGGAATGCAAGATTAGGAAGTCGCACCTGGAGTAACAGGCAAATTTGGCCTTAGAATGCAAAATAAAGCAGGGCAAGGCTAACAGAATTTTGCCAAGAGAACACACTGCTCCTAGCAAACACCCTCTTCCAACAACATGAGAGGGAACTCTATACATGGACATCACCAGTTGGTCAATACTGAAATCAGATTGATTATATTCTTCACAGCCAAAGATGGAGAAGCTCTATACAGTGAGCAAAAACAAGACCCGGAGCTGACTGTGGCTCAGATCATGAACTCCTATTGCCAAATTCTGACTTAAACTGAAGAAAATGGGGAGAACCACCAGACCATTCATGTATGACCTAAATCAAATCCCTTACAATTATACAGTGGAAGTGACAAATAGATTCAAGGGATTAGATCTGATACAGTGTCTGAAAGACTATGGATGGAGGTTCATGAGACTGTACAGAAGGCAAAGATCAAGACTATCCCCAAGAAAGAAAAATGAAAAAAAGGTAAAATGGTTGTTTGAGGAGGCCTTACAAATAGCCGAGAAAAGAAGAAAAGCTAAAGGCAAAGGAGAAAAGGAAAGATATACTCATTTGAATGCAGAGTTCCAAAGAATAGCATGGAGAGATAAGAAAGCCTTCCTCAGTGATCAATGCAAAGAAATAGAGGAAAACAATAATAGAATGGGAAAGAGTAGAGATCTCTTCAAGAAAATTAGAGACACCAAGGGAACAGTCCATGCGAAGATGGGCTCAATAAAGGACAGCAATGGTATGGACCTAACAGAAGCAGAAGATATTAAGAAGAGGTGGCAGGAATACACAGAAGAACTGTACAAAAAAGATCTTCATGACCCAGATAACATGATGGTGTGATCACTCACCTAGGGCCAGACACCCTGCAAGGCAAAGTAAATCGAGTCTTAGGAAGCATCACTATGAACAAAGCTAGTAGAGATGATGGAATTCTAGTTGAGCTATTTCAAATCCTCAAAGATGATGCTGTGAAAATGCTGCACTCAATATGCCAACAAATTTGGAAACCTCATCAGTGGCCACAGGACTGGAAAAGCTCAATTTTCACTCAAATCCGAAAGAAAGGCAATGCCAAAGAATGTTCAAACTAACACACAGTTGCACTCATCTCACATGCTAGCAATAATGCTCAAAATTCTCCAAGCCAGGCTTCAAGAGTATGTGAATCGTGAATTTCCAGATGGCCAAGCTGGATTTAGAAAAGACAGAGGAACCAGAGATCAAATTGCCTATGTCCGTTGGATCATTGAAAAAGGAAGAGAGTTCCAGAAAAAAAAGTCTACTATGCAAAACCTTTGACTGTGTGGATCACAGCAAACTGTGGAAAATTCTTTAAGAAATGGGAATACCAGACCACCTGACCTGCCTCCTGAGAAATCTGTATAGAGGTCAAGAAACAACAGTTAGAACTGGATGTGGAACAACAGACTGGTTCCAAATAGGAAAAGAAGTACGTCAAGGCTGTATATTGTCACCCTGCTTATTTAACTTATATGCAGAGTACATCATGCAAAATGCCAGGCTTGAAGCACAAGCTGGACTCAAGATTGCTAGCAGGAATATCAATAACCTCAGATATACAGATGACACCACACTTATGGCAGAAATCAGGAAGAACTAAAAGGCCTCTTGATGAAAGTGAGAGGAGAGTGAAAAGTTGGCTTAAAGCTCAACATTCAGAAAACTAAGATCCTGGCATCTGGGCCCATCACTTCATGGCAAATAGATGGGAAACAGTGGAAACAGTGATAGACTTTATTTTGAGGGGCTCCAAAATCACTGCAGATCATGACTGCAGCCATGAAATTAAAAGATGCTTGCTCCTTGGAAGAAAAGCTATGACCAATCTAGACAGCATATTACAAAGTTGAGACATTACTTTGCCAACAAAGGTCCATTTAGTCAAAACTATGGTTTTTCCAGTAGTCATGTATGGATGTTAGAGTTGTACCATAAAGAAAGCTGAGCGCCGAAGAATTGATGCTTTTGAACTGTGGTGTTGGAGAAGACTCTTGAGCATCCCTTGGATTGCAAGGAGATCCAACCAGTCAATCCTAAGGGAAATCTGTCCTGAATACTCATTGGAAGGACTAATGCTGAAGCTGAAGCTCCAATACTTTGGCCACCTGATGCGAAGAACTGACACATTTGAAAAGACCCTGATGCTGGGAAAAATTGAAGGCAGGAGGAGAAGGGGACGACAAAGGATGAAATGGTTGGATGGCATCACCAACTCGATGGACATGAGTTTGAGCAAGCTCCGGAGTTGGTGATGGACAGGGAAGCCTGGTGTCCTGCAGTACATGGGGTCTCAAAGAGTCAGACATGACTGAGCATCTGAACTGATCTACATCTCCAAATAGCCCCCAAGCTTCTATAGGGAGAGGCTTGGGTATGGACGTGCTGACGTGCTATTGGAGTGTCCATGTTTGTAGACCAGAGGCTGCCTGCAGTGTGGGATGCAACCAGGGATGGTACGGGAAAGAGAACATACCATGAGCTGGGAGCAAAGGCATAGCTCTCCCAACGCAGAAGCCTAAGGACTCCAAGAATTCTGAAGTCGAGCCTGAATTTCCATTAATTAACACATATATATGGAATTAAGAAAGATGGTAATGAGGACCCTGTATGCAAGACAGCAAAAGAGACACAGATGTGTAGAGCAGACTTTTGGACTCTGAGGGAGAGGAAGAGAGAGAGGGTGGGATGATTTGGGAGAATGGCATTGAAATATGTATACTATCATGTAAGAAACGAATTGCCAGTCTATGTTCGATGCAGGATGCAGGATGCTTGGGGCTGGTGCATGGGAATGATCTGGAGGGATGATGTGGGGTGGGAGGTGGGAGGGGGGTTCACGTTTGGGAGTTCATGTACATCCGTGGTGGATTCATGTCAATGTATGCCAAATCCAATACAGTACTGTAAAGTAAAAAAAGGGAAAAAAAATTTTTTTAAAAAGAAGGTATGCATGCATGCGTGTGTGCTAAGTCAATTCAGTCATGTCCGACACTTTGCAACCCTATGGATGGTAGTCCGCCAGTCTCCTCTGCCCATGGAGATTCTCCAGGCAGGAATACTGGAGTGGGTTGCCATGCCCTCCTCCAGGGGACCTTCCCAACCCAAGGATCAAACCAACATCTCTTATGTCTCCTGCATTGGCAAGCAGGTTCTTTACCACAACTGCCAACTGGGAAGACCCCATCCCTCCAGGTCATCGCAAAATGCCAGGCTGGGCTCCCTGTGTTATATAGCAGCTTCCCACTAGTTAATTGTTTTACACATGATAGAGTATATATGTCAATGCTAGTCTCTCAATTCGTCCTACTTCTCCTTCCCCCGTTGTGTACACACGTCCATACTCTACACCTGTGTTTCTATTCCTTCTCTGCAAATAGGTTTATCAGTATCATTTTTCTAGATTCTATATATGTGCGTTAATATAAAATACTTCTTTTTCTCTTTCTGACTTACTTCACTCTGAATAACAGACCCTAGGTTCATCTACCTCATTAGAACTGACTCAGTCATTCCTTTTTATGATTGAGTAGTATTCCATTGTATATAATATTACAGCTTCTTTATCCACTCACCTATTGATGGACATCTGAGTTGCTTCCATGTCCTGGCTATTGCAAATAGTGCTGCAATGAATAGTGGTACACCACTGCAACAAAAGTACAAATACCTAAGAATAAAGCTACATAAGGAGATAAAAGACTTGTATGCAGAAACTATAAGACGTCGATGAAAGAAATCAAAAGACACAAACAGATGGAGATACATTCCATGTGCTTGGACTGGAAGAATCAATATGGTGATTCTTCCCAAAAGCAGTCTACCCAAAGCAATCTACAGATTCAATGCAATCCCTATTAAACCACCAATAGCATTTTTCACAGAACTAAAACAAAAAGTTTCCCAATTTGTATAGAAACGTAAAAGACCCCAAATAGCCAAAGCAATCTTGAGAAAGAAAAATGGAGCTGGAGGAATCAGCCTTCCTGACTTCAGGAAGTTGAGGTCACCAAGACAGTATGGTACTGGCACAAAAACAGAAATGCAGATCAACGGAACAAGATAGAAAGCCTCGAGATAAACCCACACACCTATGGGCACCTTATCTTCGACAAAGGAGGCAGGAATATACAACGGACAAAAGACAGCTGCTTATGTGGTGCTGGGAAAACTGGACAGCTACATGTAAAAGAATGAAATCAGAACACTACCTAACACAATGCATAAAAATAAGCTCAAGATGGATTAAAGCCTTAAATGTAAGGCCAGAAATATAAAACTCTTAGAGGAAAACATAGGCATATATCTTTGACATATATCACAGCAAGATCCTTTTTGAATTCCATTTATAGTGCATATTTTTATTTATGCTCAGAGATACTCACATTCCATATATAATAGTACCCCAAATTTCCTTTTGAAAATAATTTTAAAATATTGAGTAATTAATTGCAATATTTAGAAGGTGGTAAGCAAAAGGCTAAAGTATAGGAAATAGCATAGAATGCGCTGCTGCTTTAATCACTGAAAAAAGTTCATACATGCTTTAAAATCTATTTGTATTTAAGGCACATATTTTCTGGAGATTTTAAACTAAGGTACAAAGCACTGGGATTTGCAATACTAGAAATGATTGATGGTTCTGAAATTTAACATCTTTGAATATATAGATCTAAGTTGATCAAACCAACATGAATACTATCAATATTTGTGACTTTTACTTTAAAAAGAAAGAGAAATGTAAAAGAAAGGGAAAATTAAAACTTTACACACCCTTGATTTAGTAAAGACAGTCTGAATTTCTATTTTTTAATAATAAATATTTTGATCATTTTGCTACCTGTCTCAAATGTGTTATTTCACTTAATTCCTGCAACAATCTCATAATATAGGACTGTGGTTGTCTCAGTTTTTAAAACATAAAAAATCATAGATTAGGAGACTTGATCAATGTAATAAACTTCCATTTTTACTCTGCTTATATAATGCCTAATATCCACCATGGCGACAGCTCCAGTCACTGAGAGCCCACTATGGGCTGAACCCTGTACTAAGCACTCTGGGGACATTTCTCCAATTTCTTGATAGTCATACAGAGGTGTTATTAACCCAACAAGGGATAAAGGAATTGGCTCAGAGTAGTTAAACAACTTATCTATTATCATAAAGTTTATAAGTGGTAGACCTGGAATTTATTATAAACTTCTCTGATTAGATATAGTTTTAACTTCATTTCGTTCAGTTCAGTTCAGTCACTCAGTCGTGTCTGACTCTTTGAGACCTCTTGGAGCACACCAGGCTTCCCTGTCCATCACCAACTCTTGGAGCTTACTTAAACTCATGTTCATCGAGTTGGTGATGCCATCCAACCATCTCATCCTTTGTTGTCCCCTTCTCCTGCCTTCAGTCTTGCCTAGCATCAGGGTCTTTTCAAATGAGTCAGCTCTTTGCATCACGTGGCCAAAGTATTGGAGCTTCAGCTTCAACATCAGTCCTTCCAATGAATACTCAGGACTGATCTCCCTTAGGATGGGCTGGTTGGATCTCCTTGCAGTCCAAGGGACTCTTATGAGTCTTCTCCAGCACCACAGTTCAAAAGCATCAATTCTTTGCTGCTCAGCTTTCTTTATGGTCCAACTCTCACATCCATACATGACTACTGGAAAAACCATAGCTTTGACTAAGCAGATCTTTGTCAGCAAAGTAATGTCTCTGCTTTTTAAAGTACTGTCTAGGTTGGTCAGAGCTTTTCTTCAAAGGAGCAAGCGTCTTTTAATTTCATGGCTGCAGTCACCATCTGCAGTAAAAGGTCTTCCCTGGTAGCTCAGCTGGTAAAGAATTTGCCAATAATTCAGGAGACCCAGGTTTGATTCCTGGGTTGGGAAGATCCCCTGGAGAAGGGATAGGCTACCCACTCCAGCATTCTTGGGCTTCTCTGGTGGCTTAGCTGGTAAAGAATCCACCTGCAATGCGGGAGACCTGGGTTTGATCCCTGGGTTGGGAAGATCCCCTGGAGTAGAGAATGGCTACGCACTCCAGTATTCTGGCCTGGAGAATTCCGTGGACTGTATAGTTTATGGGGTCACGAAGAGTCAGACACGACTGAATGACTGTCTCTTTCAATTCCTTCTCATCTTCCCTCCTTGTAACTTGGCAGCAGTCTGCTCCTCCTTATACATATCCCTAAGAAACGTTTTACTTCATTTCTCTTCTCCATTCCTCCTCTCCCTTTTTAAATTTCCTTTCTGTTGTTCAGTCACTCAGTCATGTCTGACTTCTTGCAGCCCTATGGACTGCAGCACAGCAGGGTTGCCTGTCCGTCACTGTCTCCTGAAGTTTGCTCAAATTCATGTCCACTGAGTCGATGATGCCATCCAGTCATCTCCTCTCCTGTCGCCCCCTTCTCCATCTTTCATATTCACTTTCATAGTTGCCTTTTCTGGCGTTCGTCATTCCTCCCTGTAGATCCAAGCTTCTACATGGATCCTGTTCATTCAGCCTGAAGAATTGTCAATAGCACCTGTTGTAATTCAAGTCTGTTGCTGACAAACTGTGTTAGCTTTTATCTGACAGTGTCTTTATCTCACCCTTATTGTTTAAAGATATATTTTTCTGCATATAAAATTCTGGCTTGACAGCATTTCCTTTCAGTACAGAAAATGTATTGTCTCATTGTCTTCTGGTTACCTTATTTTTATAAAAAGTTGCCTCACATTTATAGTATTATTTTTCTCTAAGTAACATGCTATTTCACTCTAGCTGTTTCAGGATATTTTTTATGTTTCATTTTCAGGTATTTGAGTCTGATATGCCAAAGCTGTGGTTACTTTTTGTCTTGTGTAGGCTTTGTTAACCATCTTAAATCTTTTTTTTTTTTTTACCATTAAATTTGGGAACATTTTACATCATTATTTGAAGAAAAAAACTTTTGTGCCCATTCTCAACATCTCCCCTCTCTCTAGTACTGCAGTCACATATGTAACATCAAGATATTCATTTTCAGGTATTTAAGTCTGATATGCTAAAGCTGTGGTTACTTTTTGTCTTGTGTAGGCTTTGTTAACCATCTTAAATCTTTTTTTTTTTACCATTAAATTTGGGGACATTTTACATCATTATTTGAAGAAAAAAACTTTTGTGCCCATTCTCAACATCTCCCCTCTCTCTGGTACTGCAGTCACATATGTAATATCAAGACACTCGCTGTTGTCCCTTCTGTCACTGGGACTCTAGTAATGTTCTAATTTTTAAAGCATGTAATCTTCTTCTTCACTCTTTGCTATTGTCTTGTTTTTAAGGTCAGTAGACACTTTTCTGCCTTTTGTATCATCCAGCTCATCCAGTGAAGTTTCCATTTCAAATATAGTACTTTTCAGTTATAGAATTTCCAATTCGTTTTTTAAAATAGCTTCTATTTCCCATTAAGATTTTTCTGTTTACTTAACAGGACCATAGTTTTAAGTCTTCAAATATTTATAATAGCTGCTCCTCTGTTGTTCAACCCCTGAATTATCTTAGCACTTATTTCTGATGATTATGTTTCTTCTTGACTACGGGCCACATTTTCCTATTTCTCCACATCTAATTGGAGAAGGCAATGGCACCCTACTCCAGTACTCTTGCCTGGAAAATCCCATGAATGGAGGAGCCTGGAAGGCTGCAGTCCATGGGGTCGCTGAGGGTCAGACACTAATGAACAACTTCACTTTCACTTTTCACTTTCATGCATTGGAGAAGGGAATGGCAACCCACTGCAGTGTTCTTGCCTGGAGAATCCCAGGGACGGGAGAGTCTGGTGGGCTGCCATCTATGGGATCACACAGTGTTGGACACGACTGAAGAGACTTAGCAGCAGCAGCAGCCATATCTAATACATGTCTATTGTATGCTAGGTAATGATATATCTTAAAGCATGTGAATTACAATGTCTTCTTTTAAACAGTGTTGAGTTTGTTCCTGGCAATGAACTTACTGTGTGACCTTGGGTATGTCCATTTCACCCTGAGTATATCTCAAAGGTAGTCACTGGTTCCTGTGAGGCCTGATGGAGTCTTTCCACATATATTCCACAACACAGCAGTTCTACTCCAGCGAATAGACCCTAGAGAAATTCACACCTGTGATCATCAAAGTATGCCCTAAAGTGTGTATATAAGAGCACAATTTGTTACCGCCACAGAGGGAAAACTACCCAAATGTTCCTCAACAGCAGCATAGATAAATAAATGCTGGTCTAGTCACACAATGGGATACTGTGCATTGAGTCTGCACGATACACAACCCCACAGAACAGTATGAATGAATCTCATCAACACAGTGATTAAAAAGGACACCCTACAAAAGTACACACAGTGTAATCCATTTCTAAAGAATATGAAATAGGCAATAATATATACTACTGGACTAAAGATAGTGGTTACTCTTGGGGAAAGAAAAATAAGGGCTTTTGTGATGTTGGTAAGGGTCTTTTCTTAATCTGGGTGCTAGCTACACTAGGGTGCTCAGTTAGTAATTATTTATTGAGCTACATATTTATTATTTGGACATATTTGTGTGTGTATATGAATCATATATGTGTATCAATTCTATCTATGTCTTTATTACACTTATTTCTTTAAGCTGAGTGATGACAGAGCTGGCAAGGATTAGTCTCTTTGTTGCTGCCTATTGAATTGAGATGAATGAGAATTTTACAATTATGATTGCTCTTCTATTTTGAGTGACTGATCCAGCCTATATTTTCTACAGCCCCTGTAAGTGCCATTTTGAGGACCAGAGTGGCTTGCAGTGGGTTTGGCATTTGTCCCAGCCTCTCTCTTTGAGTGGAAGGTGTAATCTGAGTTGCTAGCAAACACACCTCCGAAGCCAGATTGCTCTGTGGCCGAGACCAGTAGTTTTGCAGCTGCTCAGCTCTGCACAGGGCTTACTGGATGCACACAGGCTTAGATGCTGCCATGTGGAGGGGAACTGGCTTAAGTTTATGCCTTCTGAATGCTTTTTCAGTCTATAAGGCTCCAAAGCTCCCCTCAAGGACCCCAGAGAAGTCAGCTCTAGCTCTTGGCCCCCCTGCAGTCTTTGTAAGCACTGGCATCCTAGTGTTTTTCCTCTGGGTCTGTCACTATCAGGTGGTATGGCTTCATAGTCCCTTCACTTCTTTTTTACTTGTAGGAGTATACCATTTCCTCAGAAGAAAGCTAATGCACAAACACACACAAGTTCATATGTTGGGGCAACATATTAAGGAAGGCTGAGAGATGGAAAGGATGCTTTTCACACGCTTATAGAGTATGTATGTGACTTGTATCTGAGTAACTTCAGACCCAGAGCTGTCCCTGGGTTGTCCTGAAATCTGCCACTGGAAGGCCTGACTATTATAGACTGTATCTATCAATAAGAACCGAGCAGCTGCCACTCAGATCTCTCCAAATAAATACTGCCCTGCCAACTTGGTCACTGTGCCAAGAATCTTCTAAAGAGTCTCCTTAGGTCTCTGAGAATTGACTCCACTCTCAAGTTCCAGAAACTGGGTGGATTCTTGTAGAAGAGGCTAGTGGACAGTCTTTTCAACTCACAAGCAGTACAGAGTTATCTCTCAAAGAGGATGCTAGGTTCAGAAGGACCTATTTGCCTGAGAGAAGAAATAGAAATACACAGAAAACTCTGGGTGACATTTCCTTCTTTCTTGTCTGTATAAGGGAAGAACAGGGCTATTTTTCTTGGATTCCCCATCAAAGACTCTAGAGCATCAGTTCTCTGAGACAAAGATACAGAGTAGGAAAGAATAAAAGGCGTTTTGAAATAATTGGCAGTGAGCCAGCCAAATCAAATCATAGTCCTCCGAAATCCTCCTCCAAGTCTAAGTAATAACCTGGCAAGGCTTGAGTGTGGCGTTGTTGTTTGTTCAGTAGTTGTTTTATTATGTATTTTTATTGGTTATTTTTCCTTCGATCCCCTGTTGATAGAGGGTACTTAACTGTTTATGAGTGCTGTTCAAGGGTGATGTTTTTGATTTCCTGTCTGGAATTCTAAGTGAATGGAGGTGAGTAGGGTGGGGGAGCAGGTCATTAATAGAGGCTGGGGGGGTGGGTGGAGTTTCTCACGGCCCCCATTGAGCGCAAATGGGGATTTTCACACTGCATTATACTGGTTGGCTACATAGCTGCTTTAAAGATGCCTACTGTCTCAGGATCTAACCTCAAGGCTTTAGTGTGTCCTAAAGGGTCACAAGTCTTCTCTAGTAGCTCAGACATAAAAAATCTGCCTGCAGTGCAGGAGACCCAGGTTCAACCCCTGAGTTGGGAAAATCCCCTAGAGAAGGGAATGGCTACCCTCTCCAGTGATGCTTTTGAACTGTGGTGGTGTTGGAGAAGTCTCTTGAGAGTCCCTTGGACAGCAAGGAGATCCAACCAGTCAATCCTAAAGGCAATCAGTCCTGAATATTCATTAGAAGGACTGATGCTGAAGCTGAAACTCCAATACTTTGGCCACCTGATGTGAAGAACTGACTCATTGGAAAAGACCCTGATGCTTGGAAAGATTGAAGACAGGAGGAGAAAGGGACCACAGAGGATGAGATGGTTGGATGGCATCACCAACTCGATGGACATGAGTTTGAACAGGCTCCGGGAGTTGGTGATGGACAGGGAAGACTGGCCTGCTGTGTCCATGGGGTCTCAAAGAGTCAGACACGACTGAGCAACTGAACTAAACCCACTCCAATATTCTTGTCTGGAGAATTCCAAGGACAGAGGAGCCTGGTGGGCTACAGTCTGTGAGGTTGCAAAGAGTGGGACACATGTGAGTGAGTAATTAATTGCATAGGGTCACACAGGCTCTGGCAAACTTGTCTGTTTCCATCTCCTTTTATAATAATACCTTAAATTTATTAAGTGCTTATCCCACTATCTTTTTCCCAATGTGCTAATAGTAATAATAATAATAATAATCTGATAATCTAGCACTTACTATGGAGAAGGCAATGGCACCCCACTCCAGTACTCTTGCCTGGAAAATCTTATGGACGGAGGAGCCTGGTGGGCTGCAGTCCATGGGGTCGCTAAGGGTCAGACACGACTGAGCGACTTCACTTTCACTTTCCACTTTCATGTATTGGAGAAGGAAATGGCAACCCACTCCAGTGTTCTTGCCTGGAGAATCCCAGGGTTGGGGAAGCCTGTGGGGCCACACATAGTCGGACGTGACTGAAGCGACTTAGCAGCAGCACTTACTATGTTCTATGCACTGTCTACACTCTTCATATGACTGGGGAGTAGGAAATGGCAGCCCACTCCAGTGTTCTTGCTCGCAAAATCCCATGGACAGAGGAGCCTGGTCGACTACAGTCCATGGGATCCCAAAAGACTTGGGCATGACTAAGCATATGAATTAAAGTGTATTCACAACACCCTTATGAGGTAGATAGTGCTGTTATCACGACTTTACTACTGAGGATATGAAGTCGTAGAGAAGTGGAGATGTTTGCCCAGGGTCACAGAGCCTGTAAGTAGTGGGGCTGGGATTCTAACCTAGGAAACATGAGGGCAGAGTTGGTGAACTTGACCATCATAGACATCCACTGCGCACTGATTGGAGGCTTTGGTTAAAGTTGTCTGATTGTCTGCGTCCTTCACCATCTCTGCAAGTCTTAGGTGCATAACTACGGGTTGCATATTTTCTTGGGCATGATTTTACCTGAAATAGCATTTTCTTGCCAGCATGAAAGCAGTTGAGTGGTAGCCTGGGTCAGTAGTGTTAGGACTACAGTAACTGGTGGTAGACATGTTTTTTCTTTCTTTCCTCTTAAAACATTTATTTGGCTGTGCCTGGTCTTAGTTGTGGCATGCGGGATCTAGTTTCTTGACAAGGAATGAAACCTAGGACCCCTGCATTGGGAGCGCAGAGTCTTAACCACTGGACTGCCAGGGAAGTCCCAGCGGTAGAATTTTCAAAAGTCAGTGTTATCGTCAGGGAAACAGCAGGGCAGCCCGATATCTGTCCTTCCTTGGTCCCCATGGAAGTCCCCGTCCCAGAGGTATTTTTAGCAAGTCCCTGTCTCAGTTTAGCTCACTCCAAAAGTACCAAGAGTCAAGTGCAAGTAGTTCGTTTGGGATGCTGAGGACACCAGTGGGGCAGGAGAGACGTGAGCCAGAGAAGAGAAGGCAGCTGATAAAATGTGCATTACCAGATCAGCTACCGCAGTGGGTGGCTGGAGCTTAACCCAGGAGGAACACATGGCCTCAGAGTTTCCCACTCAAGGGGAGAGCGAGCTGGGACATTTGTATTCCGACACACAAGAATCAGAAGTTGAGAGGGTCTTCTGGGGTTGCAATTCCCTAGTACTTCTGGAGTGCTCTGCCAGGCACTGCAGCCTTCTAGGAATCTGGATGGACCCAGAAGCCATTTTGCTAAGTGAAATATTCCAGACAAAGAAAGACAAATACTGTGTGATCTCACTTACATGTAATGGAATTTAAGAAAGCTGAGCTTATCAAAGTAGAGAGTAGAAGGGTGGTTACCAGGTTCTAGAGGGGGGAGGAAAATGGGCAGGTGTTGGTCAAGGGTACAAACTTTCAGCTATGAGATGGATAAGCTCTAAAGCTGTAATGTGCAGCATGGCAATTATAGTTAAGAAGACTGGAACTTCCCTGGTGGTACAGTGGATAGGAATCCACCTGCCAACGCAGGAGATGTAGGTTTGATCTCCGGACTGGGAAAATTCCATGGAAAAGGAAATGGCAAACCACTCCAGTATTCTTGCCTGCAAGATCCCTTGGATGGATGAGCCTGGTAGGCTACAGTCCATGGGATCACAAAGAGTCGGATACGACTGAGTGACTACGTCACTGGGAAAATTCCACATGCTACAGAGCAACTAAGCCCTTGAGCAGCAACTACTGAGCCCGAATGCTGCAAGTACTGCCGCCGATGAGCCCTAGAGCCTGCGTGCCACAGCGAGAGAGGCCACCACAATGAGAAGAGCACACATCGCAACTGGAGAGAAGCCCCTCCTCACCGCAACCAGAGGAAGCCCGCATGCAGCAATGATGACCCAGTGCCCCCAAAGATAAATAAATGATACTTTTTAAAAGAGGATAACACTGGGGACCATGGGCTATCCATAAAAAAGAAGACTGCATTATATATAATTAAAGGGTATAGTTACCCTAAGTGTTCTCACCATACACACATTCACAGATGTCACGGTATGAAGTGATAGATGTGCTAATTAGCTTGATCGTGATAATCATTTCACAATGTATATATATTTCAGATCATCACACTGTACACCTTAACTGTATACAATTTTTATCTGTCAATTACACCTCACTGAAGCTGGGGAAAGCCAGGCTTCAGGCCCAGAGGCACAGGCGCTGGCAGCTGGCAGGCAGCCAGGAGACAGCTGTGGGCAGGCCGGGGGCTGCCAGTGCCTGCGGCGTCCCGGCTGTGGCTAAAGACAAATGCTATTGGGAGATGTGGGATGGACAGACGGGGGTTTTCACCCAGGTTGCAGCACCTATGCCATGACCTTGGACGAGTGACTTCATTTCCCTAAACCTCAGTTCCTTTATAGGATAGAGTCCTGGGCTGGACTCAGAAAAACAGGCAACTTCTTATTACTTCCTGATTATTATCACTGTTACCTAACACGACACGTCCAAGTGGAGGGAAAGGGACTTGGGGAGAAAGTGCTGGTCTCCAAGGCGCTTCTTGCAACTCAATGCTCGCCAAACAATTTAGAGCTGTCAGAAGGATTCAAATGGCATGAGGCTTCCATGAGCATTTTCTTCCTTCTCCTCCCCCACAAAGGTCAAACATATGCTGCGAGGGGGACATTTCCTTCAATCACTTTCAAAATAACAATTTGCCAGAATGTTTTTATTAACCTTGAAACTTGTCCAATCTGCAGAGGAATAATAGGCTACAGTGATGCAGATGATAATAAAGTCCCAAACAAACCTGGCCAACAAGTGACACATGGACTCTCTCTTTGCACATAATGAAAAAAAATTTTTTTTAATGCTGAATGCAATCGGCACACAGAGCTGGTCCTCCCCAGGGGCAGTGTTCCTGTGGCAAACTGCCAAAGGNATGCAGATGATAATAAAGTCCCAAACAAACCTGGCCAACAAGTGACACATGGACTCTCTCTTTGCACATAATGAAAAAAAATTTTTTTTAATGCTGAATGCAATCGGCACACAGAGCTGGTCCTCCCCAGGGGCAGTGTTCCTGTGGCAAACTGCCAAAGGAGGATGCACCACTTTGCTTTAATAAAGAGGCAAAGGCAACAATTTTTCCTCCATAACCATGGCTCTGGGCTTTGAAGCCATCAGGTGTGGATCTGCATGTGTTAGGGTGATGGGTTCAGTGACCAAAACTGCAGATTAGAAGGCCCCCGAGGGAGAAATTCTACAGGTGGAAGATTCCATGTCCTCACCTGATTAGATGCGAGAGGCTGGTTGTCTTGGACAGGGTCTTCTGGGAACAGACTTGCATGCAGAAATTTCCTTGTGTGTGTTCTCAGGACATGGTCCTATGGGGGCCAGGAAGAGGTAGGCAGAGAGAGAAGCTGGTCCTCAGTATGGTGACAAGTGAGGCCTTGGCTCCTACAGGGAGCGCTGGGGCTGCAGTGGCCCTTCAGAGGTGTCCCAAAGTGAAGCAAGGCATCAGAAGCCAGGACCTTCCCTGGTAGCTCAGCTGGTAAAGAATCTGCCTGCAATGCAGGAGACCCCAGTTCGATTCCTGAGTCAGGAAGATCCCCTGGAGAAGGGACAGGCTACCCACTTCAGTATCCTGGGGCTTCCCTGGTAGCTCAGCTGGTAAAGAATCTGCCTGCAATGTGGGAGACCTGGGCTGGATCCCTGGGTTGGGAAGATCTCTTGGAGGAGAGTATGGCAACCCACTCCAGCGTTTTTGCTTGGAGAATCCCCATGGACAGAGGATCCTGGCAGGCTGCAGTCCATGGGGTAGCAAAGAGTCGGACATGACTGAGTGACTAAACACAGCACAGCAGAAGCCAAGCTTTTTAAAAAAAAACAAAATCAAAATAAAATATTGTCATTATGAAGGTGTAGTTGCCAAAGTGGGAGGATGGCACTTATTTAACAGCTTTTAGCTTGATTTATAGCTTGTAAATACCTAGACATATGGTACGTGGGCTTCTATCTGAAGTCCTGCCCTGGGCCCTACAAATGATGGAAGCAGCCTCAGCCAGAGGAAGGTGTTCAATCTCAGAAACTTCAGATCCACATAGATGGAGCCAGGTGTGGACTTAGCATGGGCAGGGGAAGAAGGTCCTGCCATTTTCTGGCTTTGCGACTCTGTCTACAATAAGTGGCTTCCCAGGTGACTCAGTGGTATAGAATCTGCCTGCTAATGAAGGAGATGAGATTTCAATCTCTGGGTCAGAAAGATCCCCTGGAGAAGTGAATGACAAACCCACTCCAGTATTCTTGCCTAGAAAAATACCATGGACAGAGGAACCTGGTGGGCTACAGTCCGTAGGGTCACAAAAGAGTTGGACATGACTTAGCAACTAAACAGCTACTGCTCCCATAAGCAGACACTGTCATTATTACCCCTCTTTCCTAGATAGGGACTTTGAGGATCTGAGAGCTTTATTTTGTTGTGCAGCTGGTAACTGGTAAAACCAGGGCTGAAACTAGACAATTCTGAACCCAGGGCCTGTTCACTCTATAGCTCCATGGGCAAGGCCAAGCTGGAATTCAGTCAGTCCCATGGGTCCTTGTACTGGGCCAAGCTCTCTGCTTGCAGAAATTCTCTTGGAATTTTAAGGCCTGTGCAAATATCACCTCCTCCATGAAGCATTCTCTGATTTTTCTCTGCCACGTTTATTTCTTCACTTTGCTTGAGTCTTTCTCAGACATAAACTTATATGTCCTGATTAATATTTAAATTGCCTCTATGTGTATCAAGATTGCCGGGAGAAATATCAATAACCTCAGGAACTAAAAAGCCTCTTGACAAAAGTGAAAGAGGAGAGTACAAAAGTTGGCTTAAAGCTCAACATTCAGAAAATGAAGATCATGGCATCCGGCCCCGTCACTTCATGGGAAATAGGTGGGGAAACAGTGAAAACAGTGTCAGATTTTATTTTTTTGAACTCCAAACTCACTGCAGATGGTGACTGCAGCCATGAAATTAAAAGACGCTTACTCCTTGGAAGAAGAGTTATGTATGACCAACCTAGATAGCATATTCAAAAGCAGAGACATTACTTTACCAACTAAGGTCCGTCTAGTCAAGGCTATGGTTTTTCCAGTAGTCATGTATGGATGTGAGAGTTGGACTGTGAAGAAAGCTGAGCGCCGAAGAATTGATGCTTTTGAACTGTGGTGTTGGAGAGGACTCTTGAGAGTCCCTTGGACTGCAAGGAGATCCAACCAGTCCATTCTGAAGGAGATCAGCCCTGGGATTTCTTTGGAAGGAATGATACTAAAGCTGAAACTCCAGTACTTTGGCCACCTCATGCGAAGAGTTGACTCATTGGAAAAAACTCTGATGCTGAAAGGGATTGAGGGCAGGAGGAGAAGGGGACGACAGAGGATGAGATGGCTGGATGGCATCACTGACTCTATGGACGTGAATCTGAGTGAACTCCGGGAGTTGGTGATGGACAGGGAGGCCTGGCGTGCTGCAATTCATGGGGTCGCAAAGAGTCGGACACAACTGAGCGACTGAACTGATGTGTATCTTATCTCCAGGACTAGAGTATAAGTTCCCTGGGGCCAGGAATCCTCTATATTCATCTTTGTTTTCCTTTATATTAGTTTTCTCTTGCAAGGCAACAAAGTTCTACAAACTTAGCAGTTTAAAATGACATAAAGTGACTCACAGTTTCTGGAGGTCAGAAGTCGGGCTTGGGGTCTCCTTATGAGGTTGTTGGCTGAATTCATTGCTTTCTGAATGGGAGACTGAGCTCCCATTTTCCTGTCAGTTGTCAGCTGGGAACTGCTGTCAGCTGCCAGTCTGCCCCCACCAGTTCCTTGGCCACATGATCCCCATAAGTAACACGGGTATTTGTTTTCTTCCAGGCCAGCACATTCCTGCAACCAGCTGAAGAAAACTCTGGTGACTAGGTCATCAGCACTCACACGACTAGGTCTGGCCCACCCAGAGTCAGCAGTAGAATGTACGGTAGACTATAATAATTACAGGTGTGCTCTATGATACAGTCATATTCACAGATTCAACCCCCAGTCAAAGGGGAGGTGATGATATAAAGGTGAAGGTTACTGAAGATCATCTTAGAGTTCTGAGACCCCCTTCTACCTCCTGAAACATATCCTGTGAAAGGTGGCAATGCAGCACAGAATGTCTCATTGAGTCACTCTTGCATTTTCCTCGTTTATTGTACTCCACCTGGGAATACAGGAAAACTCAGGATGCCCTCGTTCCTTCAGTCTGGGAGACAAATCAAGAAACACATCAAAGAGGGCACAAGTGATGTTGGTCACTTTTATTCTTGGACTCCAGCATTTCCCCAAATAAATACATTGCTGAGGGAAGACAAGATGATTTTTAAGGTGTACCTGGGCACACTGATACATCATATTGAAGCAAACGATGAGAAAAGCATTCCCTTTTCTTTCCTAATACCTTTCATAATATTAAGCAGAAAGTCTCTGTTTTCTACCCACATGTCCTTAACACCTCCTAGGTTTGCAAATCTCCCTCTTTAACAAAGGGGCAGACTTAGAGACTTATAGGTGCAATAGTATCCACCTACCACTGAACAATATTTTTTTGTATTGTGCCAATTTTTAGGTCCCTTTAATTATGGCAAATGGTACCAGCTTTTACTCACAGTGCTGAGGAAACATTTTCTTATTAAACTTTTTTAAAGTGTCCGTTTATTTTTATAATTTCTCTTTATTTACTTATTCACTTCTGGCTGCACACGGTCTGTGTGGCTGCACGCAGGCTTTCTCTAGTTGAGGCGAGCGGGCTTCTCATTGTGGTGGCAGCATTTCTTGTGGCAGCACGGGCTCTAGAACGTGGCCTCAGTAGTTGAGGAACGTTGGCCTAGTTGCCCAGTTGCATGTGGAATCTCCCCAGACCCAGGATTGAACCCATGCCCCCCGCGTTAGCAGGCAGATTCTTAACCACTGGACCACTGGGGAAGCCCGTTAGTGTCCGTTTAAATGAAAATATTATATAAATGACAGAACTGATGGTTCATGTTGTCATTGTTTAGTCGCTAAGTTGTGTCTGACTCCTTTGGGACCCTAGGGACTGTAGCACGCCTGGCTCCCCTGTCCATGGCATTTCCCAGGCAAGAATACTGGAGTGGGTTTACACGTCCTTCTCCAGGGATCTTCCCAACCCAGGGATTGAACCCAAGTCTCCTGCACTGACAGGTGAATTCTTTACCACTGAACCACCAGGGAAGCCCACAGGTGGTTCATAGATACAGTAAAAGTCATCAGTGTAGGATGTGAATAAAGGGAGTTGGGGAGACGGTGCTCTAATTCAGGAATAATTGGGCTGCAGCCCCTGGGCTGGGGCTGAGCCTGCAGGGGAGAGTTAAAAGGAGGTTCCATTGCTGACACATTGGAAAGGGAGAGGGAAACGCCTTGAGAAGGACCTGGGCAGTGGAACCCTGGCTTCCTGCCCTGGGTTGGCCAATTACCAGCTGTGTAGCTTGGAGCCTTCTCTTCCCTTTCTGGACTCACATGGCCCCCGTTGTAAAATGAAAAGTTTGGATTTGATCATCTCTAATGTTCCCTTCAACCCTGACTTTCTGTGATTCTGTGAATGAGTTAGGCATGATAAAGTCTCAATCATTTTGATTCACACATTCATATGTTGATATGAAGAAAAAATCTCCCCATAGCTGATCATTCACAGCAGTGTTTCTCAGCTGCTGCATTATTGACATTTGAGGCAACATATTTCCCTGTTCAGGTGACTGTCCTATGCATTGTAGGATGTTGAGTAGCATCGCTATTCTCTACCCACTAGACATCAGTAGCAATCCCACTGGGCTTCTCACGTGGTGCTAGTGGTAAAGACTGCCTGCCAATGCAGGAGACATAAGAGACATAAGATCACCTGGTTCGATCCCTGGCTCTGGAAGATCCTCTGTAGGAGGGCATGGCAACCCTCCCCAGTATTCTTGCCTGGAGAATCCCATAGACAGAGGAGCTTGGTGGGTTACAGTCCATAGCGTCCCAAAGAGTTGGACACAACTGAAGCAACTTAGCACGCACCCTCAGCAATTTCCCAATATGATAACGAGAAATATTTCCAGACATTGCTAAATATCCTCTAGAAAGCAAAATCACCATGATTGGGAATTTAGGGAAAACTCATCTGTTTTTGTGTGATCTACGTCCCATTGATTCTAATAGCAAAACATTAAGAAGGTGAAGTTGAATGGTTCTATGAAGACCTTCTAGAACTAATACCCCCAAAAGACGTCCTTTTCATTTTAGGGGACTGGAATGCAAAAATAGGACATCAAGAAACACCTGGAGTAACAGGGAAATCTGGCCTTGGAGTAAAAACTAGGCAGGACAAAGGCTAACAGAGTTTTGCCAAGAGAACCACTAGTCATAGCAAACACCTTCTTCCAACAACACAAGAGAAGACTCTACACATGGACATCACCAGATGGTCATACCAAAATCAGACTGATTATATTCTTTGCAGCCAAAGATGGAGAAGCTCTATACAGTGAGCAAAAACAAGACTGGGAATTGACTGTGGCTCAGATCATGAGCTCCTTACTGCCAAGTTCAGACTTAAATTGAAGAAAGTAGGGAAAACCCCTAGACCATCGAGGTTTGACCTAAATCAAATCCCTTACGATTTTACAGTGAAAGTGACAAATAGATTCAAGGGATTAGATCTGATAGACAGAGTGCCTGAAGAACTATGGATGGAAGTTCATGACACTGTACAGGAGACAGTGATCAAGACCATCCCCAGTAAAAAGAAATGCAAAAGGCAAAATGGTTGTCTGAGGAGGCCTTACAAATAGCTGAGAAAAGAAAAAAGCTAAAGGCAAAGGAGAATAGAAAAGATAGACCCATTTGAATGCAGAGTTCCAAAGAATATCAAGGAGAGATAAGAAAGCCTTCCTCAGTGATCAGTGCAAAGAAATAGAGGAAAACAATAGAATGGGAAAGACTAGAGATCTCTTCAAGAAAATTAGAGATACCAAGGGAACATTTCATGCAAAGATGGTCTCGATAAAGGACAGAAATGGTCTGGACCTAACAGAAGCAGAAGATATTAAGAAGAGGTGGCAAGAATACACAGAAGAACTATACAAAAAAGATCTTCATGACCCAGATAACATGATGGTGTGATCACTCACCATATCCTGAAATGCGAAGTCAAGTGGGCCTTAGGAAGCATCACTACAAACAAAGCTAGTGGAGGTGATGGAATTCCAGTTGAACTATTTCAAATCCTAAAAGATGATGCTGTGAAAGTGCTGCACTCAATATGCCAGAAAATTTGGAAAAGTCAGTAATGACCACAGGACTGGAAAAGGTCAATTTTCATTCCAATCCCAAAGAAAGGCAATGCCAAAGAATGCTCAAACTACTGCACAATTGCACTCATCTCACATACTAGCAAAGTAATGCTCAAAATTCTCCAAGCCAGGCTTTAAGAGTACATGAACTGGGAACTTCCAGATGTTCAAGCTGGATTTAGAAAAGGCAGAGGAACCAGAGATAAAATTGCCAACATCCATTGGATCATTGAAAAAGCAAGAAAGTTCCAGAAAAACATCTACTTCTGCTTTTTTGACTATGCCAAAGCCTTTGACTGTGTGGATCACAACAAACTGTGGAAAATCTTCAAGAGATAGGAATACTAGACCACCTAACCTGCCCTCTGAGAAATCTGGATGCGGGTCAGGAAACAACAATTAGAACTGGACATGGAACAATAGACTGATTCCAAATTGGGAAAGAAGTATGTCAAGGCTTTATATTGTCATCCTGCTTATTTAAGTTGTATGCAGAGTACATCATGAGAAATGCTGGAGTGGATGAAGCACAAGCTGGAATCAAGATTGCCAGGAGAAATATCAATAACCTCAGATGTGCAGATGACACCACCCTTATGGCAGAAAGTGAAGAACTAATGCGCCTCTTGATGAAAGTGAAAGAGGAGAGTGAAAAAGTTGGCTTAAAACTCAACATTCAGAAGACTAAGATCATGGGATCTGGCCCCATCACTTCATGGCAAATAGATGGGGAAACAGTGGAAACAGTGACAGATTTTATTTTCTTCGGCTCCAAAATCACTGCAGATGATGACTGGAGTCATGAAATTAAAGGATGCTTGCTCCTTTGAAGAAAAGTTATGACCTACCTAGACAGCATGTTAAAAAACAGACATTACTTTGCCAACAAAGATCCATTTAGTCAAAGCCATAGTTTTTCCAGTAGTCATATATGGATGTGAGAGTTGGACTATACAGAAAGCCGAGTGCCAAAGAGTTGATCGTTTTGAACTGTGGTGTTGGAGAAAACTCTTGAGGGTCTCTTGGACTGCAAGGAGATCCAACCAGTCCATCCTAAAGGAAAGCAGTCCTGAATATTTATTGGAAGGACTGATGTTGAAGCTGAAACTCCAATTCTTTACCACCTGATGTGAAGAACTGAATCATTTGAAAAGACCTTGATGCCGAGAAAGATTGAAGGCAGGAGGAGGAGGGGACAACAGAGGATGAGATGGTTGGATGGTGTCACTGACTCAATGGACATGAGTTTAGTAAACTCCAAAATTTGGAGATGGACAGGGAGGCCTGGTGTGCTGCAGGCCGTGAGGTTGCAAAGAGTCAGACACAACTGAGTGACTGAACTAAACTGAACTGAACTCACACGTTCCAGAGGTATTTTGGCAGTTCAAGTTGCCTTCCATAGAGCAGTAGGAGATACAAGGCTTCTGGCTCATCCACTGATTAATTTACTTGCTAATCATTTACTGAGCATGATCATACTAAACACCAGGCATACAATGGTGCACAAGAACTTTCAAGAACTTGCAATGGGTCACCATTGATTTATGCATCATTTCTTACAAACTGTATTAATTAAGCTATTACTTCGACGCTTGTTCTTCATCTAACAAATACCTCTTGTAGGTGTTGCTTTTGTTAGCACTATACGGAAGCATAGAGCAGTGAGAAAGACAGACATGCTACGTCTCCTTAAGGATGTTCCAGCATACAAAGCACTATTGCATTGTTCCAGCGTTGGTCAGCACTCAAAGGTGACTGTGATGAATGAATATGAATGGAGGCTGCCTCAAGTAGGCTCAGTTTGGTGAGGATGATGAAGTACTCACCTAGTGGAGTCTATTGAAAAACAAGATGTGGGAGAGATTCGCTGTGGCTGGCAAGATTACACCAACATTCATGAATGCATTGAGCTGGATAATTAAAAACATGTATTATGAACTATAGTGTACCCATTTGAGAGATGGGAAAAGTCCTCCAGAAGGCTGAGAAACTTACTCAATGGAGTCGGTTAGTGGAATGCAGGAGATGGAGGGGAAGATGGAGAAAGAACTTGAATCCGTGCTCAGATGTGTGGCAAAAGCCTCATGGACTTGTTTGCTTTCCCAGGCTGATACTAAAGGCTGTGGGAGGCGTGTCTTGGATGGAGACAGATAGAAGTTATAGAAGTTTTAGGGTCACAGAAGAATGCATTCCCAGTTGGAAAGAGATGCAGAAGCTGAGAGAGAGAGGGAGGGAGGGAGAGAGAGATTGGTGGCCACAACAGGAAAGAAAAAAAAGAAAGAACACAGTTTGAAAGAAAAAAACTAGTAGCCAAATTCAAAATGAGCTCCATTGAACATGGCATTCTTTCAGTTTCATTGTTTAGACTTTGAGTCCTATGCAGTGGTCCCCAACTTTTTTGGCACCAGGGACTGGTTTCGCAGAAGATAATTTTTCCACTTTAACAGCATCATCTTTTAGGATTTTCGATAGCTCAGCTGGAATTCCATCACCTCCACTAGCTTTGCTCCTAGTAATGCTTCCCAAGGCCCCCTTGACTTCACACTCCAGGATGTCTGGCTCTAGGTGAGTAACTACTATATCATGGTTATCTGGGTCATTAAGACTTTTTTTGTACAGTTCTTCCGTATTCTTGCCACCTCTTAATCTATTTGGCTTCTTTTAGGTCCTTTTAGGAAGGACCCAATGAAAAAGGACAGAAATAAAGGTTTCTGTCCTTTAGTGTGCCCATCTTTGCATGAACTGTTCCCTTGGTATCTCCAATTTTCTTGAAGAGATCCCTAGTCTTCCCCATTCTAGTGTTTTCCTCTATTTCTTTGCACTGTTCATTTAAGAAGGCTCTCTTATCTCCCCTTGCTAGTCTCTGAAACTCTGTGTTCAGTTGGGTATATTTCTACCTTTCTCCTTTGCCTTTTGCTCCTCTTCTTTTCTTAGCTATTTGTAAGGCTTCCCCAGACAACCAT
Organism: Oreotragus oreotragus; assembly: GCA_006410675.1. Classification (NCBI taxonomy): domain Eukaryota; kingdom Metazoa; phylum Chordata; class Mammalia; order Artiodactyla; family Bovidae; genus Oreotragus; species Oreotragus oreotragus. Next base: position 71,491 of record SJYX01004082.1, on the reverse strand, counting down.
TTTACCTGCTTGCATTTCTTTCAAAAGATGGGATGGTTTTGGTCACCATCTCTTGTACAATGTTATGAACCTCTGTCTGACTCAGCGGACATGAGTTTGAGCAAACTCTGGGAGACAGTGAAGGGTGGGGAAGCCTGGCGTGCTAAAAGTTCATGGGGTCACGGGGTTGGACACAGCTTAGTGACCAAACAACAGCAACTATTTTTCCAGAGTCGGTGTGGGTGGTGGTGGTGGTAGACGGTTTGGGGATGATTTGAGTGCATCACATTTATTGTGCACTTTATTTCTATTACATCAGGTCCACCTCAGGTCATCAGGAATTAGACCCCAGAGGTTGGGGACCTCTGTCTTTATAGGACTCGTCATCAAAGAATGGCTTGCTCTTAAGGATATTTGCTAAAGGAAACCTCTTCTCATTCTGACTTTTAGTCTTGGTTTTTCTCCTAGAATTTACTTGCAAGACAAACACAAATCCTAAAGACTTCACCCATTATGGGGACAGAAATCTCTGCAGGTTCTTTACTAGTTTCAGTACTGTGAGCTGTGTTATCACAGATGTCATTTTTCACATCTGACTAAGGAACAGCAGAGTATTTTCAGTATGTGCAGTACATAACATCAGCGTGTGTTCCTGAAACATGCTTTCATCTCTATTTGCTACCCCCTCCCCATGTGATTTGTTCATAAATAATGCAAAATCTGAGAGCAAATAGAGGAATTTATCTTGTTTCATCAAAAGAATTTCTGTTGGAGTGGGAACTTATTTTTTTGCTAATGGTCTTTAAATGTCTTGAAAGACTAGTTGTGTCTAGTACAAATGCCTTCATGTTGAAAAACAATTACCCAAGAACTCTATTAGAATGTGGGTTTTGAGAATGTAATAAGGTAGAACATTTAAAGTAGATAATATTATAGCTGCATTGTTACAAATTGGCAGCCTATCAATCTCTGAGAATCAAATCTTTGGGAAACTCATTGCATATACCCTGATGTGCTCCAAATTTCAGTAAATATTCAGTACCAAGGCTGATGCATATTTCTCTAGGAAAAATAAAGCAATTTATCAAAGTGAATATGTCTGTGTCTCCACTAGATTATAGGCTTACTGAGGTCAGGGAAAGGGGCTTGTATTTTTCACAGCACCAGGGACAGTGGTTTGCAAAATGGGGTGCTGGAACTGGCTTGTCCTGATATGTAAGCTTTGGAAATTCTGCAAGTCAATCGTAAAACCCACCGTAGCTTGAAATTGGCTGTAGTGGGGATATTTACTCCATAGAAATTGACCAACACAACCAATCAGGGTTTTGTTTTGTTTTGTTTTGTTTTGTTGAGTGCTGGTTTTCCAGGAAATGTTTGCTCATCTAGAATTTGGGAGCTTCTATTTAGCGGAAATAACAACAACAATTCCAAACTCATACTTTATGATGAGCTGGAATTTCTTCCTTTGTAGACTGGAGCACACTCTGAACTCCATCTCTCTCTCTCTCAATAATGCTATTTCACAATATGCATGAAGAGACCAGGGTAGACCATGTCCTAATTTTCCAAGCATAAATAGACCCTTGTCAGAGAGGCAACATCTACACAAAGAAAGCATTTCCAATTTTACTGTGAAGAACACTCTCCATACCGGCTTCCTTCTTTATGTTAATACTCTGACATTGAACACATTAGAATTAACACTCTTATATCAGTTTGGGGACCCTACAATGCACAAGGCACTTTGCCAGGGACTGAGGGGCACTCCATGTGACTAAGGGCTAGTTCATGCTGTCTGATAGTGTTCTTAGAGAAGAATACTGCGGTGGAGGGGAAGGGGAGGGTTTGGGGCCACTGTCTCTCCACCCAGGAAGAGAGAGCCTGGATGTGGCCACTCTGTACAAGGGACAAAGGTTTAAAGTCAAGGAAGATGTGGGTCAAGAAAAGTCAGTATAAGAGGAGGTCCAGCGAGGATGTGAGAAACTGAGTCTGGATATTCTAGAAGTAGAGATAGGACAATGGGATAATTCTGGAATTGCCCCCTGGCTATGGGGATCTCTACACTGCCAATCTGGTGACTGTGGGCATGGGTGTGCTGAGACCATGAAAAGAGATCGACTTTGGCAAAGCCTACAATCGCAAGGAGCTTGCAGATGACTTGAAAGTTCACTAAACACGCAGGAAAAGGGAGCTCACAATGAAGTCAGAACGAGTGCATGTTAATAAGGGGCCTGGGTTGAAGTCTAGCACATCCTTGCATAGAAGGGGGATTGTGAATGGCTTCAAGGATAAGGTGGGGATTTCCAAAAATTATGAAGAATATCACAGGGGAAGAATTTCAAGGGGAAGACAGCAGTGGAGTAAACAGAGCAAGGACCCCCGCTGAGCTCAGCGCTCTGTTCAGCTGCGTGTCTCACACACCTGTGAAACCAGTCTTGTATTTATATTCCTCCAATCTGCCTGACAAGTTACCTTGGGGAGGCATACAGATTTTATAGATTTTTGGATTCTCCTCTGAAGAATCCAATCCATGGGTTAAAGGGGGGAGTCCTGGAAACTGTATCTAAATTTTTTTAATTTAAATTTATTATTATTTTTTGGTTTCAAAGTTTTAATGCATGGTTTAAAAGAGAGGAAAGGAAAAAAGAGAGAGAAAGCTGGTTACAGATCTGAGGGAATCTAGGACAAAGGGCAAATAGAGGGAAAGTAAGGGAGAGGACATTTGGGGGAAGTCCAGTGGCCCAAAACCCCAGCCCTTTCCCACCCNTCAAAGTTTTAATGCATGGTTTAAAAGAGAGGAAAGGAAAAAAGAGAGAGAAAGCTGGTTACAGATCTGAGGGAATCTAGGACAAAGGGCAAATAGAGGGAAAGTAAGGGAGAGGACATTTGGGGGAAGTCCAGTGGCCCAAAACCCCAGCCCTTTCCCACCCACAGCCCAGCCCTTGGAGTGAAGAATTAGATCAGTTTTGTACAGCGTTTTTAAAAAATCAAGTCACAGCAAAGCTGGCTTGGCCTCTCTCGAGCCTCCCGGATTACCGGACGTCCGTCTCACTCGGGCCAGTCCCGTCTCTCCACCAGACGCTGCTGCGGCTCTCCTAGGTCTCCGCTTACGTCCCAGGCTGGGGTTTCCAGGAGGGCGAGCACAGAGTTAGAGTGAGGCTGCTTCAGAATCTGGCCCTCCATCCAGACTCCGTAGGGAGTGCAAGGCTCCCAGGGCAGAGAGGGGTGGGAGGGGGGCAGACCCTGCCCAGGCAGTCCTCACCGTTGGACAGGGCGTCCCGAGGGCTCACCCTCCCCTCCCCTCCACCAACGCTCAGGTGGAGGGGGAGCAGCTGTCACCAGAGCCTAGTTGGTGAAGGTTTCGGCTCAGCACAGAATGAACATCAGCGGTGAACCTGAGGGCATCCAGCGCTGGAATCAGGTTGAGAAGGGCGGTATCACTGGGGTCACTGAACCGGGATTTGATGGGGATGGCTCCTGTAAGCCCCTGGGGAGTTATCCAGGATCACCATGCTGGAGAGGTCACTGTGGACCACAGGGAGGTCCTTGATGTAGCTGCCCAATTCCAAAGTGCAGTGCTGACTGTAGTGTCTCCTCTTGAGAAGGCTTCTGCTATTAGCCAGTTCATCTGCCACAGCAGAGCCATAAATCTCCATGTTTGCTGTGAACACCACCAACTCCTACCACTGGCTTACCACTTCCAAAAAGAAATCCACATGAGGCCTCTTACGTACAAAAAACCGGACGGGATGTTTGTCCATTACCATTTTGAGAATGAAGTCAGGAGGCGTTCCAGGCCGGACTGTGGGCCTCAGGACCCATCATGATGGGAGTGAATAAGTGTCTCATCCAGGTCCAGCACCAGGATCTTCCTCTTCACCTGGCTTAGCCGACTCTGGGACACAGGAGATAAGGGAAGGATGTCATATGGAACAGCTTTGTACTGAATTACTGTGCGGATCTGCCTCCGCAAAAGGTAAATGAAGAAGCTCCAGAGCTTGGCGGCGAAGGCCACGAATGTACGCAGCCCCGGCAGATACTGAGTCTGCATCATGCTGATGACCCCGGCACTGCCTGCCCCGGGACCCCCGCGGCCCAGCTCCGCCAGCCCCCCGGGGACAGCCCCCTGCCACCCCCGAGTGGCAGAGGAGGCTGCAGAGAAGGGCACGGAGCGGGCGGCTCACAAAGCCACCCAGGACGAGGGGAAAGCCCAGCGGAACGGGGAGCTGGGGGACGGGCGTGGGCAGCCCGCGGGGGCCCACATGGGCGGGGAGTGGCACAGACGGCTTTGCCGAGGTTGCGGGCCGAGACAGGTCGGGCTACAGTGGGGTCCTCCAAGACCAGGAGGGAAGGGGATGGAGAATTGGGGGAGGACGCTATGGGGGAGGGAGTTAAGGAGAAGGGAGGGAGGGAGAAAGAAGGAGGAGGGGAAGGGGGGAAGCGGAGGGTCTATTATTATTTTTAAATTTTTGTCTGTGCTGGGTCGTCACTGCAACACACCAGCTCTTCAATGTGACACACTGGCTTACTGCAGGTGGGGCGCCTTCTATTTCTGAGCATGCGCTCTAGAGGCCACAGGCTCAATAGCTGGAGCCCATGGGCTGTCCTGATGCCCGACAGCATGTGTGATCTTAGTTCTCTGACTAGGGATGGAACCCGTGTCCTCAGCATCGGAAAGAAGATTCTTAACCACTGGGCCACCAGAGAAGTCCCCTGGAATCTGTGTTTTAATTAGGGAAACTGCAATGGGCTGTGCATCCTGGCTCTTTTGGAGGACCGGCTCTGTGCTCAGCGCTGTGTAGATGTTTTGGGGGAGGGGAGAGGGGCGATTCACTAGCCGGTACTTCGCGGGAATCAAGAATATGAGTTTTGCAGAATCTCCATCTTCCAAACTCGCTCCCTCCGACATCTCCAGCCCAGGAATGGGCTCCTTTATTTCCCCGAGTTGGAACTGCCTGAATTTTAAAGCACTGCACGATTTATTCAGAGGAAGTCTTTGAAGAAGGAGTGGGAGCTAGGCCGCAGGATTCTAATCTTGAATATTCAGGGAAAGCAGCATGCCCTATTCAACACGGCTGATCAATAATGAGTGCATTCATACTCTCAATGTGTGCATTATGTACAGACACAAAATATACAATGCCCCCAAAACGGGGAAAGACATTTCTGATGGAATTTTTTTGTTTGGGTTTATAAAAATAACTTGTGGTGCATCAATTACTCTCCATTTCCATGGATACAGGCAATACTTTATTATGTAACTCTACAGCTGTGCCGGTTTTTAATATAAAACCCAGATTTTTTCATCTATTTCTCTTTCATAGTTACTGAACTGAGATAATAACATCTTTTACCTATGAATGTATTCTTTTTTTTTTCACCATCCTGCAAACTCTTATTGATTAGAATTTCATTTTGTGGCTTTTGTAATAAAATCTCCAGTAAATGTTACCATTGCAGGCAGTAGAAGGGCGGAGCGGGAAAGGAGGTCATTCTTTATGTATATTGTGTGTAAATATGCATGTGGAAAGAATGCAGTATGGGTGTGCATGTGGCTTCCAGCTCTAACAAGTGAATGCCTGGGAATTGTCCTGGCTTCCAATTTGTTCTGGGGCAGTTTTCAAATGACTGTTTATGACATGTTAAAAAAATATTCCTTTCCTTTTTTTAAAGAACCTACCACCCTCTTTTCTGAGAACAAAACTCTTATTTCTATACTTCTACAATTGGTAATTCAGTGTCAGTGTTTTAACTCCCTGCAAGTGTTAGTCACTCAGACGTGTACAACCCTTTGCAGCCCCCCAGGCTCCTCTGTCCATGGGACTTTTCAGGCAAGAATACTGGAATGGATTGCCATTTCCTTCTCCAAGGGATCTTCCCAACCCAAGGATTGAACCCCAGTTTCCTGCATTGCAGGCAGAATCTTTACTGTCTGAGCCACTTCCCTTTAACTCCCTGGTGAAGTGCAAAGTTGATGAATATCTTGTGGTTCTTTCCAGGTCTCCCTGCATAGCAATGGCCTCCTGTCTTCCCAGTGGGGTTGGACTAGTGAGTGCTAGAAAGGGGAAAGGAAGTGAAGACGGAGATGAAGATCCAGGGTGGGCTGTAAAGGGGGCAGATTAGGAGAATAAAGCTGGATAGGATTTGAAGGGCTACTGGGAGGAAACAGACCCTACAGATTATCAGCCATTTGGAACTCTTTCAGTGATCATTCAAATTTTTGGTAAACAGGGTTAACTTAAGGGACCAGAAGGGGCCTGAAGGGTCTGACAACTCGTTACTATTGTATGTGAAAAACTGCATGCTTGTGAGTATGTGCAGTTTGGGAGGAAAGGGTCTGTTACCAGTAGATTTGGGGGTGGCTGCCTGGCTTACAACAAATCCTGGAGAGCTCACGTCCTCTTTTCATGACAGAGCCCTCAAAGAGAGTGAAAGTGAAAGTGGGTCAGTCATGTCTGACTGTTTGCGACCCCATGGACTATACAGTCCATGGAATTCTCCAGGCCAGAATACTGGAGTGGGTAGCCTTTCCCTTTGCCAGGGATTTTTCCCAACCCAGGGCTCGAACCCAGGTCTCTTGCATTGCAGGCAGATTCTTTACCAACTGAGCCACAAGAGAAGTCAAAGAGAGTGGGGGAGAGTTAAGCCATCCATCACCATCCTGGTGACAGTGATTGACCTAAGAGGTGGGCACCTGACCCGAGCTAGGCCAGTGAGAATTCTTCCCTGGGAGTTTTCCAAGTCAACTGGGAGGAAAGTGCTCATTCCCATTTTTGGGTGATGGAATGAGGACTTAGCCATGATCTCCACCATATGGCAAAAATCCATCTGCAATAGGAGGGAATATTTAAATAATTAATGAATTCACAAGATCACTACGGAACAGAAGAAAATGACAGGATATCATGGGATTGTCCGTGTTGGGCCTTTCCCCACATCTCTTCTCTCTCAGGAGGAGTCAGATGCACAGAAATTCTGGTTCTATGGTTTTTCTTTTCAAAGGAGCCTTGGTATTGCAATTTTCCCAGTCTCTAAAGTGGTCAGAATAACTTAAGCGCTATCTACTTCATCGAGGTATTGTGGGGACCTAATGGGATCTTTAAAATTAAATGTTGTTTGTACACTTCCAGGAATTATACCTGGACCTGTGGTGACGTGTCTTGGTTTGAGATGGCAAGCATGCACGAATGATGTCAATGTTCTTTTTCTCTGCCTCTGGTTCAGTTCAGTTGAGTCACTCAGTTGTGTCCGACTCTTTGCAACCCCATGAATCGCAGCACACCAGGCCTCCTTGTCCATCACCAACTCCCAGAGTTCACTCAAACTCATGTCCATCGAGTCAGTGATGCCATCCAGCCATCTCATCCTCTGTCGTCCCCTTTTTCTCCTGCCCCCAATCCCTCCCAGCATCAAAGTCTTTCCCAATGAGTCAACTCTTTGCATGAGGTGGCCAGAGTATTGGAGTTTCAGCTTTAGCATTATTCCTTCCAAAGAACACCCAGGGCTGATCTCCTTTAGAATGGACTGGTTGGATCTCCTTGCAGTCCAAGGGACTCTCAAGAGCCTTCTCCACCACCACAGTTCAAAAGCATCTGGTAGACATCATCAATTGATCCTAGCACTGCTTCTGGCCCAACTTGGATAGAACCTTACAATCTTTTTCAGCACAATTCTCCATACAGCCTCCACCACTAATTAGAGTTGGCATGTAAAATAAAACCTATTTGTGGTCTCTGATCTAGGCTCTCACATGAGCTGATTATTAAGGTTGCAGCCTGGAGATCAATTTCCCAACTAATCATAGGGGAAGGGATAAAGATATAATGATATGTTGCCACCATTTTGAAAAGGACAAGATGGTGTAACTGTTAGGAAGACATAAACAGGTATTTGGGAGTTAGGAGAAAGGAACCGTCATTTTAGTTATTTAAACATCATTAATAACAGAGAGCAGAAAGGTGAGTTAAAATCATTCTAATTACTTCCCTGCAGCATCCCAGGTTGTGAGCCTAATACGGAACAATTTGACAAGTCACTACAGGACACAGTGTAAGTGATTATCACTTTTTGCTTCTGGGAATTTAAGAACGTGAGACTATAAGAACAACCTGATGTAAAGGGACATAAAAAAAATGAAAAAAAAATTCACTTAAAAATAACTTTTGAGTAGTTGCAGAGAACAGCGTGTGTATTTCTGTTGGTATGTTTACCCAGAAGTGAGCAACATTATACAATGTAGGAGACCTGGGTTCGATCCCTAGATTGGAGAGATCCCCTGGAGCTATGCAAAACTATAGCCCTATCAACAACTGGCTGGAGGATACAAGTGGCATCTAGGCAGGGGCCTGAAACTTCAATGATCACCAGTCACAGACCCATGGCAACTGCATCATCTCAGGCTCTCCTCAGCTTGTCTGTGGCTTTGAAGAATTGGACAGAAATAAGTGCCTAATTTCTACAGTGGCCTTTAAAGCCACCCCTCCAAGGCTTGGGCTCAATGTCTTCTGGGAGCCTACACACCAAGACACCCAGACTATGACTGGTTGACTCAGAGCTGGATTCCTCACCCAAGATGAGGATCTTCTTGCTTCACTTTTAGAATTAAATGAATGGACCTCTAGTAGGTATTATTGGACCTAGCAGGCTATTTGGATGCCAAGGATAAGCAATTGGGATGGGCTACTTGCAGGCACAGCAGAGCAGCCTTCTGGAAATGGATGTGGTAGAGGCTTTGGTTCTTCTTAAAACAAAGCCCTTGTCATTCCAGCCAGCTTAACTGGACTTCTGTTCTCTGCCAGGAACCTTGTGCTGACCCCAACTGCTCCCCCAAATCTAGGATGTGCACCTCTGTGGTGCACAAGCTGATATTTAGATGGCAGGAGAGATGATTTTCCATAGTACAGACTTTTAAGACATCCCCATCGATTTCTATCACGAGAAGAAAATTCCCTTTCAGCCCTTTTGAGGATCTCAGTTTGGTGCTTGTCTTTTACACCTAAGACTTGCTAATTTCCTATTTCAACAAAGAGAGGATTGGGCTTAGGCTAAGAGCCTTCAGCAATCAATGTTATCTTGCTAGAATTTAATAATATTATCTTGCATTTGATTTTAGGGTGCCTTCTTTTATGGCAGGTGATATTTTTCCATTGCCCTCATTCTGACCCATAGAAGACACGAGGGATATTAAAAAGATTGCTGTTGTTTAAAACCAGTAAATTTAAGTTTGTTACATAGCAATAGATAATGGGAACAGAATCCATGCCAGATAATTCAATAGAGGATAATTAACATACAGAACCAAATAGAAAAATGTTGGAAGTGCTGAAAGTGTTGATAAGGGATGGTACAGCCACTCAGATTTAGCAAGGGCAGGAAGTCGCTTCTGCTCATAGGGCTGGAGGGACAAAGAAGGTAGGAGGTATTACTGGTGCCCAGGAGCAAGGGCCACCTGGCAGGAGCTGGAGCCATGGTAGAGAAATCTGGTGCCACAGGGAATTTTGTTCGCTGTTGTTCAGTATCCTATTCTATGTGACCCCATGGACTGCAGCAAGCCAGGTTTTAGAGTCCGAAGTGAGGAGTGGTATAAACATTTTAGCTTCTTCCCTTCTCCCACCATCCAATCTTTTGTTGGGGTTTTCTCATCAGACTCTTACCAGAAACCTGTTGCTAAGGAACATGACTGCCATGATTTGCTGAGGTCAGTTCCCTGGGATACAGAAGAAGGCAGGGCAGGAGGTCTAAGAGTGAAGGGGACCAGACTTCCCTGCTGGTTCAATGGCTGAGACTCTGCACTCCCAATGCAGGGGGCTTGGGTTTGATCCCTGGTCAGGAAGCTAGATCCCACATGCCGCTCCTAAAGATCCAGCATGCTGCAATGAAGATCGAAGCTCTGACTGCCACAGCTAAGAACCTCTGCAGATGAACAAAAACCAAGAGAGTAAATGGGGCAAGTGACCAGCACTGAGGGTCATGTGACACAAAATAAGGCAAAGTCCTTCCAAGGAACTGCTGAAGGCACTGGGCTTAGAATGGAATCGACGACAAGAAAGGCATGTGGAGTGTCACATATTGCCCTTCAGCCTGTGCATACACCACCCCGATTCCTAAAGGTATGCCTTAATCTAACCACAGTGCACTGGTAACAAACAGGACCCTTAGTAGCTGGAAGTGGCTCATTTCCTGAAATGTCCAGGGTGAAAAGGCCTCAGACACAGATGGGTGCAGAGGTTCCACCATGCCATCAGGTAACTGTGTCTGTCCATCTCTCAACTCTCTGCTCCTCTGTCTTCATCCTCAGGGGCAACCTGACAACCAGCGGCTCTGGACTTGCAGCCATTGGCTGAGCAGGCCCAGGGAAAGTTCAGCACCTCTCTCAACAGTTCCAGCTAAAGTTCCAGACTTGAGCTTGATTGGCCTGACTTAGGTCAAATGTCCACGTCTGCACTGACCACTAGGGCCAGGGAAGTGGAATATGCTGGTGGTGTCTGTCAGTGTGCCCATCAATGGAGGCAGCAAACCAAGTCAGGCGAGTCAGAAGTCAGCCTCACTTGACCGGAAGGACAATTTGCTTAAATTAAGGTGCTTGTCGCCAGAAGAGGGGATGCTGGGTGGCTATAAATAACTGATGTCTCATCAAACCCTTCCAGCACTTCTATTATCTGCTTTGCTTTCTATTTCCCTGTGTCCCTTCTATTCAGGTAAATGCTATGCCTTATTCATCTCTGTATCCCAACAACATCTGGAATGGTACCGGGGACCAGGTAAGCACTCAGTGAATGTTTGTGAAATTGGATTGAGGTATAAGCACTTTTACAGTCTTCCTAGGTGGTGCTAGTGGAAAAGAGTCCATCTGCCAATGCAGGAGGTGCAGGAGATGTGGGTTCAGTTCCTAGATCAGTAAGATCTGATGAAGAAGGAAATGGCAACCCATTCCAGTATTCTTCCCTGGAGAACCCCATGGACAGAGGAGCCTGGCGGGCTACAATCCACAGGGTTGCAAAGAGTCGGACTCCACTGAAGCGAAGTAAACACTTGCATTATGCATTTATTTCTAGAGCACAAATGCAGGAGGTGCAGGAGATGTGGGTTCAGTTCCTAGATCAGTAAGATCTGATGAAGAAGGAAATGGCAACCCATTCCAGTATTCTTCCCTGGAGAACCCCATGGACAGAGGAGCCTGGCGGGCTACAATCCACAGGGTTGCAAAGAGTCGGACTCCACTGAAGCGAAGTAAACACTTGCATTATGCATTTATTTCTAGAGCACAATGTGTATTTTCCATACCCTGGAGGGGGTGGGGGTGTGGATTTCTTGTATTTTTCTCTACAGTGGGTGGGTGGTAGGCAGAAGAGAGGGCAGCAATATTGGCCCAAACATACCCTTTTTGCATCTCAGAATCTTTCCTGGGCTCCCAGGTCTCCTGGGGACTTTGGCCAACTCGGCTGAGAGCTCATCTCCATTTATTACAAATTAGAAAACCAGCATTTTCCTCTCAGGTGGCCTGAGGCACAATCTTTCCCTTCCAATTTGAATTGCATATATAAGTACCCTGTCTTCCCGTTGGATGTGTAAGGACTATCTGACACTTCAGTTGTTTTTCTCATTTTTCAGATTGAAAAGAGAAAACACATTTCAGAGGCTGATTGGTATTGTAGCCCCTTTTGGAAAGTCCTGTCAGCATCACACTGCAAAACCAAAGTTCTTCAATTACTCTGCACAAATTAACTTCTGATTAGTCTTTGCACTAATCAGGATTAGTCTTTCCTTTGGAGAAGGCAATGGCAACCCACTCCAGTATTCTTGCCTAGAGAATCCCAGGGATGGGGGAGCCTGTTGGGCTGCTGTCTATGGGGTCGCACGGAGTTGGACACGACTGAAGTGGCTTAGCAGCTTAGCAGTCTTTGCACAGAGCCGCCATGGAAGCCCAGATTCCTTCAGTCTTTGGCTTGCAAGACAATCTCCCAACTCAACAGAACCATCATGGGGCCTGTTTATAACAGTGCCATTAAAAACGAAGCCCTGTCGAGAATCCTTGATAATGATGTTGGAAACTGTATTCACAAGGATTTTTTTGAATGACTGGATGGTTTTTTTAAAAGGCAGTGAAACTCTTTTAAGGATCTCTAATGTAATAAATCAATCATAATCCCTCTGACTTGACTGTACTGTCTTTATATTTAATGTAGCATATGGAAAACCTCACTTCTTTCCTATCTCCTCCTCCCCACTACTGCAACATTTGAGGAGACATCTAGGTAGAACATATATATATATTTTAAGAGATTTATATTTGCTTTTAGTATTATTTTAAATTTTTATTTTATATTGGAGTATAGATGATTTATAATGTATTAGTTTTAGGTCTACAGCAAGGTGAATATATATATATATCTCCATTCTTTTTCAGATTCTTTTCCCCTATGGGTTATTACAGAATATTCCCTGTGCTATATAGTAGGTCCTTATTGATTATCTATTTTATTTCCTATTTATTAACAGTTTTTAAGTTGATTTATTTGCTTTTGCTGCTGGAGGGTTTTCTCCAGTTGCAGCAGTGGCCTCTCTTGTGCAGCTGCCAGCTGCTGTAACAGATAACGAGCTTCCCGTGTGGCACTGCTGCTGCTGCTGCTGCTGCTGAGTCGCTTCAGTCGTGTCCGACTCTGTGCCGCCCCATAGACGGCAGCCCACCAGGCTCCGCCATCACTGGAACTCTCCAGGCAAGAACACTGGAGTGGGTGGCCATTTCCTTCTCCAATGCATGAAAGTGAAAAGTGAAAGGGAAGCCACTCAGTCGTGTCCGACTCTTCCCAACCCTGTAGACTGCAGCCCACCAGGCTCCTCTGTCCATGGGATTTTCCAGGCAAGAGCACTGGAGTGGGGTGCCACTGCCTTCTCCATCCAGGTGGCGCTAGTGGTAAAGAACTTGCCTGCCAAGATAGGACATGCAAGAGATGAGGATTCAATCCCTGTGTCAGGAAGATCCCCTGGAGGAGGGCATGGCAACCCACTCCAATATTCTTTCCTGGAGAATCCCATGGACAGAGGAGCCTGGCGGGGGTGGGCTACAGTCCATAGGGTCTCAAAGAGTCCATGTGACCAAAGCGTCTGAGCATGCACACATGCATAACAGGTAATACCCCTTATTCTGTTTATTGTTTTAACACAACAAAACGTTATTTCTCCAATACATAATAGTCACTTTGGCTGTTCCTAATTGTGTTTTTATTTTAAAAGTTATTCTGCTGCAATATGATTGATATTTAAACATATGTACATATTTTAATGTGTATCCATGGACATATGTTTACACCCAGGAAGGCATCAGTACCATCAACATCATAAACATATCCCTCACCTCTCAAAATTCCTTCTCACCTTTATTATTAGTAGTAATAATAGTAATAATAGTAGTAGTAGTAGTAAATACACGACACGAGAGATACTCTTTTAACAACTGTCAAGTATTCAACAAACAATTGTTAACTATAGATACTGTGCTGAATAATAGAGCTCCAGAACTTATTTATTTTACATTTCTGAAACTTTGTACCTTTAACCACCACATCTCATTACCAGTCAGTCCTAAAGGAAATCAATCCTGAATATTCACTGGAAGGACTGATGATGGAGTTGAAGCTCCAATACTTTGGCTGCATGATGCAAAGAGCTGTCTCATTGGGAAAGACCCAGATGCTGGGAAGAATTGAAGGCAGGAAGAGAAGACAGAGGACGAGAGGGCTGGGTGGCATCACAGACTCAACGGACATGAGTTTGAGCAAGCTCTGAGAGATGGTGAAGGGCAGAGAAGCCTGACATGCTACGGTCCATGGGGTCGAATAGAATTGGACATGACTGAGGGAGTGTCAACAGCAACTACCATCACCGCTCTGTTTTCCCTCCTCCTAGTTTTGGTAACCATTATTCCACTCTCTGCTTCTGTGAGTTCAGCTGTTTAAGATCCACATACAAGTGAAGATCATATGGGATTTATTGATGTCTTTCTGTGTCTGGCTTACTTCACTTAGCATAATGCCCTCTGGGTTCACCCATGTTGTTGCAAATGATAGGATTTCCTTTTCTAAGGCTCAATGATATTCCACTGTCTGCATATACCACATTATTTTCATCTAATTATCCATCAACACACCCATAGATTGTTTCTAATTATTTATTCTTACAAGTTTGAGAAAAATTGACATATGTCACTGAATAAGGTGTACAGCATAATGATTTGATTTACACATACTGTGTAATGATTATCTTAATAGGTTCAGCTAACATCCAACATCTCATACAGGTACAATATAAAGGAAAAAAAGAAGAAAAGAGAAAAAAAAAGAAAAAGTAATTTATTCTTGTGATGAGGACTCAGGATTAACTTTCTAAATAACTTTCTAATATACCATACAGCAGTGTTAATAGTCACGATGCTGTGCATTTACACCCTTAAAAGTGAAAGTCACTCAGTCGTGTCTGACCCTTTGGGACCTCATGGACTGTAGCCCACCAGGCTCCTCTGTCCATGGAATTCTCCAGGCAAGAATTCTGGAGTGGGTTGGCATTCCCTTCTCCAGGGGATCTTCCCAACCCAGGGATTGAACCCAGGTCTCCTGCACTGCAGGCAGACTCTTTACCAACTGAGCCAGCAGGGAAATCACTTTTACATCCCTGTAATTTATTTATCTTATAACTAGAAATTTGTACCTTNCCTTCTCCAGGGGATCTTCCCAACCCAGGGATTGAACCCAGGTCTCCTGCACTGCAGGCAGACTCTTTACCAACTGAGCCAGCAGGGAAATCACTTTTACATCCCTGTAATTTATTTATCTTATAACTAGAAATTTGTACCTTTTGACCACATTCCTCAATACCCATTCCCCAGCCCTTCACATCTGGTAACCATATGTTTTATCTTTTTTTTTTTCTATAAAGGTCTTAAAAAGAAAATTCCATATATAAGCGTCTGGCATTTCACTTAGCGTGATGCCTTCAGGGTCCATCCATGTCATTGCAAATAGTCAGATTTCCTCATTTTTTAAAGACTGAATAATTTTCCACTGTATAAATGTATACAACTTCTTTATCCATTTATCCATCAATGAACACTTAGTTTCTGTGTCCTGGCTATGGTAAATAATGCTGCTATGGAAGCTTCCCGGGTGGGTCAGTGGTAAAGAATTTGCCTGCCAATGGAGGAGACACAGGTTCGATCCCTGATCTGGGAAGATCCCACATGCTTGGGAGCAACTAAGCCTCTGCACCACAACTATTCAGCCTGTGCTCTAGAGCCCAGGAGCCACAACAACGGAAGCCGCACACCCCAGATCTTGTGCTCTGCGACAAGAGAAACCACTGGAACGAGAAGCCCAAGCACCGCAACCAGAGAGCAGTCCCTGCTCGTTGAAATCAGAGAAAAGTCCACGAAGCGACAAAGACCCAGCACAGCCAAAAGTAAATAAACACTATTTTTAAAAATGCTGCTACGAACATGAAGGGGCAGGTATTTTTTTTGAGTTAGTGTTTCCGTTTCCTTTGGATGCATTTCCAGAAGTAGAACTATGCTGGATCATATGATAGTTCTATTTCTAATGTTTGGAGGAATCATCACGATGCTTTCCATAGTGACTGTACCAATTTAAAATCCCATCAAGAGTTAACAAAGCCTTCCGTTTTTCCCACCACCACACCAGCATTTGTTATCTCTTGCCTTTCCATGATGGCAAGAGAGAAACAGGCCTCTTAGGCATGTTCTGCAAGGCTAGGGAGCCAGGTACTCACCGCATTCTCACTTTCCCTGGTGGGAGAAATTGTGGACCAGGAGGACTTCTTTCATCTCTGAGCTGTGCCACTTTGGGGGATGGACAACAAGAGGAAAGTGAAACTGGTCTTCACTTCTTCGATGCATCTATTCTTGGACTTTTTGCTACAACAAGGTGCTGGAACCTCTTAGCTATGTCCCTGGACTCCCATAAAGGTATTTTTTCATAGATGATCATTAAAATCAATCTTTCTGCTGCTGTATGAGACTGCACTATCCTATTTGGCTACCTGGCTGATATCCTCTGGTGGCTTCTAATTGGGAGGCTCTTTTCCAAGGAGGAATCCAGATTCAGGGATCTAGGTTCCTTCCAGCTTGTAGCCCTACATTTTCAGTAGATGCTTCTAAACTCACTCTACTGGAGAAGACTCTTGAGGGTCCCTTGGTCAGCAAGGAGATCAAATCAGTCAATCCTAAAGGAAATCAACCCTGAATATTCACTGGAAACACTGATGCTGAAACTGAAACTCCAGTACTTTGGCCACCTGATGCAAAGAGCTGACTCATTAGAGAAGACCCTGATGCTGGGAAAGATTGGGGGCAGGAGGAGAAAGGGGTGACAGAGGATGAGCTGATTGGATGGCATCACCGAGTCAAGAGACATGAGTTTGAGCAAACACTGGGAGATAGCAAAGGACAGGGAAGCCTGGCGTGCGGCAGTCCATGGGGAGGCAGAGTCAGACACAACTTAGTGACTGAAAAACAAAACAAAACTCACCCTGTACGTGTTCTATATTTCAGAGGAAGTGTGGAAGACTGCCTGTGCCTCTTTTTATTGGACCACATCTGGAATGGTGGACATCATTTCTGCTCATTCCATTGACGAGAAGCCAGTCATATGGTCCTACTGAATTCCCAAGGAGGTTGGAAAATATAACTCCTGCCAGGGTAGTTGCTTACCAGCAGTGTTCTGCACCACTGAAGGAAAGTATAAGACCTTAGAGGACAGAGAGAAGCCTTTGCCATAGCAAGGGGGGTGAGGGATGGTTATAAAATCTCCTCCAATAGATATGGATCTACTCTCAAGTTTGCACAGGTGTTAAATTTCTCTCATTTGAAAACACCACAGTTCAGAAGCATCAATTCTTCGGCACTCAGCTTTCTTTATGGTCCAACTCTCACATCCATATGTCACTATTGGAAAAACCATAACTTGGACTAGAAGGACCTTTGTCAGCAAATGTCTCTGCTTTTTAATATGCTGTCTATATGGGACTTCGCTGACAGCTCAGTTGGTGAAGAATCCACCTGCAATGCAGGACAGCCTGGTTCAATGCCTGGGTTGGGAAGATCCGCTGGAGAAGGGAAAGGCTACCCAATCCCGTATCCTTGGGCTTCCCTTGTGGCTTAGCAGGTAAAGAATTTGCCTACAATACAGGAGCAATACAGGAGAACTGGATTTGGTCTCTAGGTTGGGAAGATCCCCTGGAGAAGGGAAAGGCTACCCGTAACTCCAGTATACTGCTCTTGAGAATTCCATGGGGTCATGGGGTGACAAAGAGTTGGATAAAACTGAGTGACTTTCACTTCACTTCACTTCACTTCTAGGTTTATCATAGTTTTTCTTCCAAGGAGAAAGTGTCTTTTAATTTCACGGCTGTAGTCACCATCTGCAGTGACTCTGGACCCCAAGAAAATAAAGTCTCTCACTGTCTCCATTGTTTCCCCATCTATTTACCATGAAGTGATAGGACAGGATGCTATGATCTTAGTTTTCTGAAAGTTGAGTTTTAAGTCAGCTTTTTCACTCTTCCTTTCACCTTCATCAAGAGGCTCAAATATTGCTTTATTTTCAAGACAATAATAAACCCATTACATATTCATACGGTTTAAGTAATATATTTATTCAAAAATATATAAGAAAAGTAAGAAAGTAACTATATTTTCCAAAGCAAAATAATAGATGCTATGATCTTAGTTTTCTGAAAGTTGAGTTTTAAGTCAGCTTTTTCACTCTTCCTTTCACCTTCATCAAGAGGCTCAAATATTGCTTTATTTTCAAGACAATAATAAACCCATTACATATTCATACGGTTTAAGTAATATATTTATTCAAAAATATATAAGAAAAGTAAGAAAGTAACTATATTTTCCAAAGCAAAATAATTTAAGGAAATGAGTGACATTGTTTTCATTTTTTACAAATCTTTTTAATATATGCCCTGGTAGGAGACAGCTAGATTCTTAAATTTGCTTCTGCATTCAGTACAGCAAAACGTGATTTTAGTTATAGTACATGAAAAACTTAGATCTCAAACAGGTAGGTGAAAGAGAGAAAAGTATATTAATAGCAACTTCAGATAATTCTAGATATTCTTCTTTGATACTACACCAAAACTCAAGTGATGTGATTATTTCTTGAAAGTTAATTACAATATGGAATCCAAACCTATCAAAGATTTTTTTTTTATACTGACACTGGAACCAAAGTTAAACCCTATTTTCCACTCTAATGGGAAAGGTTGCTGTGTACTTTTCATATCTAAAGTAAAACAAACCCTCCCTCATTTTCCTCTCCATTTAACCCCCATTGAACCCAATTACCCAGTTCAATTCTCTATGTGGGCTTGTTTCACAAGTTCATTTTCTCCCAGAGATGAGAGTTTCTTACAACAACCTCAAGCATTTTAAAACAAAGATCTTAGTGGTTATGCAAACACAGTCTCATTTCCACAAAAGAACATTTCACAAAAAGGAAAATAAATGCACATTTCAAAATGTCAGTTAAAGAAATGGGGAAAAAAATGAAAAAGAATGTAAACCTGTCAGGGAAAAGATGAAATAAAATGCCAAGGTGACTAAAGAGTTTTCCAATGTCATCGAGGTAAGTGAAAGTGACTGGCTTAGGAACAGGAGCATTTTGACAATTTTAAAAGTGTGTATATGTGTGTGTATAATATAATATAATCATATATATAATTTAAACCAATGCAGTATATTGGTTAGAGTGATGGGCTGCAAACAGTAAACACAGATTTACGACCTTAATTTCTTGCATCTGAATCTTGGGTCTTCAGTATTAAATTCACATTAAGTACACTTTTAAGCAAAGTAATCAGCTAGGGATGTAATTCTGATCAATGCTGTGTCATTTCATGGGGAGGTGGTGGTGAAATTGCTCAGTCCTGTCCAAGTCTTTGTGGCCCCATGGACTGTAGCCCGCCAGGTTCCTCTGTCCGTGGAATTTTCCAGTAAGAATACTGGAGTGGGTTGCCATTTCCTACTCTAGGGGATCTTCCTGACCCAGGGATGGAACTCAAGTCTCTTGCTTCTCCTGCCCTGGAGGTGAATTCTTTACCATTAGCGTCACCTGGGAAGCCACTCGGGCGGTAGAGAAGGTCATTCATCCTGTGGCTAACATTGTTCTAGAGTGGGATGTGCCTTAGGTTTACGGTCAGAAGAGCTGGGTTCAAGTCCGAGCTTTGCTTGTGACTGTGGACACTGATCCTGTCTGCTCTTGAATCCCTGCAGTAATTTTTTCAAGTTAGTTATTGTATTCTTCAGCTTCCTAATTTCTGTCTGGCATTTTCTTATATTTCTATTTCTTTGTTGAAATTCTCACTTTGCTCATGAATTGTTTCCAGGGAGCATCTTTATGATGGTTTTCTTGAATTCTTTTTCAGGTAAAGAATATAACTCCACTTCATTAGGGGAGTTTATCATTTTGTTTTAAAATTTGGAACATATTTCCCTGTTTAATCATTTCCCTTGGCTCTCTGTGTTGGTGTCTGCACTAAACAGTCACCCTGCCCAGTCTTTGTGGACTGGCATTACGCAGGAGAAGACCCAGACATTCTGGGGCTTCCCTAACCTTTGTGCTAGTCTAGCCTGCTTCTCCGTTCCCAGCTGCCCACGGACGTCGGGAATATCCCAGATCTTGTCAGCTCTCCAAGCAAGTGAGACTAAAGCCCAGTCCTCAGGTAGCCTCCGGAAAAGTTAGATCATTAAAAACTCTTTTCAACTATTTTCATACCCAAGGAGAGGCTGGAGTCTGGAGTTATCCACCTGTTTGCACCATGCTTAACCACTATGCTTAACCAAGGGAGAGGCTGTGGTAACCAGCTGTGTCAAAGTGTGAAAGTGAAAGTGTTAGTGGCTCGGTTGTGTCTGACTCTTTTGGGACCCCATGGACTGTAGCCTGCCAGGTTCCCCTGTCCATGGAATTCTCCAGGCAAGAATACTGCAGTGGGTTGCATAACTACAACCTGTATACAACCTGTATACTTATATAGGTAGAATCTTCCATAAATACTTCTGGAAGAGTGTCTTTAAGATCTCATTCCTCCCGCTTGCTTCTCCGAGTCCCTGCCTGTCTCGAAACCCTTGTCATTTCCACCGAATCCATCCTTCCCTCCTTCATTGCTCAATGACTGTAGCCGACCCTCACTGCCTACCATTTCTTCAGTTTCTTTCTCTTCCCCCTCTCTCCCATTCCAGGCTTCTGTCTACTGGTTTTCTTCTCTTGTTCTCTGGGCTTGCTTTTAGGCTTACTCACTGTACTAAAAACGGTGTTGGAATGTCACCCATCTTTCGTAATTCATGGAGAGAAGTTTCCCAAGGTTTAAGAAATACTGCCACAAAGACACCAAGTCCCCTCCCTAGAACCCGTCTCTCTCTTCTCCCGGCACCCACACACTGAACCAGGTATGGAGCTCCTCTCTGAAATTTGGTGTTCATTTCTGGGACCAAGGACCCAGAGACACAGGACCTTCACTCTTGAGCAGCGCTTCCTGTGTCAGAACCAGGAGGAGACTGTGGGCAGGAGGGCAGCACGCTCTTGTTTCCTGCTCTTGTGCTCTCAGGGCTGAGGCCTCCCTAGACCTGAGGTCCAGCCAGAACTCGACATATAAGGAGTTAATGTGATCCATGTGGGGATGCGCAACTGAGAGCTATAGGCCTTGTTCATTCACTTGAAGGAGGTTCCTAAGGACACAGAAAACCCATCTCATGCCCCTTCGCTCAACCTCATTTTTTTGAAAAACAAGCCAAGAGGGAAAAGAAAGGGAAGGGAAGGGCAATCAGAGAAAAGGAGGGAAGTCAGGATGGGAGCAGGGGAAGAAAGAACAGAAAAAGTTAAAGGGTTTAACTTTGTGCTGAGGATGTGAAATGCAGGTCTTGGGTCTAACTTGCAACAAAATAGAGTTCTGTCTCTATTCCCAATGCCTCCAGGGATTGACGGAATATGGCATCACATTCTACTCTCAACTCAAGGGGAAATAACCTTGGTGGAAATTTGCTGAGGCCTCCGTGGAAGTTGAAACAGCAACTTGGAACTCCAGGTTTGGAGAGAATCAAGGCTTCCCGTACTGGAACTTCCCTGGTGGTCCAGGGGTTAAGATTCCACTCTCCCAGTGCAGGGGGCCTGGGCTTGATCCCTGGTCAAGGAACAAAGATTCTGCATGCCACTCATGCACAGTTAAACAAATAAAGGGCTTTTAAAATCAGGTATTTTTTATATAAGTGAGTGAGGTAGTAATTAAAACAAACCAAAAAAAGACTTCCTGTGATGGGATGGGCTCCTCACGGAGCTTGGTGCTGGTGGGGGGGGCAGTGGTGGGGCAGAGAATTAGGGACAACCAACCCCCTCTGCCCACCATACTTATGTACCCAAGAGTTTGAAAGGAATGGAGTTATTTTTCTGTGCCTCATTGTAATGCAGCCCAACCACCACCTGGAAGCCTTCCTGGATTACTATCCTGTCTTTCTCTTAGAGGTGTTGCCCCGTTTTTCTTCCCATTTTTGTTTTTCAACCCTGTGCTCCAAATGGTATCTCCCAGAGATGCACATAGGAGGTGCTCAGTAATTAACTCTGAGAAGGCAATGGTGACCCACTCCAGTACTCTTGCCTGGAAAATCCCATGGGTGGAGGAGCCTGGTGGGCTGCAGTCCATGGGGACGCTAAGAGTCGGACACGACTGAACGACTTCACTTTCACTTTTCACTTTCATGCATTGGACAAGGACATGGCAACCCACTCCAGTGTTCTTGCCTGGAGAATCCCAGGGATGGGGGAGCCTGGTGGGCTGCCGTCTATGGGATCGCACAGAGTCGGACATGATTAAAGCGACTTAGCAGCAGTAGCAACAGTAATTACTATTTGTTGAGTGAACAACGGAAGGAAGTGCTGTGGTACAGGTGGGAAAGAGCTTGGGACTCTTTGGAACTCTGTATCCATTTCCAGTTGCACCATTAATTTAGCTGCATGACTCTGGGCAGGTCTCTCATTCTCTGACTCAGAGTTTTCTCATGTGTAAAATAACTTTATAAAGAAGCTTCAATATTTACAGAGTGTGATAGGCAAAATTATGTCCCCCCCTGTCCCCCGCCAACAAAGATGCTCACATTTAAATTCCTGAAACTTGTGAATATAGGAATGAAGGGGAATCAAATCTGCAGGTGGAACTGGAATTAATCAGCCAATCTTAAAATAGGTAAATTATCCTGGATTATCCAGCTGGGCCTAATGTAATCACAAGTGTCTTTAGTAACAGAGGAGGGATGCAGACGTTAACCAGAGACCCTGCTGAGAGAAAGAGCCTCAGGTCACAGGCTTCAGAGACTGATGTAGAGGCCAAGAGCACAGGAATGCAGGCAATCGCTAGAAATGAAAAAGAAAGCAAGGAAATGGATTCTTCCTTCCCCTAGAGCACCTAGGACGAGTCCAACCTTGTGGACACCTTGCCCAGTGGGACTCATTTCAGATTTCTGATTTCCAGCACTGTAGGAGAATGTTTTGCCTTAACCCAATGTGTGGTAAGGTGGTACAGCAGCAAGAAGGAACTAAGACACAGGTGCTTGCGAGCTTCTGCGGTGGCTCAGTGGTAAAGAACGCGCCTGCCAGTGCAGAAGACACAGGTTCGATCCGTGGACCAGGAAGATCCCCTGGAGAAGGCAATGGCTACCCGCTCCAGAATTCTTGCTTGGGAAACCCCGTGGACCAAGGAGCCTAGTGGGCTACAGTCCATGGGGCAGCAAAAGAGTTGGACAGAACTTCATGAATTAACAATTGCGTGCAAAGTCCCTGGCACATATTGGGTACATGAATGGGTGATAGAAGAGAATGAATGCATGAGAATTAGTGTTTCTCACTAGACTGTCAGCAACATAAAGGCAGTGTTTCTTCTCTTATATCCTACCCGCCTTCTAACAGAGGCTGGGTACACACCAATGCTCAAAGCAACTTGTAGACTCAGCCTAAATTTCACATTTGGGGCTTGAGTGACACCGGCAGGAGAGACAGGAAAGAGAGACAGCATAGAAGAGGATGCTGTTGTTATTCAGTCATTGAGTCATGTCTGACTATTTGTGACCTCATGGACTGCAGCACGCCAGGCTTCCCTGCCCTTCACCATCTCCTGGAGCTTGCTCAAAATCATGTCTATTGAGTCAGTGATGCCACCTAATCATCTCATTCTCTGTCATCGCCTTCTCCTCCTGCTTTCCCAGCATCAGGGTCTTTTCCAATGAGTCAGTTCTTCACATCAGGTGGCCAGAGTATTGGAGCCTCAACTTCAGCATCAGTCCTTCCAATGAATATTCAATATTGATTTTCTTTAGGATTGATTGACTGGTTTGATTTCCTTGCAGTCCAGGGAACTCTCAAGAGTCTTCTCCAGCACCACAATTTGAAAGCATCAGTTCTTCAGCTCTCAGCCTTCTTTATGGTCCANGAGTATTGGAGCCTCAACTTCAGCATCAGTCCTTCCAATGAATATTCAATATTGATTTTCTTTAGGATTGATTGACTGGTTTGATTTCCTTGCAGTCCAGGGAACTCTCAAGAGTCTTCTCCAGCACCACAATTTGAAAGCATCAGTTCTTCAGCTCTCAGCCTTCTTTATGGTCCAGTTCTCACACCCATATGTGACTATTGGAAGAACTGTAGTTCTGACTATACAGAATTTTGTGGGCAAATGAAGTCTCTGCTTTTTAATACGCTGTCTATGTTTGTCATAACTTTTCTTCCAAGGAGCAAGTGTCTTTTAATTTCATGGCTAGAGTTGCAGTATTTTTGGAAAGAGGATGAAGGTTAAAGAGAGGATATAGGATAAAAGGTAAACTGACTTCTTCCTGAAGTGCAAGTGAATACAGGTTATAACACAGAAGCAAAAGCACAGAGACAGAAGCCAAGTTTTAACGCCACTGGACGTGGAGGATCCTTGCAAAGATGCTGGAGAAGATGGGAGAGAGGACTAGCCACTCATCTCTAAGACACAGAAGAGACTTCATCTCTGGGTGAGAGATGCTACTTATAGGGGGAAATGTTCCTTATGAGCAAGCCTGCTTCTATTTACAACACTATTTGCTGAGGCATGAGGCTGAATTCAGCCAGTGTATCCAAAGAGCCAGGGCCAGGTACACGCAAAGACAGGGAAGGCCACTGCAGAGCCAGATTTTGCAAAATTTCTTCCTGCATTTGGGCCCTCCTGACAGTCCAGGCTCCAAAAAAGAAATCTTGGCTCTAAGGATCCTGCTGATCGATTGATCAGTACGTTGCTGTTGCAAATCACCACAAATCATGAATGTCTTCCTTCATTTAAAGAAAGGGGAAAAAAATTTGGTTTCAGTTCTGAAAGCACAGGGTAAGAAACGCAGAGGTCACTTTCTCTTTCTTTTAAGCTCTCGCTCACTCTCTTAAATAAGGAGAAAGGCTATATTTTTCCATGGATTAAGTCCAACACAGAGAAAACTGTCACTGTGAAAACAATAGAATTTATCTCCACTGATATAGCTTGACACTGGGACAAGTGCCTGAATTGTTGCCATAGCAATAAATGTGTCGGACTTATGCATGCGTTTTCTGCTATAGGATTTTGATTAATGGCATTGACTAAATGGTGTGAAGGGGGAGAGACCATGCAGAAGGCCCGAGGAGAGGAGAGAGAGCTGGGCTGGGGAGCTTTTGCCACAGCCTACTACAGAGCGGTGGCAAGCAGGGTGGACCAGAAACCAGTTAAAAGGGAGGTAGAATCTGTTCTCGGGGAAGGCAATGGCACCCCACCCCAGTAGTCTTGCCTGGAAAATCCCATGGACGGAGTAGCCTGGTGGGCTGCAGTCC
>SJYX01004082.1:11560-45063 GCA_006410675.1 Oreotragus oreotragus | reverse complement strand
AGGGGGCGGGGAGGGTGCCTGACACTGAAGCCACGGCTCCATCGGGCCAGAGAGCTCATGAAATCTCCCTTCCATGAATTGCTTTCTGTGTGCCTGTGTGCTTGGCATTTGGCATGTCTTAATTTATTAATTCCTCACATGAACTCTATGAGGGAGCTATTATTTTTTTGCTGATTAAGAAACTGAGGCACAGAAAAGTCAATTAGCTTGCAAAAGCCACACAGCTAGTAAGCAGTAGAGTCTGGATTCAACCCTCAGGCTGGCTGGTCTGGATGCTGAGCTTAACCACTGCACTGTGCTTTGCTCCAGAAACAGTTTCTGCTCTCCGGCTTTGCCTATCAGTGCTGGTAATGAAGGTGGGCGAGGCGGTGTGGTGTGGGGGCGAGAGGGAATGACTGAGTGACAGGCCTCCCCACCTCTGGAAATCAAGCAGAGTCCTTGGGGCTTTCTGTAGGAAGGGGACACATCTTGCTTATTGCTAACATCATAGGTACCAGTAAGTGCCTGGGGCCTTTGATGGGCTACCTGTCAGAAAGGCTGGACTCCCTGCTGTCAGTGAGACCTTGCACTACCCGCTGGATCTCTCCAGGCCTCCACTTTCGCATCTGTGAAATAGGTATAATATGAGCACCACCTCATCTGTGGTTGTGAGGATTCAATGAGCGGGTGCTTTGAATACAGCAACTAGCATACTCACCCACTCATCAGATTAAATTCATTTTTCAAAAGACTCGTGTTTACTAATTTGCCTGATGTTGAGAAAACCCTTTCAGTTTTCAGACTTGGTCTTTCCTCTAGTTCAAACAAATTATTTGCTGTCACTTTCTTTGGCTTTTGCTTCTGTTCCTCCTATTCTTTCCTTCTTGATATTTCTTTTACTTGTAAACCGAGTCTCCAGTCTATCCACTTCCTTTACCTCTTCTTTTCATTTCTAAGGTCTATCCTCCTTTGAGATCAGGATGCAATAATCAAGTTTGTCTTCCACCTTATTTATTTGGTATTTTTCTTCAGTATTCATTCTACTGTACATTTCTCTGAAATCTCGTACTTTTAAATTATTCCTTTGTGACTATCTAGTCTAATTCTACAGATTCAATGTTGTATTAAATATTTTTGAAATCACTATTCAGAATTCTTTTAATAACTTTTTCAGTTTTCGGCAATACATCTATATGAGAAAGGCTGCTTCCCTGTTCCTGTTCTGATGGGCCACAATGTTACTGGTCTGATTATACTCATTCATTCACTCAAGAATCGTTTATTGTGTCTACTATACACCTTGGGCTTCCCTGGTGGCTCAGATGATAAAGCATCTGTCTGCAATGCAGGAGACCCAAGTTCGATCCCTGGATAGGGAAGATCCCCTGGAGAAGGAAATGGCAGCCCACTCCAGTATTTTTGCCTGGAAAATCCCATGGACGTGGAGCTTGGTAGGCTACCGTCCATGGGGTCGCAAAGAGTCGGACA
The DNA here is from genome assembly GCA_006410675.1 of Oreotragus oreotragus. Lineage (NCBI taxonomy): Eukaryota > Metazoa > Chordata > Mammalia > Artiodactyla > Bovidae > Oreotragus > Oreotragus oreotragus. The sequence goes on along the minus strand of SJYX01004082.1, from coordinate 43,596 downwards.
CGACTGAGCAACTTCACTTTCACTTTTACTATACACCTACATCATTTGTCATGTCAGATATTCAAAAGTTCCCTGAAGGAAAATACAGCAGGATAATAGGGAACTGAGACTGGCTTGGTTATGGTGTTGTCAGGGAAGGTCTCTTTGCAGAGGCAATATTTGAGCAGAGTCCCAAAGAAATTAAGAGAGCAAGAAATGTGGCTATCTAAGGGAAGAACATTCTAGCAGAGGGGATACCCAGTATGAAGGCCCTGTTCTATTTGCAGAAACCAGCTTGTTTGCTGTAGAAGACAGATTAAGTGGGAAATTCACGTAGATGGCTGTCACCAGGGTGCCTCTTTCTGCTTCAAGCCTAGTATAGGACACGTTTTGTAGGATTTTCTCTAGTTCCTAGAAATAGAGGCTTTTTATTTTCCCTGGGAGAGAGAATTTTGAGTTGGTGCATGATGTCTCCATCAGTAAGATACTGCTCGAGCTGTAGCAAAAATCCTGTAACTTTTGAGATGTAGACCCTAGTTTCAGGGACTGCTGCTGGTGTGGTGATAGCTTAAAGAGGGATGCAACCCATCAGGGACTGTTGCTGGTATGCTGATGGCTTGAAGAGGGATGTACCCCAAACTCCACTGCAGGAGACCAAGGATGGCAAATTCATACCACAAGTGCCCTGGCCCCATGACAGGTAGTATTTGTTGGTCATGGTGTTCTTTCTTACTAAGACTAGATGCCACTTCAGAATCCTTCTTAACACTCCACGTTAGTCATGGTAGGACCCAAGATGAAAGTTTTCAAGGAGGATGATTTCTGACACTATGCATATAAATTGAATTTTTATATTAGGTCAAACCATGTGAAATTGCTAAAAAGAGGTATCTATTTTTAACCTCAAAAATGACAGTTTCATGTGGTTCAATCCAATTCATTGAATTAAACACAGCTCTGTTCAATGGAACTTTGCTGGGAAATCTTTTCCTAAGCAACTCTTTCTTATCGTCTGTGAGCACTTAAACCTGAATATATCCACAAATTTTCATATTTTAAATTTTACAAAAGTGGGACCCAGCAGTATTCTTTAACACCCCAACACATCTATCTATGTACCAGATTCAAATTCATTTCCAGCCTTCGTCTAATTTTTTGCATTTTCTGGGACCATGAGGTGACTGAACCTAGAATAAGAGCCCGCTCACCACCCCCGCAAAGACATGCCAATAGGCCACTGCTTTCCCTCTCGTCTCTCTGTGGTAGCTTGTGTTACTGCTCTCACTCATTTGCTTTCCCCCTGTAAGAGGTGCATACTTTCCTCATGCTTTGCCAACTTAAAGTGCATCCCTATGAGAGAAAGGTACTTCCTATTCCCTTAATGGCAGGCTTGGTCATGTGACGTGCTTTGGCCAATGGAATGTGATGTCTAGTACTTTCAAAGACATCGCATGATTCATTCATAGTGCTTTTTCTTCCTCTGCCATGAGACCTGGATATTGCATTGTTGAAGACACATGAANGCAGGGACTGTTGCTGGTATGCTGATGGCTTGAAGAGGGATGTACCCCAAACTCCACTGCAGGAGACCAAGGATGGCAAATTCATACCACAAGTGCCCTGGCCCCATGACAGGTAGTATTTGTTGGTCATGGTGTTCTTTCTTACTAAGACTAGATGCCACTTCAGAATCCTTCTTAACACTCCACGTTAGTCATGGTAGGACCCAAGATGAAAGTTTTCAAGGAGGATGATTTCTGACACTATGCATATAAATTGAATTTTTATATTAGGTCAAACCATGTGAAATTGCTAAAAAGAGGTATCTATTTTTAACCTCAAAAATGACAGTTTCATGTGGTTCAATCCAATTCATTGAATTAAACACAGCTCTGTTCAATGGAACTTTGCTGGGAAATCTTTTCCTAAGCAACTCTTTCTTATCGTCTGTGAGCACTTAAACCTGAATATATCCACAAATTTTCATATTTTAAATTTTACAAAAGTGGGACCCAGCAGTATTCTTTAACACCCCAACACATCTATCTATGTACCAGATTCAAATTCATTTCCAGCCTTCGTCTAATTTTTTGCATTTTCTGGGACAATGAGGTGACTGAACCTAGAATAAGAGCCCGCTCACCACCCCCCCAAAGACATGCCAATAGGCCACTGCTTTCCCTCTCGTCTCTCTGTGGTAGCTTGTGTTACTGCTCTCACTCATTTGCTTTCCCCCTGTAAGAGGTGCATACTTTCCTCATGCTTTGCCAACTTAAAGTGCATCCCTATGAGAGAAAGGTACTTCCTATTCCCTTAATGGCAGGCTTGGTCATGTGACGTGCTTTGGCCAATGGAATGTGATGTCTAGTACTTTCAAAGACATCGCATGATTCATTCATAGTGCTTTTTCTTCCTCTGCCATGAGACCTGGATATTGCATTGTTGAAGACACATGAAGCAGAAATATAAAGTCTCAGCTTTACAGCAGCAACATGTAGAGTGAGTGAAAAATAAACTTTTGCAAGCCACTGGAATGTTGGGTTTTACTTGTTACTGGGCTTTGTCAACATTAAATACCATGTTAAGAAATAGCTTTCTCAGGGCCTTGCCCAGGGTAAGCATCCTGTAGCCATAGAACTTTATAGAGAATGCTTCAGTTTACATGAGCTGTTGAAATCGAGGGTGTGGAGGGTGTAAGACTATCCATTCTTTCTAGACATGACCTGTAATAGATGTGCCAAAAATCTTTAGGGGAATGGGTCCAAACCACATGATCACAAGTGCTTTGTGGGAAAAAAAAATTAATTTGGGAAAAAAAATAAGTTTGGAAACACTGGGTTAAAGTTAAATGGGATTCTTTGCAGCAAGATTCTCAAAGCTTTTATTATGCTGAGGTGCACTGTGAATCTCCTGGGGAAGAGGGTGGTATAGAATCACTGCTGCTAAGTCGCTTCAGTTGTGTCCAACTCTGTGTGACCCCAGAGTCGGCAGCCCACCAGGCTCCCCCATCCCTGAGATTCTCTAGGCAAGAATACTGGAGTGTGTTGCCATTTCCTTCTCCAAAGCATGAAAGTGAAAAGTGAAAGTGAAGTCGCTCAGTTGTGTCCAGCTCTTTGCGACCCCATGGACTGCAGCCCACCAGGCTCCTCCATCCATGGGATTTTCCAGGCAAGAGTACTGGAGTGGGTCACCATTGCCTTCTCCAATAGAATCACAGTATTCCAAAATACTTTGATCATAGAACTCTTTTTTTGTTTTTTTTTTTTCATAGAATATTTCATGGGTTTAATGCTCTGCAAAAACACTGCCTCTGGTGGCAGCAAAATTTGCATATTTCTCCTATAATTCCCATCTCTTTCATCCATCCATTTACTCCACTTTGTCTTCACTCTCACCTTTGTTTTGTCTTGTCTTCTTTTGCCACCTGTTCCACCGTCTCTTTCCATCATTCCTCATCTCTACCTATTTCTCCTTCTTCCTTCTTTCTGCTTTCCTCTCCACCCTCTTCCAACCCTCACTGCCTCTTCTCTTCTCTCCTGTTCCCTCTCTTCACCTTCCTTCTTGTGGTTTTTCAGAAAGCCCAGAGAGTTTTCCTCTGACTGGATCTCCCAGGGGAATGTCCTCCTTGATTGTCAAGTATCATTCCTGAAAATAAAGCCAGTGATGGTGCAGCCTGCTCTTCCCAGGTGTGGTGCTAATTTTAAAGCAAAAGGCTTTAGCATTGCATCAGCCTCCTTAAGGCAAGATCCTTTGTTCTAGATTCAGACAAAGCAGCCCAGTCGGCCTTAAAAGAAAAAAAAAANATACTGTTCATGGGGTTCTCAAGGCAAGAATACTGAAGTGGTTTTCCATTCCCTTCTCTAGTGGACCACACTTTGTCAGAACTCTCCACTGTGACCCATCCATCTTGGGTGGTCCTACAAATAACGCTAAAAATTCTCCAAGTAAGGCTTCAACAGTACATGAACTGAGAACTTCCAGATGTTCAAGCTGCGTTTAGAAAAGGCATAGAGATCAAATGCCAATGTCTGTTGGATCATAGAAAAAGCAAGAGAGTTCCAGAAAAACATCTGTTTATGCTTTACGGACTACTCCAAAGCCTTTGACTGTATGGATCACAACAAACTGTGAAATATTCTTCAAGGGATTGGAATACCAGACCACCTTACGTGTCTCCTGAGGAATCTGTATGAAGGGCAAGAAGTAACAGTTAAACCGGACATGGAACAATGGACTGGTTCCAAATTGGGAAATGAGTATATCAAGGCTGTATATCACCCTGCTTATTTAACTTATATTCAAATTACATCATGTAAAATGCCAAACTGGATGAAGCACAAACTGGAATCAAGACTGCCAGAGAAATATCAATAACCTGATATGCAGATGATACCACCCTTTTGGCATAAAGCAAAGAGGAACTGAGGAGCCTCTTGACGAAAGTGAAAGAGAAGAGTGAAAAAGCTGGCTTCAAACTCAACATTCAAAAAACGAAGATCGTGTTATCTAGTCCAATCACTTCATTGCAAATAGATGGGGAAACAATGGAAACAATGACAGACTTCATTTTCTTGGGCTTCAAAATCACTGCAGATGATGACTTCAGTCATGAAATTAAAAGAACTTTTCTCCTTGGAAGAAAAGCTATGACCATCCTAGACAATATATTAAAAAGAAGAGACATTACTTTGCTGACAAAGGTCATCTAATCAAAGCTATGGTTTTTCCAGTAGTCATGTACGGATGTGAGAGTTGAACCAGAAAGAGAGCTGAGTGCCAAAGAATTGAAGCTTTTGAAGTGTGGTGCTGGAGAAGACTCTTGAGTGTCCCTTGGACTGTAAGGAGATCCAAACAGTCCATCCTAAAGGAAACTATGTGACAAACTCTCTGTGACTTTGTAAAATGCAAATTAACAGTAGTGCCTGCATCATAAGATCACATTATGAGAATTAAATGAGATCAAATGTGTAAAGCATACTGATTAGTCCTGAATATTCATTGGAAGGACTGATGCTGAAGCTGAAGCTCCAATATTTTGGCCACCTGATGCGAAGAATGGACTCAATGGAAAAGACCCTGATGCTGGGAAAGATTGAAGGCAGGAGGAGCAGGGGACAACAGAAGATGAGATCGTTGGATGNATACTGATTAGTCCTGAATATTCATTGGAAGGACTGATGCTGAAGCTGAAGCTCCAATATTTTGGCCACCTGATGCGAAGAATGGACTCAATGGAAAAGACCCTGATGCTGGGAAAGATTGAAGGCAGGAGGAGCAGGGGACAACAGAAGATGAGATCGTTGGATGACATCACCAGCTTGATGGACATGAGTTTGAGCAGGATCCGGAAATTGGTGATGGACAGGGAAGCCTGGCATGCTGCAGTCTGTGGGGTCACAAAGAGTCAGACATGACTGAGCAACTGAACTGAACTGAGATATCCGAATAGATTTGGGCATTAGATAATCAGCATTCATATGTATGGTGAGATAGAATTATCCATTTTTGTCAATAAAACCAACATATAATATGGACTATACATAAACATTCTTCTAAACTATATTATATACACTTTATCTCAGAGTTGCATATGAGAGGGGTTAATTATTGTTTCAACATGACATCAATATGTGCCCTTTAAAAGTTCACACAAACACACAAACACACACACACACCCCACATATCTTCCAGGTGTGTTGTCTTCATATTCTGGGCACCTGCTTGTTTCTAAATAGCTGGGTGCATGGCTTCCTGCAGGTGCAACATCTGGGTGATTGACTGCATCCGTCCCTATTCACTCAAAACTTTTGGCAGCTACTTGCAAACAGATTGAAAATCTTCCCCTGAAATAAGCAGGAGTAGCCTCTGTCAGCTGAATATTGACAGGATCCATTGCATAGTTTCTTCCCTAAGTCTTGGCTGCCATCAAAATGTTATTTTCCAGCAGTGAAGTGCTGATCTTTTATAAGTCAAGAACAATTATATTCAGAATGAAACATGAAAAATACATTTAAAATAGAAAAGAAAATATATTTAATGGAGATTTTGGTTCTCGCAGAGGTGTTTAGGTAACAGATAAAGTCATAGAATGGTATATAGGGCAATGTATTTGTGAATATCAGACTCTTTGACACCTGAAATTTTCCTTCATGACAAATTTGAGCTTTATGTATTTAGAAAGAACTGTAATTGGTCATCTACAGGCAACTAAATTCATTTAATTTAATTAAATTAATAATACAGATCCAGACCAGTATGTGTCCATTTATTCTGATAAACAGTGAAATACTAAATAAAGGAATTTTCTGTGTTCCTCTGGGATAAACACATTTTAAATTGATTACAGATTGTATGGCATTAGCAATCACAAATAAATCATGTGAAATACACCTATATAGTAAAATATGCACATATTTTTCCTGCATATGAATATATATTTTAGCTGTATGTTTGGTGGGTAAGAACATCTGTTTAGCAATCAGGCTGGAGATGAATTTTCGTTTTAGCATCTATTGTCTACATGAACTTGGACAAACTACTTAACAAACTTTCTGTGACTTTGTAAAATGCAAATCAACAGTAGAGCCTGCATCATAAGGTTACTTTATGAGAGCTAAATGAGATAATATGTGTAAGGCATATGGGAGGTGCCTGGAACACAATAAAGTTTCAATAAACATAATAGGATTGTATCTGTGAGTGTGAATAGCGAGAGAGGGAGTTGTGTGTGTGTGTGTTTAAGATCTATATTATTTTTTCTGAATAATCAAAAGCTTTTTGCATTGATTTTCTAAATTTTACCCTCTAAGAACTGTCATATGATACACAGGTTTTAAAAATACAGAAAGAAAAAAACAAACTTAAAGAATGGAAAAACTTTTGTTCAAAAATAAAATGCAACTCTTAGAGCTTATCTCTATGTTATTAATCTTTCTTAAATGTCACTTCGATCATTTCACTTTCTAGCTCTAAACACTTCAGTGGACTTTGATCAAGTTCTTCCTTGCCCACTTACAATTTATTTGACTTTGGGTCAGCCACTCTGTCCTTGTCAACTGATGTGAATGGGAATCTCAATCCTACCTACATCTGGGAACTGCTATGAGAACATATTGGAAGTTAAGACAGATATTTGCTGCTTTTGTCTGCCTGGCTCCTCCTTCCTGGGAGGAACTGTCCTCTTTCTCCATCTGTGTGTCTCCTGGAAGATTGTTCACCATATGGTCTGCTTGCTTCTCATCTCAGACCTGGGCATGTGGCAGAGGCTTGATCAATCATGGCACTCCATTCCCATGTCCTCAGCACTTGGCCCAAGGAATAGACAACCAAGGATATCCGATAATAGTTTATCTATAAATTTATATATAAAAAGACCCTTGGTGAGAAAACATCCTCTTCTTGGATCATTACAGGGGATGGATCACCATATAGAGCATGGAGGCTAGAGTTTTTGCTATCACTTCCCCAGCCACAAAAAGGGTATGCATGTATGCTCAGTCTCTCAGTCTTGTCCAACTCTTTGCAACCTTATGCACTGGGCTCCTCTGTCCATGGGATTTTTCAGGCAAGAATATTGGAGTGGGTTGCCAATTCTTCCTTCAAAGGATCTTTCAGACCCAGGAATTGAACCCGCATCTCCTGCATCCCCTGCATTGGCAGGCAGATTGTTTACCACTGAGCCACCTGGGGAGCCTCATATAAGGGGAGCTCTCAATAGTAGAGAAAGAGGGCAACCACAAAAAAGAAGTAGGTATGAGCAAAAGGGAACAGAACAAGTCCATAGCAAAACCAATATCGTTCTAGAGCCTCAAGGCATTAATTACATTATTTCTCACTACCTTACATGATGCAGCCTACAGTTTTCTGCCTTTATTCGCTTTGCTCTATTGCCACTCCCCTCCCCACACCCCACTTAAATCCCTTTTCCTGATGCATTTTCAAATCTTGAGCCCTTTAATTTCTAGATTTCTTTTAATTCTCCACCACTTACTGATTTCCTTTTCTTCTGAAATTTTACCAAATATTACCATGTACTTTGGTTTATACACAATAATATGTATATCATAATGATACTTTTGGATGTTTCATGTATCAGTCTGGATTTCTGATGCACACTTGTTTCTATATTTCAGTACTAAGACTCCTGTTCCTCTGTAATAGATGTCAAAGTGTTTGCTAATTTTCAAATATCCAATCCCTGTTCATGGCAAAATTCAGTTCAGTTCAGTCGCTCAGTCGTGTCCGACTCTTTGCGACCCCATGAATCGCAGCATGCCAGGCCTCCCTGTCCATCACCAACTCCCGGAGTTCACTCAGACTCACATTCTTCGAGTCGGTGATGCCATCTAGCCATTTCATTCTCTGTTGTCCCCTTCTCCGCCTGCCCCCAATCCCTCCCAGCATCAGAGTCTTTTCCAATGAGTCAACTCTTCGCATGAAGTGGCCAAAGTACTGGAGTTTCAGCTTTAGCATCAGTCCTTCCAAAGAAATCCCAGGGCTCATCTCCTTCAGAATGAACTGGTTGGATCTCCTTACAGTCCAAGGGACTCTCAAGAGTCTTCTCCAACACCACACTTCAAAAGCATCAATTCTTAGATGCTCAGCTTTCTTCACAGTCCAACTCTCACATCCATACATGATCACTGGAAAAACCATAACCTTGACTAGATGGACCTTTACTGGCAAAGTAGTGTCTCTGCTTTTCAAAATACTATCTAGGTTGGTCATAACTTTTCTTCCAAGAAGTAAGCGTCTTTTAATTTCATGGCTGCAATCGCCATCTGCAGTGATTTTGGAGCCCCAAAAAGTGAAGTCTGACAGTATTTCTACTGTTTCCCCATCTATTTCCCATGAAGTGGTGGAACCAGATGCCATGATCTTTGTTTTCTGAATGTTGAGCTTTAAGCCAACTTTTTCATTCTCCTCTTTCACTTTCATCAAGAGGCCTTTTATTTTCTCTTCACTTTCTGCCATAAGGGTGGTGTCATCTGCATATCTGAGGTTATTGTTATTTCTCTCAGCAATCTTGATTCCTTTAATAGATAGTGCTTAGTTTAAAAGATTTTAAAAATCAAGAATGCTATGCCAACACCATTTATAGACATTAAATAAGTATACAAATAAGTATACAAATAAGACATGTATCTTATTAATATAAAAATAGATACAAACAAAAAAGTACATAGTAAACAGAGTAAAGTAGATATAGAAAAGAGCATACTTATAGGAGTAGGGTACAGTGATGAAAGACTTTTTACATGCATTAATTGTGATGTGGGCTATAAACTGAGGAGTATTAAAATAAAACTTCCACACTGAGATCCTAAATAAATCCATAACTATATACCTATATTCTGAGTCACAAGTATTACAAGATCCCTCATGGATCCTTTAATTCCCTATGGAGAATTAAAGTCAGAACCTTCCTCAAATATATGTTTTGTTACATGTACCCTGTTTGTACAATGGAGCAAAAAGATTGCACATTAAATGGATGTCAAACTTTAAGAAAACCCAATGTAAGAAAATATGGATTCAAAAATTCTAAAACATATATTAAAGAGATTGGGAAGCAGCTATTTCTATTGCCAAAAAATGTGTCCTATTTAATAGATAACTTGTTGCAATGTTAATTTAAAATTGAGCAGTCCAGTTCATGTAAGCATGTTTCAATTAAATTGTTCTTTAAGTTAAAAAAACTTAACTCACACCAATATTTCATGAAAAGCAGCAGTTCATTTTTGTTGTCAAAACTCTGCTTTTCCAACGTTACTGTACATGTTTCATGTCTTAATAATAAATGGAATATGCTGTATAAAATGTATACCAGAGAAGTATGAGAATATTTAATTAAAAAAATTTTTTTCCAAGTATTTGTTGAATAGTTTTCTGTTTTTTGTTTGTTTTTTGGCTTTTATTTTATTTATTTTTTAAATGCTGGACAACAAAGACTGTCAAAAGCAAAGACACATATGGTCTTTTTGTGTGATTCTAGATTTGCAGGGATTGATGATGGTGCTGATCACACTAATGATGTTAATGACAGTAATAATATCAGTGGAAGAAGCAATCAAGACTGGCAAGATGACAAATTTTATATTTGAAATGGGCCCTTTTAAATTGTCATTTCTTCTTTCCTTCTTTCTTTTTATTTGTCCTTTTCTCCATTGGCAATAATAGAGAATCACGAATGATTTCAAACTATATTATGTTCCTTGACACATATGTTTAATCCTGTTCTCAACCAAGGTGTAATGACATACTCATTTGTTCGTATTGACTTTAAAGTTCTTTAAGATCAATCATAGCAAGTGATGTAGATAAAAAGACATTAATAGGGAAAATACCTTAAAAAACACTGTTTCTAATAAAACAGTATCTTTGAGGATCTACCATGAACAATGTCATTTTAATTCATTTTCTTTCAAATATGCTCTTTTGAGAAACCAAAAAAAATGAAGATATAAGTAACATATTAAAAATTATACATAAAGCCCTTTTTTTTGTCAATACCAGGACCCCATGCTGAAAATCTTCATGGATCCTCATTTTAAATGTCCTGTCATCTCCAAAATGAGGAAAGATTTCAGCATTCAGGACTGTCACTATCTCACAATCTAACAATGTGCTTCTCAATGGCAGAATTGGCACAAAAATCTTTTGTCAAATTCTAGATTGTGATTTTTTTTAAAATACGGTCACCATGAAAATCTGCTAAAAATACAGTTCTTGTTAATTGCCATATACAAAAGAAACAGCACCAGAGAACCACTATGCAGACATTAAATCAGATATAAATCAGGCATAAACTAGTAATATGTGAAAACCCAGGTTTAAAAAATTTTCTTTTATCAGAGCAGTGCTTAATTAACTGATAATTTTAAGAATCCCCAGCTCCAGCCTCTTTTTACTATGTCTGTTAACCAAAAAAAAAAAAAAAGAGAGAGAAATTGGCAATAATAGAGAATCACGAATGATTTCAAACTATATTATGTTCCTTGACACATATGTTTAATCCTGTTCTCAACCAAGGTGTAATGACATACTCATTTGTTCATATTGACTTTAAAGTTCTTTAAGATCAATCATAGCAAGTGATGTAGATAAAAAGACATTAATAGGGAAAATACCTTAAAAAACACTGTTTCTAATAAAACAGTATCTTTGAGGATCTACCATGAACAATGTCATTTTAATTCATTTTCTTTCAAATATGCTCTTTTGAGAAACCAAAAAAAATGAAGATATAAGTAACATATTAAAAATTATGCATAAAGCCCTTTTTTTTTTTGTCAATACCAGGACCCCGTGCTGAAAATCTTCATGGATCCTCATTTTAAATGTCCTGTCATCTCCAAAAGGAGGAAAGATTTCAGCATTCAGGACTGTCACTATCTCACAATCTAACAATGTGCTTCTCAATGGCAGAATTGGCACAAAAATCTTTTGTCAAATTCTAGATTGTGATTTTTTTTTTAAATATGGTCACCGTGAAAATCTGCTAAAAATACAATTCTTGTTAATTGCCATATACAAGAGAAACAGCACCAGAGAACCACTATGCAGACATTAAATCAGATATAAATCAGGCATAAACTAGTAATATGTGAAAACCCAGGTTTAAAAAATTTTCTTTTATCAGAGCAGTGCTTAATTAACTGATAATTTTAAGAATCCCCAGCTCCAGCCTCTTTTTACTATGTCTGTTAACCAAAAAAAAAAAAAAAGAGAGAGAGAGAGAGAAATTGAAAAGGGCATCCAGGCCTTTAGGAATTTATAAGACCAAAAAGGGAGATATTTGGTTATATTCATACCTGCAATATAGTGCCAGTCATTTGCAGCGTACTGAACAAAGAAGTGCCATTTTCAGTTCACACTGGGGAGTGACAATGGGAAAATTCTGTAGGTAAAAAGGAAAATGTCACATTCACACAAAATACTAAAAAGATATAAAGCTGAGTGAAAAAAATATGCGGGAAGAAAAGAAGAAAAAGAAGACTGTGGGTGTTGGGGCAAGGCCGAAAGAGCAGAAAAACAAAATTGAGTTTTTAATTTTAAGAGAAGGAATTAAATTCCCCACCAGAAAAATAAATCAAGGGAACTTTTATAGGATGACTAATACATTAATAACCTACAGGAAGAGCTGAGCTCTCAGGTGAAGCCAGTTCAAAGACAAAAGGGCGAGCTCCCACTCTTCTGATACTGCCAAGGGATCTTCAATGAATTCACGGGAGCAGAGACACAGAATCCGGAATTCCTAGAGATGTTCAACTGTGTCCAGAGTCTCTTGTGTACATCTCTGAAAGGCTTATTATTGACTAATGAGCTTGTCTGAATCACTTATTTGCTTTAGTATTTGCAAGCAAACATACAATTATGCCTGAGCTAATTTTTGATTCCAAGTTTTCATTTTTTATGCAGCTTAGTTAACGCATATAACCTTTCACAGTGTTCATGACAAAAAGGTTACTCTTTATTCTTTTGTGCCAGTGATTTTTTTCAAAGCTAGCTTCACTGGATGTCATTTTCTCTAAAAACTTTTTTGCCTCCTTCCATTAGTGGAGCAGTCTAATTACTACATAATCAAAAAGAGAGGCGCACACGGCTGCCTGGCTCCACCACATCCACACAATGGCGCCGAACACGTCTTAACAGTCCAGTGAACTGTCAGCCACAAAAGTAATTGGAAATTGGGTGCTATTTCTTCTGTACTGGTAGTGGGAGTTGTTCTTGTGCTTGTTAATAGGCAAATCACTCTCCAGAGGTAGGGAGTGTATAGTTAGTTTGTAAAGACTCTTTATAACGTTTTTTTTTTTTAAAGAAGTTAAGACACTGCCTTACTCCATCTTAATTTTTTTTTTCAATTACACATTAAATGACTTGGCATTTGAGGTAATGTTATCTAGTGTTAATTCACCTGTTAGGAAATTGCCTATCTCTAGAACCTGAGGTTAATAGAGTGCAAAAGACCATTCTTATCGAGGGGTGGGAGAAAGGTGATGAATTTACCCTATAAATTAAAATATAAAAAAAAACGAAAAGAAAACAGACTCCTAGTTCTGGCCTCACTCCTGAAAAGCTATTATGTTTTGTTTTGTTTTGTTTTTTCTGTTTTTAATTTGTTATTTTTATCCACTTTAGCAGGCTTCTGATCATTCCAGGCAGAACACACAGCACGGATGAAGCTATACATGAAAGAATATGCTTCAGGAAGCAAAATTAATTGACAATGCGGGGAACATATTCACAGAGTTTATGGAGTTACAGCTGTGTGACTTCTATTCACATAACAGCAGAATCATTTGTCTGTTTAATATTTGCAAGAGCACATTGGAAAAGGAAAACCATGAAGTACTGCTGCTGCTGCTAAGTCACTTCAGTCGTGTCCGACTCTGTGCGATCCCATAGACGGCAGCCCACCAGGCTCCCCCATCCCTGGGATTCTCCAGGCAAGCATACTGGAGTGGGCTGCCATTTCCTTCTCCAATGCGTGAAAGAGAAAAGTGAAAGTGAAGTCGCTCAGTCTGTCCGACTGTTAGCGACCCCATGGACTGCAGCCCACCAGGCTACTCCGTCCATTGGATTTTCCAGGCAAGAGTACTGGGGTGGGGTGCCATTGCCTTCCCCTCCATGAAGTACTAAGCAGCCTTATTGACAAGCATGAATCCTTGTTATCCTATTTCACCTTTAATAGAAATACTAGTGCTAATAATCATTTAATCCATTTGTATCACATTCGGAATCCATTGGAAAGTAATAGAGGTCAGAAGATGGCTTCCCACAAGTGAGCCTATGAGCAACTTTACTATGCTGCTGTTGGTGAAGCCCAGTTATTATAAAAAAGGTCTCTGGTGAATTAATGGTAAAAAATGAATAATTAAAGATAGATACATGAGCTCTTCATTTTCATTTCAAGAGACAGAACTTTGATCTCTACTTCACCCATCTCCAACAACTAAAGGTAACAGCAAATATGATCACATCTAATTTTTTTATATATAATTGATTTATAATATTCTATTAGTTTCTGATGTAAGTAAAGTGATTCATTTATGCGTATATATATACACATATGGTGGTTTATTACAGGATATTGAATATAGTTTCCTGTGCTATATGATAGGGCCTTGTTGTTTATCCATTTTATACATAATAGTTTATATCTGATGATCCCAAACCCCTAATTTATCCTTCTTCCACTCTCTTGCCTCTTCAGTAACCAAAAGTCTGAGTTTGTTTATGTTTCATAAATAAATTCATTTGTATCATATTTTAGATTCTACATATAAATGATATCATGATTTTTTTTCTCTTTCTGACTCACTCACTTAGTATGACAGTGTCTACATTCATCTGTGTTGCTGAAAATTGCCTTATTTCATTCTTTTTGTGACTGAGGACATGCAAAATTTTAAATAAGCCTGTAATGCTTACCTTTCACTTACCTGATTACCAGAAACCAGCATTCTCTTGATACCTGATAACTTCTCAGGAGCACACAGTCAGATGCATCCTGTTGACCTAACTATTTTCCTATTTTCTCCCTGCAGTACTTATTTTTCCTATTTCTTTCTCTCAAGACACTGTCATAGGTAGTCACACACAGGTTTGACCTGAGTGGCAACTGCTTAATGTATGTCAACTAAGTAGGACCATTTGAATTGTACAGAGGAGCCTGGTAGGCTACAGTCCATGGGGTCACAAAGAGTCGGACACGACTGAGCGACTTCACTTCACTTAATAATGATTTACTCTTTAACTATTTCAAATGATAGCCCAAATAGATCTGTTTCACATTCCTTCTATTCAGTCTTGTTGAAAACAATGACTTATTTTATTTTATTTTATTTTACTTTACAGTACTGTATTGGTTTTGGCATACATTGATATGAATCCGTCATGGGTGTACATGAACTCCCAAACATGAACCCTCCCTCACACCTCCCACCCCACATCATCCCTCCGGATCATCCCCATACACCAGCCCCAAGCATCCTGCATCCTGCATCGAACATAGACTGGCGATTCGTTTCTTACATCATAGTATAGTGTATATATGAAAACAATGACTTTTTAAAAAATCAAAATTATAATTAAGAAATTTCAACATATTACAAAGTAATATTAAAAGATAGAAACTTTAAGGGGTCCCTGATAAACTGGGAGATTTTTCTTTTAAAAAGTGCAAAAATCAACAGAAACCAGCCCCAAGCATCCTGCATCCTGCATCGAACATAGACTGGCGATTCGTTTCTTACATCATAGTATAGTGTATATATGAAAACAATGACTTTTTAAAAAATCAAAATTATAATTAAGAAATTTCAACATATTACAAAGTAATATTAAAAGATAGAAACTTTAAGGGGTCCCTGATAAACTGGGAGATTTTTCTTTTAAAAAGTGCAAAAATCAACAGATATAAGGAGATATATTTACAGAAAATAAAGAAAAAGAATTGTGTTAGAGGGGAAGGAGGGACTTTTAAGAAAATGAATTTGAATTCAAATAAAACTCCACCACTTCTTAGTTCTATATATATATGTAACTATTTTAACCTCAGTTTTCTTATCTTTAGAATGGAAATTTTGTCTCTGCAAGTTTCTGGTGAAGATTAGAATAATAAATACTCGAGACACAGAGTAGCCCCTCAGTAAAAAGAAATAGTGGAAGAATTGGTGGTGGCAGTAGCAGCAGCAGTAAGAGTAGACTAGTCTTTAGAGAGACATATTTAACTACAGGCTAAATACAAAATAGCAATTTCGTGCTGTAGGGAAAAGACAGTATTTTGAAATGTGTTTTTTAAGGCATGTAATGGAAGGGGGAAAAGCAAATGGCTAATAAACATGAAAAAAGAGTTCAATTTTATTAGTCATCAGGGAAATGCAAATTAAATAATGAGGTACCATTATGCAAACATCAGATTGGCAAAAATTAAAAAGTGTGACAATATCAAATACAGTTGAGGATATGAAAAACAGGAGCTATGAGAGGCACTGTAGAGAGCAATTTGCAATATCTAGTTTAAAAGCTGTAGGTCCTCTGCTGCTCTCCTGTGGCATTGCTCCACTGGAGACATGCTCACATCTGAGCAGGAGGACAAATGTGCAAACATTGCATAACAGAACAAATAAATGGAGAAAACCTAAATGTCTCTCAACAGGAGAATGGATATATGAAAATGGTATAATCATTAAATGGACTATGTTAGAATATTTTAAATGAAAGAATCAAAGCTATATGTATCAACATGAACAAACCTTAAAAACAATGCTAAAATGAAAAAAAGGATGTTAATAAATAATGAACATAATACACTGGCTTTATATTGGTTCTGGAAAAGTACAAAAGCATGAAATGGTACACAGATTCAGAATGCTACTTGTTCCTGGGCAGGAAATGAGAAGAATAGAAGTATAGAGTCCACGATATTTGATTTCTTTCAAAAAACCTGGAACAGAAATGACAAATGGATAAGATTTCTTGAACTTTGTACCATGTATGCAGAAAGGCCCACACAATTGCATATATAGACTCTAAACTCTGGAGCTTAGAGTCACCATCTGTAAAATGAAATAACTGGACCAGCTAATCACCAAGTTCCCTTCCAGCTGAGATACTACATAACTCAAAAAGTGATAAGATGGACTTATAATGATAGGGCAGACTACCCAAGTTGTTCTCTGGCACGGAAAGGGAAAATGAGGACTTCTCCAGTGGTTCAGAGGTGAAGAATCTACCCACCAGTGCAGGGGACACAGGTTTGATCCCTTTCAGGAAGATCCCACATACAATAGGTCAACAAAGCTCATGCACCACAACTATGGAGCGTGCACTCTAGAGCCTGTGCTCTGCTACAAGAGAAGCCAACAAAATAAGAAGCCTGTATACTGCAACTAGAGAAGAGCCTCCACTTGCAACAACTCGAGAAAGCCTACACATATCAACAAATAAATAAAAAAATCTTTTAAAGGGAAAATCATTTTACATTTGAGGAGAAATACTAGAAAGCTATAGTAAGTACTGGCATAAAGATAAACATACAGATCAATGAAACAGATTTGAGAGTTCAGAAACAAGCATAAAGACAAAAGAAAAATAGATAGATTTCATTAAATTAAGATATTTCGCATTTCAAAAGACACCATCAAGAAAATGAAACGACAACCTACAGAATGGAATCAAATATTGGCAAATCATATGTCTAATAAAATCCTTGTATCAAGAATAAATAATTTGTATTAATCAACCATAAAAAGACAAATGACCCAAATTTTTAAATGAGAATGGGATTTGAATAGACATTTATCCACAAACATACACACAGTACACAAAGGAGCAATAAACACACAAAAAGATGTTCAACATCATTACCAATAACAAGTGGCAAGGATGTGGAGAAATATGGAATCTCATGCATTGTTACTGGGAATATAAATTAGTGCAGCCACTTTGGAAAACAGTCTGATAGTTCTTCAAAAAGTTAAACTTGAGAGTTACAATATTACCCAGCAATTCCACTCCTAAATAATTGAAAGGATATAACCACACACAACTTGTACATAAATGTTCATAACAGTACTATTAATAATAGTCAAACAGTAGAAACAATACAAATATTTATGCACTGATGAATGAATAAGAAAATTAGGTATAGCTATGCAGTAGAATATTAGTTGGCCTTTAAATATAATGAAGCACTGTGAACTTCCAGATTTTCAAGCTGGATTTAGAAAAGGCAGAGGAACCACAGATCAAATTGCCAACATCCGCTGGATCATGGAAAAAGCAAGAGAGTTTCAGAAAAAAACATATATTTCTGCTTTGTTGATTATGCCAAAGCCTTTGACTGTGTGGATCACAATCAACTGTGGAAAATTCTGAAAGAGATGGGAATACCAGACCACCTGACCTGCCTCTTGAGAAATCTGTATGCAGGTCAGGAAGCAACAGTTAGAACTGGGCATGGAACAACAGACTGGATCCAAATAGGAAAAGGAATACGTTAAGGCTGTATATTGTCACCCTGCTTATTTAACGTCTATGCAGAGTACATCATGAGAAACGCTGGGCTGGAAGAAGCACAAGCTGGAATCAAGATTGCCGGGAGAAATATCAATAACCTCAGATATGCAGATGACACCACTCTTATGGCAAAAAGTGAAGAGGAACTAAAAAGCCTCTTGATGAAAGTGAAAGAGGAGGGTGAAAAGTTGGCTTAAAGCTCAACATTCAGAAAACGAAGATCATGGCATCCGGTCCCATCACTTCATGGGAAATAGATGGGGAAACAGTGGAAACAGTGTCAGACTTAATTTCTTGGGGCTCCAAAATCACTGCAGATGGCGATTGCAGTCATGAAATTAAAAGATGCTTACTCCTTGGAAGAAAAGTTATGACCAACCTGGATAGCATATTCAAAAGCAGAGACATTACTTTGCCAACAAAGGTCCATCTAGTCAAGGCTATGGTTTTTCCTGTGGTCACATGTGGATGTGAGAGTTGGACTGTGAAAAAAGCTGAGCGTCAAAGAATTGATGCTTTTGAAGTGTGGTGTTGGAGAAGACTCTTGAGAGTCCCTTGGACTGCAAGGAGATCCAACCAGTCCATTCTGAAGGAGATGAGCCCTGGGATTTCTTTGGAAGGAATGATGCTGAAGTTGAAACTCCAGTACTTTGGCCACTTCATGTGAAGAGTTGACTCATTGGAAAAGACTCTGATGCTAGGAGGGATTGGAGCAGGAGGAGAAGGGGACAACAGAGGATGAGATGGCTAGATGGCATCACTGACTCGATGGACGTGAGTCTGAGTGAACTCCAGGAGTTGGTGATAGACAGGGAGGCCTGGCGTGCTGAGACTCATGGGGTCACAAAGAGTCGGACACGACTGAACGACTGAACTGAACTGAACTGAACTGGGCTTCTGGTTCAAGATGGCAAAGTAAAAGGACATGTGCTCCTCCCCTTCTGTGACAGCACCAAAAATGTAACTAGTTGTTGAACAATCATCAGCAGGAGGATGCTGGAACCCACCAAAAAAGATCCCCATGCCCAGAGATGAAGAAGAAGATGGAATGAGATGGTAGAAGGGATGCAATCACAATAAAATCAAACCCATGCCTACTGTGGGGAGTGAGGGGGGTGCAAACCATAATCTGGAAAATAATGATACCAAAGAAGTTCTCTTGCTATTTTGAAGGTTCTGAACCTCATGTCAGGCTTCTCAGCTTGAAAATCCGGCAAAGGGACTGGGAATTCCCAAGGAATCTGACTTTGAAGCCCAGTGGGATTTGATTATAGGACTTTCACAGGACTGGGGGAACAGAGACTGAATTCTTGGGAGGCACAAACAAACAAAATCTTGTGTGCACCAAGACCCAGGGGAAAGAAGCAGTGACCACCACCCCCCAACACCGAGACTGAACCAGACTTACCTGCTAGTATTGGAGGGTCTCCTGTGGAGGTGTGGGCTGGCAGCAGCCCACTAGTAGCAACGGTCCTGGAAGGGGCCACTTGGCATAAGTCCTCTTGGAGGTCACCATTAACCATGCCATAGAGTCCGAAGACCCCAGAGCTGAGTTGCCTCAGGCCAGACAACAAACAGGCCAGGAGCTCAACACCACCCCTCAGTGGATGATTGGAATAAAATTTTACTGAGCATGGTCCTGCCCACCAGAGCAAGACACAGTGCCTCCACCAGTCCCTCCCATCAGAAGCTTATACAAGCATTTTAGCCTCATCCACCAGAGAGCAGACAGAAGAAGCAAAAAGAACCATAATCCTGCAGTGGCCAGAATGAAAAACACATTACAGAAAGTTAATCAGAATGAAAAAGCAGAAGATTATGTCCCAGATGAAGGGACAAGATAAACTCCCAGAAAAACAACTAAATGAAGCAGAGATAAGCAACCTCCCAGAAAAGGAAGTCAGAATAGTGATAGTGAAGATGATCCAGGATCTCAGCAAAAGAATGGAGAAGATGCAAGAAGTGTTTACCAAGGACCTAGAAGAACCAAAAAACAAACAAGCAGAGATGAAAAATACACTAGAAAAAAAATCAATAATAGAAAAAATGAAGTAGAAGAATGGATAAGTGACCTGAAAGATAAAATGGTGAAGATTACTGCCACAGAACAGAATATAGAGAAAATAATGAAAAAAAAAAAAAGAAAGAAGACAGCCTAAGAGACCTCTGGGACAACATTAAATGCACCAACATTCAAAGTATAGGAGTTGGCAGAAGGAGAATATAGAAAGGATCCAAAAACATATTCAAAGAGGTAATAGCTGAAAACTTCCCCAACATGGGATAGGAAATAGTCAGTTATCCACAAAGCACAGAGAGTTCCAGGAAGGATGAACCCAAGGAGGAACACACAAAGACACATAGTAATTAAGCTGACAAAAATGAAAGACAAAGATGAAATATTAACAACAACAAGGGAAAAGCAACAAATAACATACAATAGAGCTCCCATAAAGTTATCAACTTATTTGTCAACAGAAATTCTACAAGCCAGAAAGGAATGGTATGGTATATATAAAATGATGAAAGGGAAGAACCTACAACCAAGAATACTCTACCCAGAAATATGTTCAGATTTGACAGAGAAATCAAAAGCTTTTCAGATAAGCAAAAGTTAAGAGAATTCAGCACCATCAAACTGGCTTTACAACAAATATAAAGGAACTTCTCTAGGCAGCAAATACAAGAGAAGGAAATGACCTACACAAAATAAACCCAAAGCAATTAAGAAAATGGTAATAGGATCATGTGTGTCAGTAGCTTGGTCGTGTTTGCCTCTTTGCAACTCCATGGGACTGTAGTCCACTAAGCTCCTCTGTCCATGGAATTTTCCAGGCATGAATACTGGAGTGGGTTGCCTTCTCCAGGGGATCTTCCCAACCTAGGAATCAAACTCAGGTCTCCTGTATTGCAGGCAGATTCTTTACCATCTGAACTGCCAGTATAAGATCATACATATAGGATCCTACCATCTGAGCTACTAGGGAAGCTCATATAGGCTCATACTTATCAATAATCACTGTAAGTGTAAATGAATTAATTGCATCAACCAAAAGACATAGACTGGCTGCATGAGGAAACCACATGCATGATGCATGCATCACTCTACATAACTCCCCAAATTGTATGTAATTGTTTTATATTGTTAGGCTAATCACATTTCCATTATGGCCTGTGATTGTAATTATCTTTTATTTTTTTGTCTGGTTATTGATTGTGAGAACTGACAAACATCTTTTACTATTGTGATTCAGTTCAGTTCAGTTCAGTCGCTCAGTCGTGTCCGACTCTTTGCGGCCCCATGAATCGCAGCACGCAGGATCTTTGCCCACCATGGTCAGTAAAAGCATTCAGTAAAGTGGGCCAGGGATTTTCTTAAAAGTCAAATGTTCTGCAGTCCTTGACTCTTGCTTCAGAGATTCTTTCTAGGAATTTCTGTCCTCATCAGGCAAATTTGTAGAGTGTACAAAGGAGCAGTGGCAGCGCGCAGTGAATCCCTGTCGGGGGTGCAATGAGAACATCCAGAGTATTCTGAGAGTATCTTTCCTAGGGTAGTGGTGAGGAGACTGAGGGAGGAAGAGGTGGCAAGTGTGAGAAACAAGACAGGGTTAGTCTCACTGTGGTTCTTCCTCCTCTTAGCTCTCCAGGTTTTTGCTTTTCCAAACAGAAAGGGCAGTGCATGAAGCCAGGGATCATCAGCCATTCTCCAGACATGGTCCCAGGTGAGCTGAGTTTTTTTTCCAGCTTTCCACATTCAGAACAGATATGAAGGGGCATTACAGGACATGCCTTGGCCAGTCCTGTGCTTAGCTTTGCATCCATCAAAGAGTATGGCAAAGGAGTGTGTTAGGGGAGTTAATGAGGGAGAGTAGAATAAATTTGGAAGGATCAGGTGTGAAAAGAGGGAAGCACCAGCCTAGAAATTCTAGAAAGTGAGAACCTACATCCAGGCAGCCCGCGAGGACGGTGCACAGATGAACAGGTTTGGCCTGACCAGGGGCCTCATTAGAAAGGCAGAACCTCATCTACTGAATCAGAATCTACATTTGTACGATATCTGGGGAATTAATGGGAAAGTTGAAATTTGGGGAGCACTAGTCTGTGTGGCAATACACAGAGGAAGGCCACCTCCTGAGATTAAACAGGCATGCCCACAGGAGGAGTTTGCTCTGCAGACCACGCAGTCAGGGTGCAGTGAGACCCAAACTGGGAGCATTGGAGGGTGTGGATTGATGAGAGAGGTGAATTCCTGGACGAGTGCTGAGTTTGGCGCTGAAGCCAGTGCCTCTAAGTCCACTGCAAAAACTGCAGCTTAATCTGTGTTAAAAGGCTGTATTCATTGTTGGCACAAATTCATGCAGCATTAAAGGAAGTTTTCCCTCGCAAGTTTTCTTACTGGTAGAGGATGATTTCAGTGAATTTCTCTCCAGAGTCCTAGACCATGCAATGAGAAAGCTGGTGTGTCATGTAATGGATGTATCATAAAATGAGAAAGCTCCATCCCAGAAACTTAAGAGCAGTGTGTATTTGGTTCATTTTTCTGGACCTTGGACCATCCACTTCTGTTTCAGCACTTAAGCCAACATTTTTCCATGTTAGGAAAAATTTTAACATCTTTGGGGTCAGTCTTTTCTCTCCAGGGGCTTTACCTAAAGTATGGTAGTCATGGGGGATTATGTTCCACTAAGAAACCCCCCAACTGAGGAATTCCCTGGCAGTCCAGTGGTTAAGACTCTGGGCTCCCACTGCAGTGGGTGTGGGTTTAATCCCTGGTCAGGGAACTAAGATCCTCTATGCTCTGTGGTGCAGCCAAACAAACCCAAATGACAGTGGCTTAAACGTGGCTTAAACAGGAAAAAAGCTTCTCTCTCACACCAGAGAAGTCGGAGAGGCAGTCTAGGGTGAGTGTGATGGCCCCACTACCATCACACATCCAGGTTCTACCTTTCTGCCCCACCATGCTAGCACTGGCTCTCCTGCCCGAGGCTACTTCACAGTCTAAGGTGGCTGCTTGATCTCCAGCATTCATGTGCATTCCACCTAGAAGAGGAGATGCTAAAAATGCAAACCTCTCAGCTGTTCTCTTTTAGAAACCTCTTAGAAGTGAGATAGATGGATGGATAGATATATTAACTGTCAGTCTTTGCTACAGTCTCTTATGAGAAACATTTGTTATTTGGAATCATCTAGGAAGTTCCCCCAGTCTCATCTGTTGCTGTAATAAGTGCTGAGATTTATATATTATCATGTGCCAGGTGATGTTTGCTTTACACATAGTAATTCATTCCATCCTTACAAGAGCCTCATCAGCTTGGTATTGCTAGTATCATAGTTTTTTAGATGAAGAAATTGAGGCACAAAAACTTGAGTGTCTCATCTAAGTTCATACAGCTAATGAGTATAGTGGTGGAATTTGAACCTAGGGAGTATGACTGTAGAGCTGGGTTTGTCAACCTCAGCACTGTTGATGTTTCGGGCCAGGTAATCCTTTGTTGTGGGGGACCCTCCTGTGTACTGTAGGCTGTTAAGTAACATGCATCCGTGGCCTCTAACCACTAGGTGCCAGTAGCATCACCACCCCCGGGAGGTTGTGGCAATGAAATCCGAAAACCGTCTCCAGACATCGCCACATATTCCCTGCTGAGCACAACTGCCCCCTACTGATAACCACAGCTCTAAAGTCTCTGCTGTTTGCCATGAATCTGTGCTGCCTCTGAAACCTACTTCCCATGTAGGGGAATCAACAGCGCCATCGATTTTTTTAAAATGTATTTGTTTTATTTTTGGCTTTGCTGGGTCTTCGCTGCTGCACACAGGTTCTCCCTAGTTGCGGGGGCGGGGGCCGCTCTCTAGTGGTGTGGGCTTCTCACTGTCGTGGCTTCTCTCTGTAGTTGTGGTGTACGGGGTTAGTTCCCCCATGCCATGTGCAGTCTTTCTGGACCAGGGCTTGAACCCAGTCCTCTGCATTAGCAGGCAGATTCTTAACCACTGGACCACGAGGGAAGTCACTTAATAATGGAGAGGGAGGAAGTGTCAGCAAAGGAATGAAGCAGAATGATGAGAGATGGAGTTGGATGTTGAGAATCTGCATATTGAAGAGAACAAAGAACAAAGGGTACACAAGTAATTAGAGAGGTGTGGAGGGTGGAAGCCCTGACGTGAGGGAAGACGGTCAGGCCCGTGCTCAGCTGCTGGCTCTCAAGGAAGCAGAGGCACGATATCAACATTCAGGGTCAGCAAAGTGTCTGTTCTCCACTGTTCAGCCACTAACTACAGGTGCCTATTTAGATTAAAATGAATTAAAATTAGAAATGCAGTTCATCAGTCACACTAGCCAACTTTAGATTTCCTGGTCAAGGTGTTATCTGATTTCTTAACTCTATAGTTATTATTTTTCCCCCTGCAAAGGGATTAGAAATCTATTGGGAATCATTTAAAATCATGCAGGTATCCTGTTTATCAACATTTCCTCCTAGATTTTGCATCTAACAGTGGTTCTTGTCTAAATGGGTCTTTACAGAGATGGCTACAAGTCCTCTCCTTCTTTGGTGGCTCTTTTTTTCAGGACACGCCCTCCCTGAAGTTCAGGCCCCTCCCTTTGCCTCCAGCCAGGGCTTGAGAAGAAGCCTGTTGTCTCAGGAGCCAGTGACCTTTGAGGATGTGGCTCTGTACTTCACCCGGAACCAATGGGCCAGCCTGGACTCTGTGCAGAGGCCTCTGTACAGGGAGGTGATGCTGGAGAATTACGCAAACATAACTTCCTTGGGTGAGCCCTCCTTACTTCCTAAAACTCAGCTGCTGCCCTTGGGGGCTCCTGGTTTCCTCTGTAATGTATCTGGGATCTCTAATACCGCCAGAATTGATGGTCCATGAGCTGAGCTCCCCCATCCTCAGTTGCAGGAGTAACTAACTGGGTTCATTTCAGTTTTAAAGAAGACTTCCCCGAAATTCCATGGCAGTCCAGTGGTTAGGACTCCACACTGCCAAGGGTGCGGGTTCAATCCTTGATTGGGGAAATTAGATCCCACAGGTTGAGCAGTGTGGCCCAAAAAAAAAAACAAAACAGTCTTCCTTCTTTCCCCGTGGGAATTCTCCTGGGAGGGACTTTACCCTGGGGTCAGAGCACTGAGAAGGTTCCATGTTCATTCCTTCACTCTTTCAGTTCCCTGGAGGAGACTGTGGCCCCATCTTCTCTGTGTGAGTCTCCTAAGGCCTTCTGTACACACTTCCAGTGACAATGTGGACTTCCTGTGGTCTTGGTGCTGGAATAAGCTTCCTAGGCAAAACAGTTTGAGCCCTCCTTTCATCCCCGGAGTCTTTCCACACTGGCCTCCCTTCGTCTCTTGGGATGTCACTGCTTTTTCCACCTGGCAAAGCAGAGGGTAGACTAAGAGGGCTCCGAGGAGACTCTCCTCAACTTTCTATTCCTTTTCTGTGTCCTTCAACAGCATTTCCATTCCCCAAATCAGATCTGACCTTCTGGCTGGAGCGAGGGGAAGAACCAGGGCGCCTGGATCCCTGGACACTGGTCGGGGGAGAGGACCCGAGAGGCACCTGGGGAGGTGAGCAGGAGAACCTGCCATTCTCTTCTCCATAGAGCTTCAGCCCCAAACTGGAAAAGACTAGTCCAGACCTTTCATTTTCTGTCATTCTTCTTTGTAAAGCTAAAGGATTTCAAACCTTTGATAGTACAGATAGACTTCTGTTGATTAACTTAAGAATATATACAAAACAGAGAGCTTCTTTCTGTAAGGACATTTTGTATGTGTTTGTGTGTGTGTGTGTCAGAGAGAAACTATAGCAGAAGAATGGACTTTTTATAAATTCCTAAACACTAAATTAGGAAGTACCTTTTGAAAGAAACCCTGTTTATTTTGGGGAGTGTTTTTCTACTTTTGTTAAAAAAAATTGCCGTTGGCATCTTGATAGAGATTGCATTGACTCTCTAGATGACTTTCGGCAGTATTGACCTTTTTTTTAAGATTTATTTGTTGATGGCTGTGCTGGGCCTTCCTTGATGTGTTCAGGTTTTCTGTTACAAAGAGCGGAGGCTACTCCTCCTTGTGGCGCCAGGCTTTTTTGTTGCAGTGGCTCTCTTGTTGCGGAGCACAGGGGCTGGAGCACAGGCTTAGTAGTTGTGGCGCACAGGCTTAGTTGCTCCAGGCATGTGGGATCTTCCTGGAACAGGGACTGAACCCATGTTCCTGGCATTGGCAGGTGGATTCTTAACCACTGGACTACCAGGGAAGTCCAGGGTTGACATTTTAAGAGTATTAATTCTCCCAGTTCACGAACCTGGAATGTTTTTCCATTTATTTGTGTCTTCTTTGGTCGTTTTCATCCATGTCTTATAGTTTTCAGAGTAGAGATCTTTCAACCCCTTGGTTAAATTTATTCCTAAGTATTTTAGTGTTTTCGATGCTGTTATAAATGGGATCAATTTCTTTATTTCTCAGAAAACTCATTGTTAGTGTATAATTTATTTGTGTCTTCTTTGGTCGTTTTCATCCATGTCTTATAGTTTTCAGAGTAGAGATCTTTCAACCCCTTGGTTAAATTTATTCCTAAGTATTTTAGTGTTTTCGATGCTGTTATAAATGGGATCAATTTCTTTATTTCTCAGAAAACTCATTGTTAGTGTATAGAAAGTATTCAGATTTCTATATGTTAATTGTATATCCTGCAGCTTTACTGAATTCACTGATTAGATTTAACTGTTCTTTTTGTTGAGTCTGAAAGATTTTCTATATTTTAAATCTTGTTATCTGCAAATATAACAACTTGTTAAATACAAACAACTTGTATTTCTTCCTTCCCAATTCTGGTACCTTTTATTTCTTTTCTTTCTTCTTTATTTTTTGTCTGTTTGCTTTAGGTAGGATTTTCAGCATTGTGTTAAATTGGAGTGGTGAGAGCGGACGCTCTTGTACCTAATCTTAGAGGAAAAACTTTCAGCCTTTCACTCTTGAGTATGATGTTAGCTGTGGGCGTTTCATTTATAGCCTTTTTTATGTTGACATATGTTCCTTCCCTGTAGCGGTGGTTTAATTGCTAAGTCATGTCCAACTCTTGTAACTCCATGGACGATAGCCTGCCTGGCTCCTCTGTCCATGGGATTCTCCAGGGTTACAATACTGGAATGGGTTGCCATTTCCTTCTCCAGGAGATCTTCTCAACCTCAGAATCAAACTAGTAACTCCTTCATTGCAGGCAGATTCTTTACCAACTGAGCTACAAGGGAAGCCCATGTTCCTTCTCTACCTAATTTGTTAAGAGTTTTTATGGTGAATGAATGTTGAATTTTGTGAAATTCTTTTCCTTTACCTATTGAAAGTGAAAGTCGCTCTGTTATGTCAACTCTTTGCAACCCCATGGACTATGCAGTCCGTAAAATTCTCCAGGCCAGAGTACTGGAGTGGGTAGCCTTTCCCTTCTCCAGGGGATCTTCCCAGCCCAGGGATTGAACCCAGGTCTCCCGCATTGCAGGCGGATTCTTTACCAGCTGAGCCACAAGGGAATTCCTGGAGTGGGAAGCCCGCAGAGGAAGAATACTGGAGTGGGTAGCCTATCTCTTCTCCAGCGGATCTTCCTGACCCAGGAATCGAACTGGGCTCTCTTGCATTGCAGGCACATTGTTTACCAACTGACCTTTCAGGGTAGCCTTTAACTATTGAGATGATCATATGATTCTTTTCTGTCATTCTATTCATGTGAAGTTTCACATCTGTTGATTTGTGGAAAGCGTGTCTATTTACTGGGAATGAGTGGTTTCTTTTTTTGTCTTTTGGCTGAGGGGGTCTTCATTCCTCAACCAGGGAATAGAAGGGCCCCTGCCCTGCTGCAGTGGAAGCACGGAGTCCTAGCCACTGGGCTGCCAGGCAGCTCCCCTTTCTTGAAAGATAATGAAGTTAAATGTAAAGAACTATCCACAGATTTGGTGGATAGTCTTTCTCATTCAAGCGCTCCTCTTCTTAAACTCCCTCAGCCCCTAATGCTATTCAGAACCTCTGTAAACCAAATGCCCCTTTCTTACTCACCCCAATTCTGTCTTCATCTAGTGCCTTTAGATTGACTCCAACACTTGAGCCCACCTTGATATAAAAAGCTTTCCCAGGGGCCCACCTGCAGTTGTCAGTGTCTCCCTTTGCCACAGCTGCACATTGTCCATTTAGCCTGTCGACAGCTTTGTCCAGTAGGACTTTTCTGCAGTGATGGAAATGTTATGTATCTGCACTGTCCAATATGGGAGCCATTAGCCACATGAGCGTTTGAAATGTTGGTGATACAACTGAGGAACTGAATTTTTAACTTTGTTCCATTTTAATTAAATAGCCTCATGTGGTTGATGGCCCTAATCAGATAATGCAGCCTAAAACAATTTTAAACACAGCCTCCAGCTGCCTCTTTTAGTTTCTAGTGGCTGTCAAACCCTAGTGTGCATCAGAATCACTTGCAGCGCTTGTTAAACACAGACTGCTGGACGCCACCTCCAGAAATTCTAGTTTGGTAGACTGGGGTAGGGCCTGGGAACCTGCATTTCTAAAGAGTTCCCAGACCATGATGGTCCTGGGACCACACTTTGAAGACCTATGTTCTTGAGAATCTTGAACTGTGTTTTTAAAATTCTGGGTTGCAACTCCTTAGTGCGTTGTGCTCATCATTTAAAAATTAGACTAGATTGGGCTAGACTTAAATAAAGTAGACCAAACTAGTATAAAATCCGTCATATATTCATCATTCTTATTAAGGGTAGTGTTCTTCGAAACTCGTTTCCATGGGATCTAAATGGTGAGTCATGGTCAGGAACACGAGAAACACTAAGCTAGAAGTTTCACTTGTCACATCCTTGGTACCTTGAAAGTCCAATGTGGCTTCTCTGTTGTAGCACCACCAGTAAGAGTGTGGGTCCCCCTTCCCCACCAGAGGCCGTCTGCAGTCCTAGAGGGCCTGAACCAGCCATGTCTTTTTTCCTTCCACAGTTAAGTCTCTCTCCCACTGGACAGCACACGGGTTTCGCAATTACAGTCCTTTTATGAACCCCTCACAACCCGCAGTGTTACAAACCATCCTTTCCCCAGTCAGGCTTGCAATATAAAACATTTCTTTAAACATTACAGAATATTCTAAAGCATTCGGACAGTTTCTTGCCTTGACAGGGTCCTTGAGAGCCGCTGTTGCAGACAGCATCTTCCAGCCCTCTGGATGCTGTGTGCTGTGAGAGCTACTTACCCAGCTCTTTTTGCTCCAGTGTGAAGATCTTCTTCTTCAACCTCAGCTCCATCTGCTTTCTTTTCTTTTGGCCATGCATTGTGATTTGTGGGATCTTAGTTCTTGACCAGGGATTAAACCCAGGACCACAGAAATGAGAATGCTAATTCCTAACCACTGGATTGCCAGGGAATTCCCTCCCTCTGCTTTTTTAATTGCTTCCCATTCAGCATTTTCTCCACCCTATTCCTGTTTTTCTTCTTCCATTTGTCTCCATTAATACTTTTTGCTGTCTGTACTGATTTTGTTGTCCTAATGGCATTGCTTGCTCTCTCTACCTCCAGTATTTTTACTTTTCCTTCAGGGTATCATCAGGAGGCTATGTCTCTCTCCAAAAGTACACATGTCCTGGTCATGGCATTAATAGTACTGCTTAACCCCTTTCTCCTTTCAGCATAAGTAGGTGACTGTTATGTTTTCTTTTATTTCTTTTTGTTTTTGGATGCCTTTATCATTATATAATACCCTTTTTTTTTTGGTTACAGTCAGTCTTTGTTTTAAACTGTATTGTGTCTGGTATGAGTATTGCTACTCCAGCTTTCTTTTTATTTCCATTTTCATGGAATATCTTTTTCCATCCCTTCACTTTCAGTGTTTGTGTGTCTTTATTACTTATTTTAAATTTTTATTTCATATTAGAATACAGTTGATTAACAGTGTTGTGTTTCAGATGTACAGCAGAGTGATTCAGTGATATCATGTTATGTTTTCATCATGCTAGGTGGTGAAACCAAGACTGAGAACGGAGGGCAGACTGCAGAGCTGAGCATTTCGAAGGGACCAGAGTCTCACAAGTTGATAACGGAGGTGCTGCTGGTCGATGTTCCCAGGCACCCTCTCTTTGAGAGCAGCTTAGAGAAGCTGCAGCTGTTTGACCCAGGGAAGAAAAAACACTCAAAGAACGGCGATTTCACAGATTTTCCAGTCCAGGATCACCCATCCTCCACTGTTGAAAGAGAAGAGATAGCCAGACAATTGGAAGGAAGCTGTGGTGTCTGCATGCATCTCATTACTAAGCAGGGCCTCCCTAGAGAACAGGTATTTTATAATTGTGGTGAGTGTGGCAGATATTTCAACCAACATTCAGACCTTCACCAGCATCAGAGAATTCACATGGACAAGAAGCCCTACAAATGCAAAGAATGTGGCAAAGCCTTCAGATATAACTCAAAACCGTCACGGCACCAGAAGATCCACACTGGGGAGAAACCGTACCCTTGCCAGGAATGTGGACAAGCCTTCAGTCAAAACTCGCACCTCCTTCAGCATCAGAAACTCCACAGGGGAGAGAAGCCCTATGAATGTAAGGACTGTGGGAAAACCTTCAGCTACAACTCAGAACTTATCCGGCATCAGAGAATCCACACTGGGGAGAAACCCTTTAAGTGTAAGTAATGTGGGAAGGCTTTTGGGTGTAACTATGACCGCGTCATCCATGAGCGAATTCACACTGGGGAGAAGCCGTACGAATGTAAGGAGTGTGGGAAAAGCTTCAGTTCAAATTCAGTCCTGATTCAGCATCAGAGGATCCACACCGGGGAGAAACCTTACAAATATAAGGAGTGCAGCAAGGCTTTCTGCCAAAGTTCGCTTTTTCTCCAGCACCAGAGGTTCCACACTGGGGAAAAGCTCGATAAATGTAACAAATGTTGGAAAACTTTGAGTTGTAGCTCACGCTTTATAGTGCATCAGAGAATCCACACTGGGGAGAAACCTTATGAGTGCTAGGAGTATGGGAAGGAATTCAATCAGAAAATCACCCTGGTTCAGCACCAGCGAGTTCACACTGGGGAGAAACCTTATGAGTGTAAAGTGTGTGGGAAATCCTTCAGATGGAGCACAAGTTTCATTCACCATCAGAAACTGCACAGCAGGAAGAAACCCAACCAAGTTACAAGGCCGTCCCTGGTGAAGCCCTGCCGCCCACTTCAGTCCTGTCCCCTCTGTCTCCCCAACTTGCACAACCTGCCCCAGCCACGCCAGGGGCTCCCGTCTTGTCCACGGGCACCACTGTTTCCTCCTTCTGTGCCTCTCTTCCTGTTGCTCTTGTTAACTTGTTAACAAGATACTACTTAATACTGTTGTTAACCTTTCTCCTGCTTCATTTTTTACTTGAAGGCCAAACTTGCCTGCTACTCCATGTATCTCTTTACTTCCTATTTTTGTATTCCAGTCCCCTATGATGAAAAGGACATCTTTTTTGGTGTTAGTTCTACAACGTCTTGTAGGTCATCATTGAACCGTTCAACTTCAGCTTCTTTGTCATTAGTGGTTGGGGCACAGACTTCGGTTACTGTGATACTGAATGGTTTGCCTTGGAAATGAACAGAGATCATTCTGTCATTTCTGAGATACATCCAAGTACTGCATTTCAGACTCGTTTGTTGACTCTGAGGGCTACTCCATTTCTTCTAAGGGATTCTTGCCCATAGTAGTAGATATAATGGTCATCCGAGTTAAATTCACCCATTCTGGTCCATTTTAGTTCACTGATTCCTAAAATGTTGATGTCCATTCTTGCCATCTCCTGTTTGATCACTTCCAGTTTACCTTGATTCATGGTGGCTCTGACAGTAAAGCGTCTGACAGCAATGCGGGAGACCTGGGTTCAATCCCTGGGTCAGGCAGATCCCCTGGAGAAGGAAATGGCAACCCACTCCAGTTCTCTTGCCTGGAAAATTCCATGGATGGAGAAGCCTGGTAGGCTACAGTCCATGGGGTTGCAAAGGGGCAGACATGACTGAGTGACTTCACTTTCACTTTTT
>SJYX01004079.1:4715-14973 GCA_006410675.1 Oreotragus oreotragus | reverse complement strand
CCCATGGACTGCAGCCTACCAGGCTCCTCCATCCAAGGGATTTTCCAGGCAAGAGTACTGGAGTGGGGTACCATTTCCTTCTCCAAAATAGTACATTATCTACAATGAAACCAATTTATGATTATCATCTCAAATTTTAAAAAAAGTTAGACTAAATATTCTCTTCAGTTTTTCACTTTTCATTAGTTACTTTACTCCCTCACTGCCACCAATTCCAAGCTTTTTGTCCCAGTATGGAGACTTTTTTTCCAGGGTTAAAATCCTACGTGTTTTCTCTTGCTGCCCCCTTCTTTTAAAAGCAAAGTGAGGCTCTCACACAAGTTCATTCATTTAGCCTTTCCAAATCAAACATTAATTTAGTACTTTTGCTTTTCAACTGTATTCACAAGGTTATCCTCTAAAAAAGAAATGAAAGGGAAAAGCCTGGAAACAAAACAGTGCACTTTTATAAGGCTAGAAGGGACCCTGGAGGTGATCAAGTGTTTTTGAAGCCTTTATTGAAAACAACTGTAAAACAATTACAAAAAAACACACACCCTGCTCTTGTTGGTCCTTCCATTCTACTCACTGTAGGACTCTTGAGGAGACTCTAAGAAATCCCAGTGCTCCATGGGGCAGAGTTCAAAAATAAATAACACGGCAAACTCCTCTCCTTTTACTGAGGGCCAAAATAAGTAAGTTGTGCAAGAGGCTGAGCTGGGAAATGGGCACAGGGCCATAGTCTACAATGAAGCCTGAAAAAGGCAGATTTTCAAACAAGAGGTCGCTGTCAGATCAATCATTTCATTTCTCTCTCTCTCCCTCTTGCACTCAGCACAAGGATTTCGGTGTAAACCTTACCACCTTCTTTCCTGGGAAAGTGGCAGCTTCAGTTAACTGATCTCTCTCATAGGAAGTTTAGGAAACTTTCAGAAAAATAAATGATTTAAGTCAATGCTTGCTATTTTTTCATTATTTTGTATTTTTATCATTTTACTATCTCACAATGTTCATTATGGCTGTGATCTTCCAAATGGATAAGAACGAAAAACAACACTCCACAAAGAGTCATAATTTACCCAATAGAGTTGAATAGTATGGGTAGTTAATGTTTGGTGATACTCTCTGAAATACTAGTTCTCAAATAGACTTGAGCTGCTAGAGTCCCATACATTTCAAAAGCACTTGACTTCAGTAAAGTCAAGTACTTACCTAGTTTTCAAAGTAATTTTATTTAATTTTATTTGTTAATTTTTGGCTGCGCCGGGTATTAGTTGTGCCATGTGATCTCTCAGTTGCAGCATGTGGGATCTAGTTCCTTGGTCAGGGATAGAACCTGTGCCCCTTGCATTGACAGCACAGAGTCTTAGCCACTGGATCATCAGAGAAGTTCCTCAAATTCATTTAAAAACCCACCAAATATATAAGTGCTTTCACATATATAATGTTTATCTCTAAAAAAAAAAAGAATATATTTATTTAGGTTGTGAGAAAATGAAATAATGCCAAAAATTTAAAAAGGAGAAAAGAAGAGAAAGAACACGCTGTCTTTTTAGTTAAAAAACAACAAACTATACAATTAGTAGTGTATTCCTGGTCATTTTCCTATGGTATTGCCTCAATTTTATATAAGCCAAACTCCATAGTTCTAATTTATCTTTAACGAATATATTCTTTGACAATCTGCTCTCATAAATTTCTGTATTTTTTTTGTTTTCTTTATTAGAAATATGGACCTTAACAATAGTTGAATTAATAATTAAATGAATGCAGTGAGTGTGTGTTATTCATGTGAGCAAGTATGAAGAAGGTTAACCTTGAAAAGATATTGCTTTCGTTTTCCTATTAATGGATTTGGTTGGGATTTTACACCAAATGATTACTCAGCAAACCTTTTATTAAAACTATACCTCAAGGCTGCTCAGCCTACTCTTTAAGGTCAAGCCCAAAGAAAATAACAGAATGAAGTCAAGGTCAAAAAGAAGGGAAGAAAGCAAAGAGCAATACACAAAATGATAATTAAAAATATGTCAAGGTAAAATATTCTTTAGATGGACAGGAAACATCAATAACAAAAATGTAGTGCTAAAACACCAAAAAACTGGTAGGAAAACAATGCGAATTGATAATCTCATGATTGTATAAAACCAAATCTAATAAAAATAAGTGCTATTAAAATGTTATGCAAATAAAAGTCAACAGCTGTAATATATCATAATCCACCTTTAAAGTTACAGGAAAAAAATTGTATGTTAAGAAAGTGGGAACAAATTCTATTTCTTTTCAGTTCAGAAACAATTGGTAAAATCAACAAACCAACGTTTAGATACCTTCATGAGAACAATGAATAAAAAAGCTACTCAAAAAATCCACAGACAAATGGTGGAGAAGGTGTGGTGAGAAGGGAACCCTCCTACACTGTTGGTGGGAATCTAAATTGGTACAGCCACTATGGAGAACAGTATGGAGGTTCCTTAAAAAACTAAAAGTAGAGCTACCATATGACCCCGCAACCCCACTCCTGGCATATATCCAGAGAAAAATATGATCCGAAAGGACACACGCACCCCCGTGTTCACTGCTGCACTGTTTACAATAGTGAAGACACGGAAGCAACGGAAATGTCCATCGACAGAGGAATGGATAAAGAAGACGAGCTACTGACACACTCAGCCATCACAAAGAATGGAACAATGCCATCTGCAGCAACGTGGAGGGCCCCAGAGCGTGTCACACTGGGCGAAGTCAGCCAGAGAAGGGGAAATATCGCCTGACATCCCTTACACGTGTAAGGGATCGTTTCTAGACAGAAATGATACAAATGAACTTATTTAGAATTTAGAAAGAGACTCACAGACTTAGAAAAAGAAATTATGGTTGCCGGGGGTAGGGGAGGGAAGGGATAATTAGGGAGTTTGGGAAGGTCATGTACCTTGCTATATTCAAAACAGATAACCAACAAGGACATATTGTATAGAAAAAAAAGAAGAAAGCTTTTTCTTTACTCAACTAAAAAAGCTTTACTCAACTTTTTCTTAAAGCTCTTTTTGATCCTAGGCAATTGAATTATCTAACAAGGTAGAGCTTATGAACACTAAGATGGATACACACACACACACATATCCTAGGTTTGGTTCATCTTTCAAATAAAACATAATTTAGATAACTCCTAAGGACTCAGGTGGGATCATCACATAGAATACTCATTGATACAGCTGTAATAAGCTCTACCTACTTCACATCATGGGACTAGAAACAGGAACATAACAGCTTCTGTCCTCAAGGATTTAACATTTTACTGGAGAGAAAAACAAATAAATAACAGTGAAAAACAAAATGTTCTGCTGTTTTTACTGCATTAGATGCCCTAGTTCCTAGTATGAGTCAAGAGCACAAAAGTTTGAGGAAAGCTTATTAAAGGGACTATTTATACAGTTGTGGGTGAAGTTCAAGAAAACCAATAAAGAATAGTGGTTCACCATTGAGCTAGGGACAGCAGGAACTGGCATTACTCGCCTGGTGTGAAGAAGGGTGGACAGGGACAGGCTTACTGGAATCCAGACAGGGTAATCATCTAGGTGTGGTCTCAGGGGGACACTCACAGCAACCCCTGGTGGCAGGGAGGAAGCTGGGAGAACCGTAATCTGACCTCGTGCTCAGCCAACCTTCTGATTTTCCACAGGAGTCTCTCATGAGCCAAACCCAAAGGGAAGTCAGAAATGATGCAACCTGTATGGATCAGCCTCCTGGGCCCTAAGCAAAGCAAAGAAAGGTGGGACATGGAGGAGAAACTCCACTGGAGGGGCAGGTGGTAGGTCCCAGCACTATGCAGCCTCTCAACTCTTGGAAATGTATCAGCAATCAAAATCATTCCTCGCCACTTCCACAGACACCTCACGAGTCCAGACGACGATCATCTGTCCAGATTATTCTCACAGTGTCCTAAGTGATCATTCTGCTCTTCTGGGTCTTTTTGCGTATATCACGCAGAGTGTCTCCTTAGAGAGCAGGTCATTGCTGTATTGTTCAGTCCGTAAGTCATGTCCAACTCTTTGTGAACCCATGACCTGCGGCACACCAGGCTTCCCTGCCCTTTACCACCTCCTGGAGTTTGCTCAAATTCATGTCCGTTGAGTCGATGGTGCCATCCAACCATTTCATTCTCTGTCGCCCCCTTCTCCTGTCCTCAATCTTCCCCAGCTTCAGGGTCTTTTCTAGTGAGCTGGCTCGTCACATCAGGCGGCCAAAGTATTGGAACTTCAGCTTCAGCATCCATCCTTCCCATGAATATTCAGGACTGATTTCCTTTCGGATTGACTGATTTGATGTTCTTGTTGTCCAAGGGACTCTCAAAAGTCTTCTCCAATACCACAGTTCAAAAGCATCAGTTCTTAGGCACTCAGCCTTCTTCATGGCCCGACTCTCACATCCGGACGTGACTACTGGACTACGTGGTCATTCCTCTGCTGAAACTGCTCTGTTGGCCCCCATCAGAATTCTTACCTTGGCCTACCAGGCCCTGTGGTTCTGGCTCCAAATGCCTCTCTCGCCTTATCTGCTCTGTCCCTCCTTTCCCTGTTCTGCTCCAGTCACATCAGGCCCTTTTACCATCCTTCCTGGGTGCAGAAGTGTTTCTGCCTCAGGGCCTTAGAACTTGCTGTCTCATTGTCTGAAATGCTCTTCCCTCAGTTGTCCATGTGGATAGCTTTCTCACTTCCCTCAGGTCTCTGCTCAGATATTTATCTGAGAGCCCTTTCTTCACTACCCTGTTTAAAATAACAATGTCCTTCTAACTCCCTTATCATGACTTATTTTTCTCTTTAGCACGTATCACAGACACGTCTAACAAATACTAAAATGCTTTCCTTGCCTTTCCTTACTAAAATGTAAATTCCAAGAGGACAAAGCTTTTATTTAGTTCTGCTCAACCCTCTGTATCTGCAGAGAAGGAGCTCAGTAAATATATGAATTGTTGAATGGAATCACACAGAGCTTAGTGTGCTCCTTTCTGTAAAGACTGCAAAAAGCTTAGACAAGAAGTAAAGACATGACAATTGAATATAAAGGAGTCTTTTGAGGCCTGGTTGAAAAAGAAAAATGGGGGGAATAAAAAATAGCATGAGGCTAAATGAAAGCATGCTTATAGCCTCGAGGATTGAACATTTTACTGGAGAGATAATGAGATTCAAATTATGAGGAAGCAGGAATGGGAATGAGATCTTGTATGAGATAGATAAGAGTCAGATGAGAAAGAAGAGTGAGATCAAGAAAGAAGCTGGGGTGCATCTTCCTCTGAGATAGAATCAAAAGGAGCGTGGCCATGTTGGGAAGAGGCTGAGGTGGTTCTATAGGTGAGGACCTCTGTCTTTACTCTGCAGTAGGAGGGCAGGTCATTTTTAACGCTGGGGATGGGTGGGAAGGAAAGTGGATTTCAAAAGAGTAGTAAAGGTTTATGAAATTTGTTTATACGGATGGAATAGGGATCTGCCTAGGGTAGAGATGGAATAGATTATGTGACCAGCGATGCCCTCGGCTTCTCTGGGTATCAGAGAGAGGTGGCTGCAGTGAAAGGTCTGGGAGGGTGAAACAGGATGGGGTGGAGGTGACAGCTTGCTGTTCATGAAAAGGCAAGTAACAGAGGCTGGCTGGGGAGTCGCCCAGGCAGAGCTGGCGCTTCTTGGCCCATTTCTGAAAGAGGCAGGGCCATGTGTCCAGTTCCCGCCAACAGAATATTAGCTGAGGCTTCTGAGAAGTGACTGCGTCTCCCCACAGGCTCTTCTCTCGCCCTGTGGCTGGGAGGGCAGCGAGCAGAGTAACCTTGGAATCTACATATTACAGATGGGCAGAGCCCCATTTCTTCTTACATGGTTGCTTAAGAAACATTTCTTGATGAAGTCAACACTAACCTAGACTGTTATGCTAAAGACAAATATGTTTTTATATTCCCTCTGCCATTGCATCTTTGTTTCAGCTTAAGAATCTGCCTCCAATGCAGGAGACACAAGAGATGTAGGTTTGATCCTTGGGTTGGGAAGATCCCCTGGAGTAGGAAATGGCAACCCACTCCAGGATTCTTGTATGGGAAATTCGATGGACAGAGGAGTCCGGTGCACTACAGTCCAAGGGTTGTAAAGAGTCAGACATGACTGAGTGAGCAACTTACCTACTTACTTATAATTACAGCAGCTTAGCCTACGCTAATATAAAAGGTTATCATCCTCTAACCTCTGTGGGGACTGAAAGAGCCATGGTTCCAGAATTAGGTGGACATCAGTCAAAGTACTGGTGGCTGCAACCTGTGACACCGCTAATGCCCTGGTTGGCACTGATGGATGCTACTAGCACAATGACCTGGAAGTGGAGAAGAGGAGTATCATTTTAAGAAACTCTGCCTGAGATATCTCCAGGGGACTCTCAGGAATATTGGGGGGATTCTCCTGGTGGTCCAGTGGCTAAGACTCTGAGCTCCTAATGCAGGGGGCTTGGGTTCAATCCCTGCACAGAGAACTAATCCCACATACTGCAATTAAGACCTGGGGTGGCCAAAAAAAAA
The DNA here is from genome assembly GCA_006410675.1 of Oreotragus oreotragus. Lineage (NCBI taxonomy): Eukaryota > Metazoa > Chordata > Mammalia > Artiodactyla > Bovidae > Oreotragus > Oreotragus oreotragus. Next base: position 8,441 of record SJYX01004079.1, on the reverse strand, counting down.
AAAAAGTATTTGAGAAGAAACTGGAAGATAGGCAAGATTGATGTTCTCATGCAGGAGACTGGGGCAAAGCCAGAGAAATATTATTTTAAATTACTTTCATTATCCTTTGGCTAGTGCGGCCTCTACCTGTATAAATTTGTTATTGTCTGTAATATTGGTACATGTGACTTACAGAAATCCCTTGGTACTTTCAGTAGGCCAAGAAATCAGGTACAGACGCTCATTAGAAATATACACAAAGTTTAAAATAACTATATTTTGAGTGGTAAGCCAAAATATTCAGAGAGTAAAATGCATAAAAGTCAGTGGGAAGACTACATGAAAAAGTTGTTCAATGACCTATTTTGCTGACTTTGGTTTTGTTTTCCCAAGAGTATACCTAATGATTATTACAGTACCTGGCACAAAATAAATGTTAAGAAATATTTATTAAATCATTAGTGACCTGGGCTAACTTATGAACAATAACATAATTTCCTTCTTTTTCCTAATTATTTTGTAATAAAGTTCTTTTGAAGTGGTCACAATAAAATGGCAATCATTTATCAATCTTGGGACACACTTTCCTACCATATTTTTCATAACTAGAGAAATGTGATGAATATTTTTAAAAAATAAAATATTTGCAAATAAAAATTACCCAAATGAAATGTTAAAATCATTTAAATATCAAAATAAATTTATTTTCTAAGAAAATATACTCTTATAGTTTGGCAAGTTCTTTCGAAAACAGAGTCATCTGTGATATAAAACCACAGTATCTAAAATTACATTCTGGTTTATACAGTGCATGGATTAGATTATCCTACTTAACAAGCCAGTACTTGCTTTATTACTAAAAATCCAGAAGGCTTTTGTAAGACTTAGCATTTCACAAACCCAGACAGTCACGTGATAGCGTTCTTGCTTTACTCTCTCAAAGGAATTAGGATATTTTAAGCCTGAGTGAATACTGTAAAATGAATGTACTCACAGGCTAAATTTACTATCAAAAGACCATGCTCCATTTAATAGGTATGCATGTACCTATTCCTGATGCCAAAAGAAAAGTAGGCCTCATTTCATGGTTTTCAAACATTTTTCAACAAAACAAGTTTTTATGATTCAATATTCTGAGACAGAATTTGCAATGCAATTGATTTAGATCCCAGGATATACAAATAAAGCAAATAAAAAGTAAACTATAACTGTAAAATAATCTTCCTGATTTCCATCACAGAAGTTGAGAGCAATGGACTGGTATATTTATATTGAGGAATATCCTGTTCTGATGTGAGGCTCACTGCTGTACGTTCACAAGAGTTATGGAGAATGTGGTGAGGGCATATTAATTCAAAGGCATCTTTCTCAAACTGTATCTTTATATAACTTATTCTTGCTATGCTATGAGCACTGTGGTATCATGACAACAATGACATTAACAATAATGTATGTTAAATGATATTTGTTGTTCCGTCGCCTGGTCATGTCCAACTCTGAGACCCCATGGACTGCAGCAGGTCAGGCCTCCCTGTCCCTCACCATCTCCTCGAGTTTGCTCAAGTTCACGTCCATTGCTTAGGCGATATCATCCAGCCATCTCATCCTCTGTCATCCCCTTCTTCTTCTGCCTTCAATCTTTCTCAGCATCAGGCCTTTTCCAATAAGTCAGCTGTTCCCATCAGGTGACCAAATTATTGGAGCCCTAGTTTCAGCATCAGTCCTTCCAATGAGTATTCAGGGTTGATTTCCTTTAAGACTGACTGGTTTGATCTCCTTGCACCACAGTTCAAAAGCATTAATTCTTTGGTGCTCTGCCCTGTTTAAGGTCCAGCTCTCACAACCGTACGTGACCACTGGGAAGACCAAAGCATTGACTACACAGGACCTTTGCCAGCAAAATGATGTCTTTGCTTTTTAACACACTGTCTAGGTTTGTCATAGCTTTCCTGCCAAGAAGCAATCATCTTCTAATCTCATGACTGCAGTCACCATCTGCAATGATTTTAGAGCCCAAGAAGGGGAAATCTGTCACTGCTTCCACCTTTTCCCTTCTATTTGCCATGAACTGATGGGGCTGGATGCTATGATCTTAGTTTTTTTAATACTGAGTTTTAAGCTAGCCTTTTCACTCTCCTTCTTCACCCTCATCAAGAGGTTCTTTAGTGCCTCTAGTTCCTCTTCACTTTCTGCCATTAGAGTGGTATCATCCACATATCTGAAGTTGTTGATGTTTCTCCCACCAATCTTGATTCCAGCTTGTGATTCATCCAGACTGGCATTTTTCATGATATGCTCAGCATAGTAGTTAAATAAAAGGGTGACAATAAGCAGCCTTGTGGTTTAGTTGTACTTGTGCAAGTACAACTAAATTGTACATACACAACGACAAAAAAGATATGTTAACTTGACACATAGTACTCTGGGGCTATTACAAGCAAAATGCTTTGACATGATATAGTCATAAACCTGGATGTCAATGCATTCCTATGCAGAAGCAGCTTTCATGGGAGGGATGAGTAAAAGAAGACATATAAATGGATAATACGTGATTACGGCACAATGTTTGATCCAGCATACAACTAGTAATATTTTAATATACTATATATTATTCATTTGCCTTGTATGAATGACATTTTTTCATATCCAAAGGAAAGCCTTCCTAACTGCCTCCACCCCCTCCTAAGGTCATATATAATCTTTGTGCATATATAATCTACTTTCCCTTACAGTGTATCTGTGTAAAGGTTTGCATAACATCTGCCTCTGCCTTGTGACTATTACAACCAATATTGTTGTTGTTCAGTTGCTAAGTCATGTCCAACTCTTGGCCACCCCATGGCCTGCAGCACGCCAGGCTCCCCTGTCCTCCTTTATCTCCCAGAGTTGGCTCAAATTTGTGTCGATTGAGTCCATGATGCTATCCAACTATCTCAGCCTCTGTTGCCCCTCTTCTCCTCCTGCCTTCAATCTTTCTCAGCATCAGGGCCTTTTCCAATGAGTTGGCTCGACACATCAGGCAGCCAAAGTATTGGAGCTTCAGCATGTGACCTTCCAATGAATGTTCAGGATGGATTTCCTTTAAGGTTGATTGCTTTGTCCTCCAATAGGGACTGAAACTGTCTTGTTCATCATCATGTTTCTAGAACCTAGCCATCCCTGTACCTAATAAACCAAATACACAGGAAGGCTTTTACTGAACAGACCTTAAAGTCTGAACTGAAGAAAAATTCAAAGAAATAACTCTAGACTGCAAAGAGGAATTCATAACATATAACATAGTCTATCGGGGAAGGCAACAGCACCCCACCCCAGTACTCTTGCCTGGAAAATCCAATGGATGGAGTAGCCTGGTGGGCTGCAGTTCATGGGGTCGCTAACAGTCGGACAGACTGAGAGACTTCACTTTCACTTTTCTCTTTCATGCACTGGAGAAGGAAATGACAACCCACTCCAGTATTCTTGCCTGGAGAATCCCAGGGATGGGGGAGCCTGGTGGGCTGCCGTCTATGGGGTCACACAGAGTTGGACACGACTGAAGTGACTTAGCAGCAGCAGCAACATAGTCTATTTTATCAAAGTTGTTTTCAAAGTTATCAGATACTGAACAACTTTCCAGTGTCTCTTAATTTCAGATTATTTGAATCATAGGCAATTAATGCTGGTTTTTCAGAAAAAATGAAAAATTACGTATGCCTAATGATTTCAATTATAACCACACTAAGTAAATCCAGAGCATAAAATGCT
>SJYX01004078.1:0-14888 GCA_006410675.1 Oreotragus oreotragus | reverse complement strand
GGGACAGGAAGATCACAGCGTGGCTGAGAAGGAGAGCCAGTGGTGGGACAGGAAGATCACAGTGTGGCTGAGAAGGAGAGCCAGTGGTGGGCAGGTCAGGAAATAGGCCTGGACCCCGTGGCTGGGCCCCACTTGGGGGGTCCTCTGCAGGGTGGACTCGAGCCCGGCTGAATCGGCAGCAGCACTGAGCTCTCACTGAGGGATGCTCATCGGGCAGGCAAGTCTCACAGAGAGGATTCAGGGCCCACTTCCGGCCAGCAGGAGAAGCATCTGGTGATAGACCTTTCAGCATGGATCGTGGGTGACTCTCTCCTATGTCTACATCAAGGCCCAGTCCCCAGAAACAGCTGGAACAAACGAGGAACAAACAAGGACGTAAGTGATTCTGGATAACGTCTGGGGAGGAGAGTAGGGGCTGTTAGGTCTGGCTCCACTCCCGTGTGAGTAGCACTGCTTTGCCTTTGGCTGGAGCTGGCAGAGCCTTGAGCTGCAACTCTGCAGCTCTTTGGTATAGGGCATTTGGCCACACTTGCTGTCTGCAGCCGTTTACCCCTGGGCTCCAGCTCTGACAACCACGTTCTGGCAACCTGTCCGTAAAGCCTGTGGCCTGCCTTGCTCCCGCCTCAGCAGGCCTGTAGGCCTGGCCCTGAACCCCATCCCATCAATGTACGTCTTAAGCCCCAGGCCCAGTTGTCTGGCCTTGTGATTTCAGCTGACTCTAGGACTCTTGGTCTCAGAGGGTGGCGGCGGGATGCTGGCACCCGCTGGGATGTTGGAAGGTGTAGACTGGACAAGCAGGGCTTAAGCCTCATCCCTTGTCCATTTCCCTTGCTTCCCTTCAAAACCTCAATCTAGTGAGCTGGCATGGCGAGCTTTCCCCTGGACCCTGGATCAGGAAGACAGTGGTCCATCTGCTATCTTGGAAGAAAAGGCGCTGCTCTCCAGCTTACCCTTTGCAAACTTGCTCTCCTCATCTCTATTCACTCCTCTAACTTCCTGTCACCCCATGCCTCACCTCCCCCACCCCCCATCTCCCTACAGAGGCAGAATGTCAATCTGTCTGTCCTGCGAGTGCTCTGAGTAGGACAGTCATTTCTCTTTTGGAGATGGGCGCAGACAGAGCCTGTTATGCAGGGAATCAGGGCAGGAGGGGAAGTAAGAACGGAAGGGATTCCAATTGTGTCCCAAACCAGCTCTCTGATTCCATGAACTTCTAGGACCACTGGTACAAGAATTTCAGGGAAAGCTTAGTTGTGAAAAGACAGAAACAGCACAGTGAAAACTCTTTGAAATAAAAACATGAAGCTGGTGCCTTTGAGATATTTGTTTCTCATTTGCTTTGGAAAGAGAGTGTCTAGAGAATTTGGAAACCTACATTCCATTTCAAAAAGCAGACCAGGTTTCTGCCAACAGTCAGTTTGGCGGGGGTGGGGGTGGAGGGTGGATTTTGTCTATTTTTTCCATGTGAGCTCATGTTCTGGGGGATGCACTCCACCATTCTGATCCTAGACATCAACAGAGCTGTACCTTCAATCACACAACTGCCATTAGCGTGGAACGGCTTTCGAGCTTTTCTTGAGGACGCGTTTTGAGAAAACACAAGAGCTTCCTTCTGCAGTCACTGCCACCAGGGATTCTGTCAAACATCTTCAACCAGAATCTGCACTCAGCTTTCCTGTGCTTTGAGAGTTTCAGGAACTTTCAACCACCAGACACTCCCATATTCGACTGTATCAGAAAATGATTGTGGTTAGATTTCTCTCCAGCTCTCAAAGGCTTTGAATCTTTGACCAACTGTTAACATACTTAAACTTCTTGCCATGTAAAAGGCTTTATACCACACAACAACTTAGCTATTCCAGAAAAGTTGAGTACATTGCTGCGGAAAATCCCGGCCCTGAACGGCTGGGTTCAGTTTAGGGTCTGGAGCGTGTGTCTGGAGCAGTGGGTGTGACACGTGGAGGGCTCTCCCTTCTTCTGGGGAAGAACAGAAGGACAGTTGACACTCAGCACGCACTGTCTGTCTGTTGTTATTTTAGGGTTCATCTCTCCAGCTAGACTGCACGTCTCCTGAGGTGGGCATCCATATATTATCTTTGCCTTGCCCACACTTCCTTGCAGAGTAAAACAATATTTGTTGATTTAATAACAAAGGGCACACATTAATAAGGTTAAACTTTCAGGGGGTGGCTCTTTTGGTTAATGGGATTCTGTTCTGGGTACTGAAACTACATCCCTTATTCTCTTCCTAAGAACCTAAGTTCTATTAAGAAGACACAGTGGAACTAGCAATATAAAGTAGGAGGACCTTTCAATTCATCCTAGGAGGCCACTAAAGAGTTAATTCATTCCTTATAGGAGAATTATGAGGCAACGCTGTAAGAATTACACACAATGGATTTATAACACAATAAGATTTTTTTTTAAGGACAAAAGTAGTGACCGGGGACGTTTCAGATGGAGAAATAACTATGTTAACCTCACTGCTTTTTAAACATTTGCATCTGTGAATTGCAGAGGCTCAACATAAAGCAGATTGCCTACATCCACTGAAAGTCATTCTGGCATGAGAAATTTCTCTTGCATAAAGCAAAACAGATGTGTGAGAGGGAAAAGCAAACTTTTCAGCATTCAAAATTATATAGTTGTCTCAGGAACTGCATATTGTGTGAAGCAGTAAATACTGTACAGAATCTTGATCAGACTGTGTCCCTGAAAATGCAGAAACATAGTATCTGGAAAATACTAGTTATTAATGCAGATGAAAAGCCTAGCAGTATATTCATATTTCATCTACAAATTTTTTTTTTTAACTGAAAGGATATCAGCCAACTGTACAAAACCTACACCAGAGATTATATATTTAGAATTTTCGGCCATGTACTGCCTGGAAGCTGTGAAGTGAGATCCACTGTCCAAGCAATAAGAAGTTACATCCCTGTGAGCAGGAAAGAGTACACCAGGCGCCTGTGCATGTGTGTCTGTATATTGGGATCCACAAGCTAATCAGTGTGGAAATAGGAAGGGGACTCAAAAGCTGCCCCACTCAAGGCACAGGACAGAATTCACAGAGTAGTAGACACATGCTCTGCTGTCTGCTAGATCCTGGGAAATGCACAAAAGAAGCATAAACATCAGCGTAGGAACCAGGACAGGAAGGAAAGCATAGTGTCCTGGGAGGCACCCACCTTGCTTGAGAGGAAACTGTTTCCAGTGAGGAGGAGAAGAGAGAGAAGACCAGACCAATTCTTAAACGAGCAATCAGTGTGAAACCAGGCTGGGAAAGCTGGTCAAGGAAACTTATAATATGATGCATATGTGAAAAAATTGTATATGTACACACACACACACAGACATACACACATATATGTAATAGATTGAGAGTGGCCATATAACAGTCAAGATCAGTTTGCTAGAAATTAATGCTAATTATGATTAAAAATATTTGACATGGTCACATTCTAGAAGCAAAGTCATAAGAACAGTTTCTTCAAACACACACACACACACACACACAATCACTCACACTAATCAATATACTAATCAGTAATACAATATAGTATTAGCTGTAGCTCAGAGGGCTCAGAATTGTCCTGGGCACACATGAATTGAACAATAATTGGCGATTTTAAAAAGCTGACAAATTATGAGTGTACCTGTAAAGAATAAACAAGTTTATCTCCACTAAGAGTTTTTCTATCCATGCAGTTATAAATATTAAACTTTAGATACAATCTCTAGCTAAAGCCATGCAACATTTATTTATCACTTAAAAAACCCATGGCAGCGATTTGTACTTTAGAGTCATGCAACACTATACAACTATCTACTTTCCTCATTTTGTATTTATCGTGAGTATCAGCAAGAGAGAATTCTCTTCATTTCCTTCTGATTTGAATAAACACATTTTTCTGAAATTGTGTTCTCACTTTCAAAATTAATTGAGTGAGAAAGAACTATAAAACACAAGTATAAATACTCTCCAATCAAAACACTTGGGATGGTAATCCATTAAAAAAAAATGAACTGCAAATATGGGTTATAGGAATAAACAAAGGCTCCACACTGCCAAAGGTTGAGAGAATGACTTCACATCTAATTGGGTGACCATTTCTGTTATTTCACTGATTGGCACTGTAGTTTGAGATGTCTGTAGGCCTACCACTTCTGAGGGAATGTATACAAAGCCAAAAAAGTACACCCCCCAAAAGCTCACTGTTAATGAAAGGCTCTGGCATCTGAATTTAATAATTGGACGCCATTTGGAATCCATATAATTTTTCAACAATAGAGACACTTAAATCAGGCTGAAATTATACATAACTCATGCATATATTTAAACACGGATTAATCTCTCTTTACGTGTACATGTGCAACCTCTTATGAAGGATTCTTAAAAGCAGCCTAATAAGGAAGAAGAATGAGGCTGTGGTTTCAAGAGGGATCACCAATGATGCAATGAGGAGATACCGGTTCAGTGTCGCTTAAGTTGCTTTGAGCTGTCACCGCATGAGACTGCAATGCCTTTACTCACCTATTTCCCCCACCTGAAATGCCCTCTTCCCGCTATGAAAAGCCCAGTTGAAATCTAATCTCTTCTTTGAAATCTTCTGAAAATTCTGTTAGGAATATTCTTCTCCTCCTCATACAATATCTCACCTATTACCTGTTTCCTCTATTACTCACCTAGCTCTTTAGCATCTGCTGCTGCTGCTGCTAAGTTGCTTCAGTCGTGTCTGACTCTGTGCGACCCCATAGACGGCAGCCCACCAGGCTCCCCCGTCCCTGGGATTCTCCAGGCAAGAATACTGGAGTGGGTTGCCATTTCCTTCTCCAGTGCAGGAAAGTGAAAAGTCAAAGTGAAGTCGCTCAGTCGTGTCCGACTCTTAGCGACCCCACGGACTGTGGCCCACCAGGCTCCTCTGTCCATGGGGTTTTCCAGGCAAGAGTGCTGGAGTGGGGTGCCATCACCTTCTCCATAGCATCTGCTATTGTGTACTATTAATCCTGGGATCTCTCTACTTTTATCCCCTGACTTGCTTCTTGAGGACAAGGAACTCTGGGTTATACTCTTTTCATCCCTCTAGCAACCTTTCTCCAAGTGTCTCTAGAACCACCTGAGTGTTTGGCCAAACTGTAGCTGCAGAGATGCTGCAGCTGTATGGAGGGAGGGCCCAGAAAGCTGCAGTTTTAACATGTTGCCCAGGTGATTTTTATGTACTCTACAGATTGACAACCACTCGACACAAGGACGATATGTAAGAGCTAGGAGGGTGCTGTGAACATAATCAGTACCAAGAAGTATTCGTGGAATATACAAAGGGATCCCAAGGGCCCACACTAAACCAAACCAAACCGAAACAACAGAAGCAAACGAACTAGACAAAAAAGGTAACATTCAAGGCATTCAGCTTGACTCTACATCCATCAGCTTAATCACAATGCAGTTATGAAGCTGACTGAACATGCAGTGTTATTTTACAACAGTGCTTACTTTCTAGTCTGTGGTTGCTGAACAGGGGAAACCATGTTTCCTAAACTCCTAATTAGGAGGTGCTATGACTGACCACCTCATTTCCATCCCCCTGCCTTCTCCTATTGATTCCTCCTAAGAATTGTTTCCTTGGCTTTCCTTCTTGTCTCCACTGCCCCTTCCCTGCTTCCTGTCTAAGAGATTGATTACTTGTCACCTAATTCACTGTGGCTCACAAGCTCAAGATAAAGAGAGCAGGTGCAAAGGGCAGGGCCCCACCAGTTTACAGAGTACCTTATTTAAATTAGAACAAGATGCCCTTTCTGTGCCAAGAAGCATAACTTGGCAGATGGAGGATACACAGTGCCCTTGTGCAGTTAGCAGCCTATAAAACGGCTCTTGGCAGCCTGTGAAAAATGGGAAGGGAGCAGAAAGCATCTGACCTACTACCCTTGCTCCCACATCTTCCTGAGGATAGCTTTTCCAGAACTCTATGCTTATCTGACTTTTTGCCTCAGGTCCAGATACTACTGAGTAATAAGAAAAGTTCCAAACATTAGTTATTTGAATGCTCAGAAGAAAGCTATATATGACATATTATCGTGAAACCAGTGTGAAGGACTTGCTTTTTGTTTCCACAAAGGAATGAAAAAAAAGGGGAAAGAATTTACGCATTGGGAAGAGGTAAAATAAAGAGCTGTGGCCTTATGAGGGAGACTGAGGCATTCACGACTCTGGAGATATTTTGAAATAACACAGGGCACTGCCCACCTTTGATAGTTCATGATGGATCTGAGCAAGGCAGCCTCCTGGGACCCTTCTCCTCCATAAAGGCCCTTTCTCTGTAATGCGAGGCTTTTGGGGCCTGTTCTGCTGCCATTTCTGCCGGAGCACCCTGAGGCCTTGGGGCCCTTCCAGGACCACAACCTTGGTTGGCTCTGAATTCCCTATTTCTCAGGGCCAGAGTGACTCCCTTTAGTAGAATGCTGGAGGTGGCTGCAGCAGCAGTGGTCACACAGGTAGGTTGGTAAAATATTAAAAGCATCTTCCTGAAGTTTTGCAGCTTTCTCGGGGTACACATTTGGTCCGGGTAGGAGAGATCTCATAATTGTACTAGCTTGTGGATTCTGAAATGGCAGGGACCTCATGTTGTCCTTCATTATTCTAATGCTTCCAGGGCCTCACAAGAAACCTTCTCAGCAAACATGCTGGAGCCAAATTCCTCCTCTGATTCTGCCTCCAAAAGTCCTTCTCAGTTCGCCTCCTGGAGAACACTTCCTTTCTGTGTCACTCACCACCCCTCACCCCTACTCTCAGTGAGTTTTCGGGCGTGAGGCCCTGGATCTCCAGGTATCATTTCAAGGTCAGATGGAACCATACCCTGGGCAGCGGTGCTTGCTGGAATCCTAAGCCCCATGACCTTTGCCCTTGGCCTTACACCCAGGATTATGTGACTTCTGTGGCAAAAGGGAAGATGTGATGAAGGTCACTAATCAGTGACTTCAAGAAAGGGAGACGATTTGGGGGCCTAAGCGAATCACAAGCCCTTTAGAAGCAGAGATTTCTCTGTCTCACAGCAGAAGCAAGATCAGAGATTCCAGCCCCGAAAGGGAATCGGCTAGAGGAAGTCTCTTTCTGGCTCTGGAGTCACAGGGCAAAGACGTGAGAATGGGCTCTAGAAGCTGGGAACACCTTGCGGGGAGAACTGGGACCCCAGTCCTGCAGCTACCAGCAACCGCATTCTGCCATTGACCTTGCGAGCCGGAGGGCAGAGCCTCCCTGCGAGCCCGCAGAGGCCAGGACAGACTGGCTCGCACCGCGACTGCAGCCTGGTGAGACTCTACACAGAGAGCCCGGTTGAGCCTGCCTGACTCAACCTCGAGAACTGGGAGACAATAAATTGGTGCTGTCTGGAGCTGGGGGGGTGTGGTCCTTTGTTACACAGCAACAGGAAGTGAACCCAGCAGCCCTCTGGGAGTGTCTGGAGCCAGGCCCCACGTGCTTCCCGACTCCAGCTCGCTTACTTCGCGACTTGGGGAGATACAGAATGGATGTTCACAGACCAGGAGCAAACTCCAGCCCTGCTTCTTACTATTGTTTTCCTGGTTCACCGAGCCACTCGACCAACTGCTTCGCTCTGTCTGTTAGGGCTGCCCTCCACAAATCCACACATCTGTCAGAGCTTCCTTTCTGCCATCTGCCTAGCAGGACTGCACTTCACAAGAAAAGTGTCTCTGCCCCAGCTTTGTCCTTCGAGCGCTCAGGACCCCACCTGGCTTCCACTTAAGGAATCAGAAATACAGATAGGGTCCTACAGAACTTCTGCACAGATCCGATCAGTGGGTGTGCCTTTCAGAATTAGATAATATGACTTGCACAAAATGGTCTTGAACGGAAATGAGTCAGACTAAGATCCCTGACATACAACCAGGGCTGTTCAGACTTGAGTATTAAAGACGACACTATTTTTTATTAAGACTTGAGATAAGTATGTAAGAAAAAAAAAAACCCCACTTATTGGAAAAGACCCTGATGCTGGGAAAGATTGAGGACAGGAGGAGAAGGGGGCAACAGAGGATGAGATGGTTGGATGGCATCCTTGACTGAGTGGATATGAATTTGAGCAGACTCTGGGAGATAGTGGAGGACAGGGAAGCCTGGTGTGCTGCAGGCCACGAGGTCGCAGAGAATCGGACATAGTGACTGGATAACAAAAACAAAAACTTCCACATCTAAGGTTTGGGGCTTTACCCAAACTATGTATGTGGCACGTGGTAGAACAGCACTCGAGAGTCTAGCTCTCCTGACGAGTCATCCTTCCTTTCCAAAATCCTACTTCCCTTGTGTTCAAACTGAAAGAATCCATCAAACGAAACTGCTTGTATTTCTAAGAGAGAGGGGAAATGATTTTCAAGGGCCTTGCTTGATCCCCTGTCATAACTAATCCCCCCGCCCTTTTCTCCTTAAGCAATTGGCCCAGTCCTCTTTGCAGGGCTACTTGTATGCTGCCTTGCATTCTAAGTGGCTGCTTATACGGGCCCCCCACCCACCATTCCCTCGGGCTCCTCAGTGACAGAGCCACGGCCCCTTGACTTTTGTGTTTCTGGGGCCGACCCAGGGACCATTCAGTCCGTGCTTAAGGAGTCCACTTGGAGCACTGAACTGGATTTATGGGGGAGCTTTGCTTTGCTGTCAGCTTTCAGGTAGGGGCTTAAAGTTCCTCGATCCAGGGAAATAAGGGTCAGACAGCAGCGGCACTCTGCCCACTCCCAGAGACCACTCACAAGAGGGGCTGGTGGGAGGTGCCGGCCTCATAGTCCTAAGAGTCTGTAAAGAACAAACGGGGGAGGGAAGGAGGCTCCAGAAGGAGAGGGAGGACCAGTCTCACTTCCCAGCTGCAGCAGGCGGGCTTGCTCTCTAGTTTGATCTTTTCTCTCCCGTGGCCAAGGCCAAGCATGTTCCCCAAAGAGCAAATGTGAAACAATGCAGTTGCTGTTTCAAAGCAGAGGGGGAAAAAAGAGTGGTGGTGGGAAAATGGGAGGAAAGCCTTTTTCTTGATTTATTGTTTTAAATCTATGTGGTGGGAGAAGCAGTCATGAAGTCACAGAAAGGCCAAGTGGCCTCATCCAAAGAAGAAGCCAAGGGATTGGGAAATTAGGAAGCTACTGGTGACCTAGCAGGTATCTGGGGGAGAAAGCATATTGCAGCTGAGTGAAAATTCAGTGGAAGAAACACTCACTAGTGGGCACAAATCAGCATATTTTAAATAATTCATCTATGATAAACCATAATGGAAAAGAATATTAAAAAGAATGTATGTATGTTCAGCTGAGTCACTGAGCTGTACAGCAAAATTAAAACATTATAAATCAACTACAGTTCAATTAAAAGTTTTTAAAAATGTATCTAAATGTATATTGTTACGTGACTGGTGAAAGAAACTACAGAATACAATGCTGTGGTTAAAATAAGTAGATTCATATCAAGGTTTCTCAATGTCGGCATTATTGACACTTGGGGTGAAAAATTCTTTGTGAAGGGGAGCTGCCTGGGCATTTTAGGGTGTTTAACAGCACCCCTGCAGAGAAGGCAATGGCACCCCACTCCAGTACTCTTGCCTGGAAAATCCCATGGATGGAGGAGCCTGATAGGCTGCAGTCCATGGGGTCGCTAAGCGTGGGATACACTGAGCGACTTCCCTTTCACTTTTCACTTTCATGCATTGGAGAAGGAAATGGCAACCCACTCCAGTGTTCTTGCCGGGAGAATCCCAGGGATGGGAGCCTGGTGGGCTGCCGCCTATGGGGTCGCACAGAGTTGGACACGACTGAAGCAACTTAGCAGCAGCAGCGGCACCCCTGGCTGCCAGGAGCACTTCTGCCTAGGTTGTACCCATCAAAAATGTTTCTAGAAATTGCTTCTAGTTGAAAAAACCACTGATTTACACGTACTGACCTGGAAAGATATCCAAGGTAGCTCATTGGGTACCAAAAATTAAAAAAAAAAATGTGGCAAAAAAGTACTATTTACGTAAACAGAGTACAATATATATACAGATATACATAAGTCTATTAAGTCCTTACTATTTAAATATGTACATCGACAGTGGTCCAGAAGGACAAAACTGCTACCAGATGTCTTCTCTGGGAAGGGGCCTGAGGCTGGGGGGGCATCACATGAATTTTGGCTTTATTTGTACTACTTGTATTTTAAAAAAATAAAAATATACTTGGTGTTAAAATTAAGTTGTTTGTAAATGAATGGAAATTGAAGATGTAGAGAAAGAACACGTATGCTATTCCTTGACCAAGTTTAAAGATGAAGAGAAAGCTGGCTAGAATGAGGCAGAGTTAAAGGAAGGAATTTTTAGGATGTGGGAAAATTGAACACTGCTAACTTCAGTCAAGTTACCATTTTGTATAAAGCATTATGAAGGCGAGGGGGGTGGGGAATAACTTCTAGAATACTTCCACCCATTAGCTCAAGATTTCAACAATGCTTTGCCAGCAACGACTTTCCCACCGCAGTTAAACATGCATGAAATGATAGAATTTCTCTTTCTGCTTTTCCACCGCATGTTTCTTTAATTTGTGTTTCTTTGGTGTTTGCACAGCTTTCTGTAACTGAAGTGCTGATCACATTATGGAAACTCAGTCTTCAGAGTTGGAAAGACCTGAGAATAAAAGCTGACTTTGACTTGTGTTTGGTCTGGCATGGCTGAGGATACTGCAGGAGTGTATTTGTTTTTCATTAATTTGTTTGTCATTTTTCTCCATGATCTATGGAACATTTATTTTCCCTGAAGCAAATGTCAGAGGTTTTCTCTTGGTTCGGGTGGGGTAATGAATTGTTGAGAATAAGAAATTTTTCTTATGTGCTATTTGATTGTGGAAGGAGACATTTTGTGACCTTTTGCTGTTTTACAATGATAATGAATTTCCTGGCAAACATGGAAACTTTGGGCTTCTTTATGAAAATAATGAGGTTTGAGGAATAACTTTGACCTGGATCTTTGTAGAATTAATCAAATATAGATTTTGGAAAAATAGATGAGTTTGGTCTTTATTGAGACGCTTTAATGCATTCCTGTCACCAAGGCAGTACACAGATCTATATCACATAAAAACATCAAACAATTAAATACAGACCCCCAAGTCCCAGCACAGAGCTTCAGGCATGTTTGGTGTGAGGAGGTTAAGGTTCAGGAACTGTCAGCCTGATCACAGTGTTACTTTGTTTCCTTGTTCTTTGCTCTTTTTTTTTTAATTACAAGAGTGCAACTTGTAAAAAAAAATTGGCCTGTACTGAACAGACTGAAAAAGATAATAAAAGTCATCTGCCATCTCATTCTCAAAAGCTAATGGCCCATCATAACATTTTGGCATATTCTTTCTAATCCTATTTTAATGCCCATATTTTTGTACGCAACTGAGGTAATAATGAACACAAAATTTTCTATTCTGCACTTTTTCTCTTATATACTGCATAAAATATTTTGTTTCCATCTCTAAACACTTAGAAAAAAATTTTTATTGGAGTACAGTTGCTTTACAACGTTGCATTAGTTTGTACTGTACAGCAAAAGTACATCAGTTATACATGTTAATATATCCACTCTGTTTTAGATTTCCTTCCCAGGTCACCACAGAGCATTGAGTCAAGGTCCCTGTGCTACACAGGCAATTCTCTAGTTATCTATCTTGTACTGTCTCTAAACACTTTAAAGGAAAACTATACTGAATCCTCTTAGGATGTTCCAAACAAAGGCATCAATTCATGGGGAAACAAAGAATAGGTTTTCTTCTTTACAACACTATAGGAACATCAAATTCTACCTTTTTCCCTCTAAATGTGGTGACAAGATACGTTTTTCAGATGCTCTGAAGTTGCAGACATGTCTATATTTCTGATTTTGAGAGGTGACAAAAGAAAACGAACTTGCTGAGACCAGGATGTATGACAAGCTAACCCAGTAACACTGGGCGAGGATGCTCTGTATGACGAGCTCACCCAATAACATTGGTGAGGATGCTCTGTGTCCCTAGGAGATAGGGTGATGGAGCAACAGGTGTTCCAGCCACTTCTTTGACCAGCCACATGGATGCATGCATGTCAAAAGCCACTTGAGAGTAACCTCTCAGTCAGTTACAAAACCATGAACATGGGGAGCTCTCCTACTTCCCACATAGCACCCTTAGTCACCCAGTTTCTCTACATAGTCTCTCGCGGGCTCACTGGAGTTTCTCTGTATGTGTCCCCAGTACCCTGCAAGACCAGAGCAGTACCTGGAAAGAGTCAGAACCCGCAACCCAAGCAAGGAGGGTCTCAGAATTGGCGTAGAAATTGGCTACCTCATTCTAGGGTTGGGAACCACTTCCTGGGTGGTTGCTCAGTTCACGACCATATTTTGGAAGCTTGAGTTTTTTTCCCCTGAATGTTGACAGAATGAGAACATCAGGAACAAAGGGGAAAAGGAACCAAATTTCTGAGATAAGTTCCAAAGTCTTCATGCCTCGCTGGCTGAAATATACTTTGGATGTTTTTCTCACTAAACGCCAGATTACTTTAGGATTGGAAAACAATTTGACATCTAGATAATGAGAAAGGCAATGTAAATTCCTGTCCAACTAGCCTAAATAGGGACTTGGGGGAAATTTATGAAGACCTATAAAACATGTCTGAGATTTAAGGTCTTGTATCTCTGTCTTTAACTGCATGTCTCACACAAAAAATATTTACTTAGTCTTCAATCAAATATTCATGCAAATATTTTAAATGATAACTCTTGAGCTTCAAACCAGGTAAAAGTCCTTCCTAAACTGCTGCTGCTGCTTTCGCTTCAGTCGTGTCCGACTCTGTGCGATCCCATGGACTGCAGCCCACCAGGCTCCTCCATCCATGGGATTTTCCAGGCAAGAGTACTGGAGTGGGGTGCCATTGCCTTCTCTGCCTTCCTAGACTAGGGACTACTCAAAGTATTGTCAGAGAGCCAGCAGCATTGGCTCCACTTGAGAGCTTGTTAGCAATACTCAGTGCAGGCCCCAGCCCAGCCCAACTCAACTGAGTGAGCCACATGCCCATTCTAATCTGAGAAGCACTGGTTTGTGGTCAGGTGACAGATCAGACTTTTGGAATGCAAGTATGGTCACAAGTGACTTCCTAGACAATGTGGAAAAGTTGCTAGCACTGTTCAGAGACTGCCTTCTTCTTCCCCATTACAGTCTCACTTCCAGTCTAATCTTTTCATCACTGCCTTGCTGGGGG
Source organism: Oreotragus oreotragus (assembly GCA_006410675.1). Taxonomy (NCBI): domain Eukaryota; kingdom Metazoa; phylum Chordata; class Mammalia; order Artiodactyla; family Bovidae; genus Oreotragus; species Oreotragus oreotragus. The sequence goes on along the minus strand of SJYX01004078.1, from coordinate 1,651 downwards.
TCAGAAGCTGTCCCTGATTGCTGAAAGAGACTAGAGCTCAGGGCACTCTGTAATTTCTGAGGTGAGAAAACAATGCCTGCCAAGGTGATTATCCTCTTGATTTGGTATCAGATTAAATAAGAGAAAAGAGGATGCTTGGCGTGAAAGCATCTGAATCGCTGGAGTACCACACTGGCAATACAGTGCATTTTGACCAATATGATCAGGAACTTTAAGAAGTGTGTTTTTCTCTCACTTGCTTACTTCTCCTTCAAGAAATAAAGCAGTCTATGTGCAATATAAGTTTTTAAGAGTGCTTACAAGCAGGCCTAAGGTTAAGAATGTGTTTGATTTAGCAGTCAGGGGAATTTAAACTCAAACCCAGTTGGTTTTTAAAATCAAAGTAGTCACCAACACTTGATGAAGCGCCCTCAAGTTATCTAAAAGAAAGCAGATACTGCACAGTGGAAGAGTTGATGTCATCCGTGGAGCTGCCAAACCATCAACAATCTGGAAAGTGAAAATTTTTTAAAAGGGAAAAATGTAAAATTATGAAAGACATGCAGTTCTCAGATTTGCTTGCATGCTCTTCCAAGTGTCTGATGGTTTACGTAATACATCTCTTTCCATTCTTTTCTAATTTGGTTTAGACCGTCAATATTTTCATTTAAAAAGAATGCATATTCATTTGAGCTTAATGTAGGCTAAATGCTGTCCTTTATAATTTGAGGAAAGATTAAGAAAAAAACAACCTCACATAAATTTGAAAATACGGTTGAACAAGAAAACGAGAAAGGTTTAGATTTTTTCCAGTCTCTAACATTAAAATATGTAAACATTAGTTGTTAGCAGAAATCAGATACTACATTCTACCTTGTCCAAGAAATAACCAAAATCCAATCCTCAACTTTCTTTAAATGACATATTTATCTTACAAATAATTCTTACATTTCAGGCAAATGATTAGAAGGGAGGGTGGTACTTGAGCTGAGTTCCTTTCTCTTTCCTCTTTTATTCTTATTTTCTCTTTTGAGAAAGGAGCTGAAAGTCAGATAAAGACCAAATTATTTTCTGAAAGGAATTTTTATAAAATGATACAGAAGAAAGGCTCCGGAATGAATGAGCGGCCAAAATAATCATGACTTCCTGGCATGATTAGGAATGACACATTGTCAGATACCTGCCTGCTATTAATTAAGCCAGATCTAAAGTTTTTGTGTTATGTTATGAACAAACATTAGCTCTTACAAATCAAGGGCCTCTGACATCTAATCTCTTTTTAAAAGATCTGTTGACGTCTTCCCCAAATCTTTCCTTTTTCCATTTTTCTTTAAATAAAGAAGGAAATTTATTTGACTCTTGCTTTTGGTGGTGTCCCTGCTCCAGATGCTTAGGGACAACAACGAATATGAAAGGTGAAACGGTCTGCCCTAGTGGAGTTTGTGTTTTAAAGGGAGAGGAAGATGATAAACGTGTACACCCATGGCAGATTCATGTCAATGTATGCCAAAACCAATAGAGTACTGTAAAGTAAAATGAAGTAAAATGGAAGCTCAAAAAAAAAAAAAAATCCAGAAAGATAAAACCAAAGTTGTTGAAATAATAAACTTAAAGCTATACTTTTTGAGTAAATCTACCCTAATCACCCCCAAATGCCTTTCATTATTTCTTC
>SJYX01004077.1:213868-293050 GCA_006410675.1 Oreotragus oreotragus | reverse complement strand
TCCATGGGATTTTCCAGGCAAGAGTACTGGAGTGGGGTGCCATTGCCTTCTAGGAGTAGAAAATGTGAAGACCCAGAATGGAAACAACCTGGAGCACAGAGTTCAAGGAAATGAAAGTCATTGTAGCTGGAGTAGAATGAACCTGGCAATGACTGGTGGTAATGATGGAAATGCAAGCTGCAGCAATGTCATGTAAATTTTACAGGTTAAGGTTAGGAATTTGAATTTATTCTAAGTGTTTTGGAGAAGAGGATGTATTTGGAGGCAAGAATGGAAATGGGGAGGCCACTTAGGAGACTATAGCCCAGGCAAGTTACTCTACACTTCATCCTAAGTAAACTTCATTGTTGATTTTTTTGTAATTAGAAAAAAAAACTGCATGCTTACACAGTCCATGGAGAAGGCAATGGCACCCCACTCCAGTACTCTTGCCTGGAAAATCCCATGGACGGAGGAACCCGGTAGGCTGCAGTCCATGGGGTCGCTAGGAGTCGGACACAACTGAGTGACTTCCCTTTCACTTTTCACTTTCCTGCATTGGAGAAGGAAATGGCAACCCACTCCAGTGTTCTTGCCTGGAGAATCCCAGGGACGGGGGAGCCTGGTGGGCTGCCGTCTATGGGGTCGCACAGAGTCAGACACGACTGAAGCGACTTAGCAGCAGCAGCAGCAGCACACAGTCCAAGCAGGAAACTAACAATACAGAAAAGCTCTTCAAAAATAAAGCAAAAATTTCCCACCACGGGTCGGGACCAGGGTCTGCTGCAGAAAGCCCTTCGTCCTTGGACAGGGGGCGCAGCCAGAAAGTTTTATTTTTCTTTTAGAAAAAGAAATAAAGGAAAAATAAAGCAAAAATTAAAACCCCCTGTAAGCAAACAAACCATAAATAACCACTCTTAACCATTTTTAATGCTTCTTTCTAACCCTTTTTTCTAATGCATAATATAGATATTATTTTTCTGCAAATAGTAAGATAACACACAAGCTGGTTTTATAACCTACTTTCTTTTAATTTCCAACTGCATTCTTTTTTATCATCTGTTTCTGGAAATTCCAGTTGTGTTGCATTGTGATAAAAGAGTGTGATAAATGATCCACGTGTATTTTTAAAGAATGAATATTAAATGATGAATATTCTATAATTATTGGGTACAGAATTCTATACATATATAAAAATTCAAGGTTTTTTAATATTTTAATTTTATTGAAGTATAGTTTATTTATAATGTTGTGTTTCAACTTAAATATTTTAAAACAGTATTGTTCCAATCTTATACATTCTTGTTAATTTTGGCCTGCTTTCTGTATCAACATGAAGAGGTGTATTAAAATTTACCAATGATGATAGATTTGGTCATATGTCCTTGTAATTCTGTCAAGTTTTGCTTTATATATCTTAAGACAATATATTTAGGTGCTGCTCCTGCTGCTAAGTCACTTCAGTCGTGTCTGACTCTGTGTGACCCCATAGACGGCAGCCCACCAGGCTCCCCCATCCCTGGGATTCTCCAGGCAAGAATACTGGAGTGGGTTGCCATTTCCTTCTCCAATGCATGAAAGAGAAAAGTGAAAGTGAAGTCGCTCAGTCTGTCCGACTGTTAGCGACCCCATGGACTGCAGCCCACCAGGCTCCTCCGTCCATTGGATTTTCCAGGCAAGAGTACTGGGGTGGGGTGCCATTGCCTTCCCCATATTTAGGTGCAGACAAACTTAAAATTGTTCTATTTTCCTGGTGGATTATTCCTTTCATCAATATTCTGTGACACTCTCTATCTCTAATAATATTTTTTGCTTTAAATATTTTTTTGATTAACATTAACATAGCTGCACCAACTTTTTAGTACTTGCCTGGCATATCTTTTCCCATCACTTTCCATGCCTGTATGTTTTAAGTATGACGTTTATGAACAGAATTTAGATAAACTTTGGATTTGGGGATGGGGGTTGAGGCTGTGCTGTGTAGCATGCAGGATCTTAGTTCCCCAGCCAGGGATCAAACCTGGGCCCTTTGCATTGGGAGCACAGAATCTTAACCACTGGACAACAAAGGAAGTCCCAAATTTTGGACTTTTACAATTTTTAATAATTATTTAAATCCTCCACATGTTAGCATTTCTCTTATATTTTATACGATTTTCTTCTTTTTTAGTAATTTCTTTTATTTATTTTTGGCTGTGCTGGGTCTTCTTTGCGGTGCAGGCTTTTCTCTAGTGGTGATGGGTGGGGGATTGCTGCTCTCTAGTTGTGGTATGCGGGCTTCTCACTGCAGTGGTTTCTCTTGTTGAGGAGTGCAGGCTTTAGGGCACACAGGCTTCAGGAGTTGAGGCTCCTGGGCTCTAGAGCACGGCCTCAATAGCTGTGCTGCATGGGCTTAGTTGCTCCATGGCATGTGGGATCTTCCCAGATCAGAGATTGAACCTGTGTCTCCTGCACTAGCAGGCAGTTTCTTTAATGCTGGGCCACCAGGGAAGCCCTTGGATTTCTAAATGCAACAAAGATTCTGTCTTTAAAGTCACATGTTTTAGTCCAGTTACATTTATATTGATTAATGATACACTTGATTTATTAATGATTTATTTCTATCACCTTATCATGGGATTTCTGCCTTATNGAACCTGTGTCTCCTGCACTAGCAGGCAGTTTCTTTAATGCTGGGCCACCAGGGAAGCCCTTGGATTTCTAAATGCAACAAAGATTCTGTCTTTAAAGTCACATGTTTTAGTCCAGTTACATTTATATTGATTAATGATACACTTGATTTATTAATGATTTATTTCTATCACCTTATCATGGGATTTCTGCCTTATTCTGCTTTTTTCTATGCTTTTTTTCTCCTTTCTTGCCTTTTTTCTATTAGTTTTCAAAATCTTTTTTTCCTTCTACTGATTTGAAAGTTATATATACATTTTTTAAAACTTCAAGCGTCTAAAGTTTCCCAATAGTTCTACCCACCTTTAACAAAATTTAAGGACATAGAAAGTTTTAACTAAAGCGTACCTCTCCAATTTTGTTTTCATAGTCAAATTATCCATCATCCTCATTTTTTTTAACAGCCAATGCTTATTTAGATCTACCCACATGTCTATCAATGCTTTGCTCACCATTCCTTTTTCCACATCAGCAATTCCTTTCTGAATTGCATACTTTAAATATTTCTTTCAGCAACAGTTTATGAGTTCTTGATTCTCTCAGTTCATTTTTAGAAATGTTTTTATTGCCCTCACTCTTGGACAATAATTTAGCTAGGCTTAGAAATCTAAGTTGACAGTTACTTTCCTTCAGAATTTTGAAAATACTGTTTACCTGTGTTCTGGCCTAAATTTTGTAATTTAAAAGTCTGCTGTCAATCTCATTGTTCCTTTGAAGGTAATCTGTCTTTCCTCTCTGATAGTTTTCAGATTCTCTCTCTTTTGGGTGTTTTGCAGTTTGATTATAATATGTCTGAATATATATTTAATTGTATTTATTTTGTTCAACACTTCTTTTTAAATCTTGCATCAGTCCTGGAAAATCCCCAGCCATTATGTACTCGAATATTTTCTTTCTCCCATTCTGTTTTCTTTCTGGAACTCTTCTTAGGCTGGACCTTTCATTCTACACTCAGTCATATTTTCCATCTCTATTTTTCCTTAATATTGGGTAATGTTCTCAAATCTATTATCTGCCAGCTCAGTGATTCTCAGGATTCTAATCTTGCTGGTGATTGTGTTCACTGACCCCCACTCATGGTAGATCATTTATTCTTGTGGGTTTTGCAATATCTTCCTTAATTGGGCTTAAAAAAATTTCTTAGTCTGTGTTGGGAGAGGGCCTTTCAAGGTGGTTTTACCTTTGCTTTTTCCGAGAGCCTCAGTACAGTTTTCCTGGTCATGCAGGTAGTGTAAATTAAAACCCAAAGCTCACATGAGTTTCAGGCCTGTGCTTTAAATTCTCAGAAGTTTTTTCTTCCATCTTTGACTTACCAGCTGATAAACTTACTGGTTTGCCTATGCCAAAGATGCAGATTTTGTTTCTACCCCAACCTTTTATAAAGAGTACAGCCCTTCCAGGGGATCTTTGGGGTGGGTCCAAGATCTTGGGTTCAAGACCTCATCTCATATCTCTGTGGCTCTTTTCGTTTCTTTTTCTTTTTTTGGCTGTGCTGGGTCTGTGCATGGGCTTTCTCTAATTGCAGTGAGCAGGGGCTACTTTTAGTTCTCTTAGTTGCAATGCAAAGGCTCTTCTTGTGGTGGCTTCTCTTGTTGCTGAGCATGGGCTCTAGACACGTGGGCTTTAGTAGTTGTGGCTCATGGGCTGAGTTGCCCCATGGCATGTTGGATCTTCTCAGACCAAGAATTGAAGCCACACCCCCTGCATTGGCAAGTGGATTCTTAACCACTGGACTACCAGGGAAGTCCTTTGTGGTTCTTAAAAGCCGAAGCTTCCTTCCCAGGGTAAACCTCAGCTCTCACTCACAAGATTACAACTCTGATTTTCCATTTGCTCTTCATTTCTGGCACCTAGGAGTTTTCCTTTATTTCTTGTGAAGTTAGTTACGCAATTAAAAAAATGTTTGTGTATTTTATCTTGCACTCACAGAGGTTATTTTTGGGGGCTCCAAAATCACTACAGATGGTGACTGCAGCCATGAAATTAAAAGACACTTGCTCCTTGGAAGAAAAGCTATAACAGACATAGATAGCATATTAAAAAGAAGAGACATCACTTTGCCAACAAAGGTCTGTCTAGTCAAAGCTATGGTTTCTCCAGTAGTCATCTATGGATGTAAGAGTTGGACTATAAAGAAAGCTGAGTGCTGAAGAATTGACGGTTTTGAACTGTGGTGTTGGAGAAGACTCTTGAGAGTCCCTTGGACTGCAAGGAGATCCAACCAGTCCATCCTAAAGGAAATCAGTCTTGAATGTTTATTGGAAGGACTGATGCTGAAGCTGAAACTCCAATACTTTGTCCAACTGATGTGAAGAACTGACTCATTGGAAAAGACCTTGATGCTGGGAAAGATTGAAGGTAGGAGGAGAAGGGGACGACAGAGGATGAGATGGTTGGATGGCATCGCCGACTCGATGGACGTGAGTTTGAGCAAGCTTTGGGAGTTGGTGATGGACAGGGAAGTCTGGCGTGCTGCAGTCCATGGGGTCCCAAAGAGCCAGACGTGACTGAGCAACTGAACTGAACCAAACACACAGGTTTGTATCAAAAGGGTTTTCAGTTAGTTTAATCAGTCATGTTGCCAGAAATGGCCAGTCAGCTTTCTTAATTTAACAAAATATATTTAATATCTTCCCATGTTAATATTCTTCAACACAATTGTTGTAGATTGAATTTCCCAGAAATCAAACTCCAACTCAGCAACAGTTTATTAGTGAGTGCTCTTGGGATCAAACCTGTGGGAGGAAGGAAAGGAAAAATGATTGGACAAAGAGAGAAGTTGGGCTGCAATGCAGTCACAAGGACTTAGCACACCACTTAGGGAGCTCTGAATCTGGAATAATCTCATAGAATTGTCCCAGTTGGAGCAAGGAGGCTGAACCTTTGTACTCCATCATTGACTGGTCATTGAATGCAAGCTGCTCCTTGGAAGAGAGTGTAACCTTGAGGTAGGTCACCCTCTTCGGCTGAGTTCCCAGAAAAAGCTGACAGCAGAGAACAGTATCTCAGAAGCTCTGCTAGCTGCTGGAGGAATAAGGCCTTCTGTCTTACAGCAGGATCTGTGTGCACATAATAGTGTCCATGACAATGATTTTAAATGGTTTCAGAGTACCCCATCACATGTATATAACACAATTTACTGATTCTACATAACCAATAATAATGGACTCAGTTGTGTCTGACTCTTTGCGACCCTATGGACTGTAGCCTACCAGGCTCCTCTGTCCATGGGATTTTCCAAGCAATAGTACTGGAGTGGATTGCCATTTCCTTCTCCAGGGAATATTCCTAACCCAGGGATCGAACCCAGTTCGATTGTAGACAGACGTTTTACCATGTCTGAGCCACCAGGGAAGTCAATAATACTGATAAGAACATTATTGTACTTTCTCTTTGTCTACTTGTTTCCTTAGGTTAAATTCGTAGAAGTGAAATCATTAAACACACACATTAAAAAATATGTTTATTCTTTAGCCAATTAGCCTATCAAAATGCTTATACTACTGTGTATTTCCCAAAAAATACATATGAGTACCCATTTCCCTACATTCTAAGAAATCCTGAAGAATCATCATGCCTTTTCATCATTTCCCGTTTAATAAGGAAAAAATAGCATCATGTCATTTTCACAAATGACCTTCTTTGACATTGTTTTGTGTTTTCCACCTATCACTAGTGATGCCTGTGGCACTCACCTGGGCCTGTACTACCTGTGAGGAGGCCCCATAGACAGTTCCCAATGCATGTGTTGTCATTTCAGTCATTTCTGATTGTTTGCAACCCCATGGACTGTAGCCCGCCAGGCTCCTCTGTCCATGGGATTCTCCAGGCAAGAATACTGGAGTGGGTTGCCATGCCCTCCTCCAGGGGATCTTCCTGATCCAGATATAGAAACTGTGTCTCCTGCATCTCCTGTATTGCAGGCGGATTCTTTACTCCGAGCCACCAGGAAAGCCCCAGAGAGTTCCCCAACTGGAGCCAAAGTTGTGGCAAGACGGACTCTTGTGGTTGTGATTATAATCGCAAGACACACTTCTGCCACATCCGTCAGGGAACTTTGAAAAAACAAGGTATGTTACTTAGGTTCTAGACAAGGTTACAAGGTTCTGGACAGTACACAGCATGTCCAAGGGTCACAGAGAGAAGTGATGGGTAAAAAGAGAGTGTGTGGAACTGGGATTCTGCCTTTGCTGGGTTAAAGGATGAAGTGCCCAAGGTTCCCCTTGATTCACCCTTCACTGGTAAACATGAGAGCAAGAACTAAAGTGCAGTAAAGGAAATGTAAGCGATCAGTTATCTAGGTCACTCAGGGCTTTCTAAATTGACAACTTCATAGGTGGGGTGGCCTGGCTCTTTATCTACTTGTGGAGCTGGCACTATGTTTATTGAAGATGGATATCTTTGAAATGGATGCCACAGCAATTGAAAACTTAACATCAAGCATATATTACAATCAAAAAAGCTAATTGTTGGGCATTTACACTACAGACATACTAGTGAGTTTGAACAGTGTTTCATAACATTTATTGGCTGTTTATGTTCTTGCTTTTGAGGACTGTTTTTCTCTCAACCATTTTACTATTAGACTATCTAACTGTTTCTTATTGATTTGTAAAATTTCTTATATTTTAAAAATATCAAGAGATTTCCCTGGTGGTGGCTTATCTGGTAAAGAATCCGCCTGCAATGTGGGAGACCTGGGTTCCATCCAATGTGTGAGACCTGGGTTCCATCCCTGGTTTGGGAAGATCCCCTGTAGAAGGGAAAAGCTACCTACTCCTGTATTCTGGCCTGGAGAACTCCATGGACTGTATAGTGCATGGGGTTGCAAAGAGTTGGACATGACTGAATGACTTTCTCACACTCTGTGGTGGTCCAATGGCCAAGACTCCACACTCCCAATGCAGTGGGCACAGTCCCCCCGAATGAGGGACTAAGATCTCGAATGCTGCAACTAAGACCCAGCACAGTCAAATTTGGTTGTTTTACAGAGTGCGTACATGTTCAGTCACTCAGTCATGTCTGACTCTTCAAGACTCCATGGACTGTAGCCTGCCAAGTTCTCTGTGCATGGGATTTTCCAGGCAAGAATACTGGAGTGGGTTGCCATTTTCTACTCCAGGGGATTTTCCCAACCCAGGGACTGAACTTGCATCTCTTACATCTCTTGCATTGGCAGGTGGATTCTTTACCACTGTATCACCTATTTCCCCCAGAATATTCTTTATCTTTTAATTTTTAGTATTTTAGTAGAAAGTTGTCATTGTTATGTGTCGTTTCTGTAGACAGATTATCCTTTTTATTTTGGCGATTTTAAGGCTTCATCTTCTACTTTTAAACTATATCCATTAGAAGTTTATTTTAGAACAATTAAATTTCAGCCTCCTAATACTAGATTTGAGCATTATAAAATACATTTAAAACATTCACTGTCACACTCTGGCTTCTCTCATTTAATTTTACCATGAAATCACCCATAAATTAAGCTGTTAGAAGAACAGTTGATGATTTGTAATATATTACAGTAACAGAATTTGAGTTGCGATGCATTTTTAGTCAACTCTTCTGACAAGATAATTTTTCAATGTTTCTATTTGGCTTTAAAATGCATTCACATATGTATGAATAGGTATTACACTGAATTTACACTAGTACAAATTTAAGAAGCCTCATTATAAACACTCAACTAGAGAGGTGCTGAAAAGCAACGTTTTCTCCTCATCCTGACTATGTATTGTTTTGTTTGTTTCATCCTGCATGTTCAAAAGGACCGTATCACGTTTCAACCTAAGCAGGGTTTTAATCTAAATATACTGTCTGAATATTTCCACATTCAGTAGTGGTATGAGGTGGAGGGAGTTGAACAGATAGGTAGTAAGGGCAAAGGTAATTTTTTTGTTTACAACCTTAATGAATAACTGAGAGGACACAGAGAAAGGCAAGGTCAAGGTTAACATGGAATCTTCATGCAAATAAGAAAAAGCTACCCTGCCTCATGCATTGACAAAAAAGCCCCCCAAAAGCATCATCCCCAAAAGACCAGTAACAAAAAGACACACTCCCCAGAAGCCAGTTAGGAAGAGGCACTATACAGGGCCTATCATGAATTTGGTGCTCAATTTGCTCCCTTTTACTCAATGCCTTTGGCCCTAGACAACTTCATGCAGTCCTTCTTCCTCTACATCCTCCGTTTTTTTCTTTACAATCCTTGTACTAAGGCAGTTGAGGAATCTGAATAAAGTCTATAGTTCAGTTAATATTAGTGTGCATGCATACATACCAAGTCGCTTCAGTCATGTCCAACTCTGTGTGACCCCATGGACTGTAGCCTGCCAGGTTCCTCTGTCCATGGGATTCTCCTGGCAAGAATACTGGAGTGGGTTGCCGTGTCCTCCTCCAGGGGATCTTCCTGACCTAGGGATCCAATCTGCTTTTCTTATGTCTTCTGTAGTGGCAGGCAAGTTCTTAACCACTAGTGCCACCTGGGAAGCCCTAATATTATTTTACCAAGGTTAATATTTCAGTTTTGATAATTGTACTATGGTTAATACAAGATCTTTACATTAGGAGAACCTAGGTAAACTATGAAAACCCTCTACACATTTTATGATACTTCTTGTGAGTCTAAAACTGTTTTAAAATAAAAAGTTTGTTCTAAAAAGTCAGTAGAGGAAGGACTTCCCTAGTGGTCCAGTGGCTAAGACTCTCTGCTTTCAATGCAGGGGGCCAGGTTTCGATCCCTGATCAGGGAACTAGATCCCAAATGCTGCAGCTAAGAATTCATGTGCCACAGCTAAAATGGATGTGTGTGTGTGTGTGTGTGTGTGTGTATATATATATATATATAATTTGTTTGCTTTTGTATCATGTGCTGCTCCTATTTTCCAAACTATACTGTAGGTTTTTTGACTGTATACTTCTATACAGCACCTCTAAAGTGTCTAGCAAGAATTGAAATTGAGCTAATTGTGTTTTTTTATGTCTTTATATTGAACAGATTGTATTATTTTTTGGTGTGTCTGTGAGGGTATTTCTAGTTAAAATTAGCATTTTGAATCTATGGATTCAGTGGGTGGGCATTCCCTTCTTCAGTAGATTTTATCCCCTACTGACTTTTTTAAAAATTGTTTTTATTCATTTATTTGGTTGCATTTAGTTGCAGCATGTGGAATTTTTAGCTGTGGCTTAAATGGAACAAAAAAGTGAAGGAAGGAAGAATTCAGCTCTTTTTGTCTGATTGCTTGAGCTGGAACATCAATCTTATCTTGTCCTCTGTGTTGCTGTGGTTCTCAGGCCTTCAGATTCAGACTGGAATTTACGTCATTAGTTCTTCTGGTTCTCAAGCCTTAAGACTCAGATTGAAATATACTACTGGCTTTCCTGGGTCTCCACATTGCAGATACAGATCATGGGATTTCTCAGCCTCTGTAATTGTCTAAGCCAATTCCTTATAATAAATCTACATCTATANTCTCAAGCCTTAAGACTCAGATTGAAATATACTACTGGCTTTCCTGGGTCTCCACATTGCAGATACAGATCATGGGATTTCTCAGCCTCTGTAATTGTCTAAGCCAATTCCTTATAATAAATCTACATCTATACACACACATATCTCTTATTGGTTCTGTTTCTCTAGAGAGCTCTAATTAATGCAGAACTCCTTCAAGTTCCACACCTAGTGTTACTCTGATACCTAAACAAGCAAAGACATCACAAGAAAACTACAGATAAATATTCTTTATGAACATAGATGTAAAAGTTCTGAACAAAATAGTAGCAAACTAAATCTAGCAACATATCAAAAGGAGCATATACCACGACTGAGTGGGATTCATCCCAGGAATGGAAGGTTGGTTCAACAGATGAAAATAAATCAGTGTATAATATATTAATAAAATAGAGGACAAAAACCAAATGATCATCTCAACAGATACAGAAAAAGCATTTGACAAAATTAAATACTCTTCATGACAAAAACATTCAACAAATTAGAAATAGAAGGACATTCCCTCACCCTAATAAAAGGCATCTATGAAAAACTCTCAGCCAACATACTTAATGGTGAAAGGCAGAAAGATTTCCCCCTAAGATCTGGAACAAAACAAGGAGGTCCACTCTTACCACTTCTATGCAACAGTTGACTGGAAGTTCTAACCTCCAGAAAAAGAGATAAAAGTCATCCATACTGGAAAAGAAGTAGTAAAACTATTTTCTGATAACATGGTCTTGTATATAGAGCCAAATTGACAGATTTTTGTATATAGAAAACCAAGACCCCTCAAAAAAAACTCATAGAGTTAATAGCTGAGTTAACCAGAGCTGTACGAAATAAGATCAACCTACAAAAACCTGTTGTATTTCTATAAACTAGGAATGAACAACGTGAAAATGAATCAAGTAAACATTTACTTTGTCCTGCATTTGTGCTCAGTCATGTCGGACTCTTTGCAACCCTATGGACTATAGTCCGCCAGGCTCTTCTGTCCATGGGATTTTCCAGGCAAAAATACGGGAGTGAGTTGCCTTTTCCTACCCTAGGTGATCTTCCCAACCCAGGGATTAAACCCATGTCTCTTGCATTTCCTGCACTGGCAGGTAGATTCTTTACCACTGTACCACCTGGCATCAAAAATTAAATAAAAAAATACTTATTAATATTAAAAAAAACTGTAAGACTTGTACATGGAAAACTATAAAATACTGTTGAAAGAAATTAAAGAAGACCTACATAAGTGGAAAGACAATCCACGGTCATGGATTAGAAGACAATTTTGGTTGGATGATAATATTCCTTCAAGTTAATCTGCAGATTCAACACAAATCCTATCAGAATCCCAGGTAGCTTATTTACCTGGGATTTTATCAATCCCAGAAATTGGTAGATTGATTCTAAAATGTATGTGGAAATGCAAGGGACTCAAAATACCCCAGACAATCTTGAAGAAGAGAAACAAAGTTGGAGAACCCACATGTTCCAATTTCAAATCTTATTAGAAAGCTTCTTTGATCAATAATTTTCAAATCTAGAGATAGAAAGTAGATCTATGGTTGCCTATGTCTGACAAAAGGAGGAATGTGGAGGAATGGGCTGATGGGAATGGGGATTCTTTTTGGAGTGATAAAAATGTTCTAAAAAGTGGATATGGCTTGTGCTCAGTATTATGTGCTTCCTTGACATCTAAAATGAGGAGGAAGGTGTGGATCTAATAGTTTAATGATAAGTCATCCTCCCCAATCTACTCCTGTGGATAAGTTTCCCTGAATAAATAACCCTCCTTATCACAGGGACCAGGCAAAATTCCTGCTTATCTTTAAGTAGAAGTTTTCAGCTCCCTGCCAGTCTGTGAAATTATTTAAACAAATCAATCACATTCTCATGTGGGAATCAAGGATCACTCCATCCTTCTGATATTACAAAGCTTGTCTCCCACAGTCCCTGCTTATTCATTCTGTTCCCAAGAACAACTCTGTGGCCTTGTGTGACATGCTGTGTCTTCCCATGGGGACTGAGTGTACGTGATTAGTAAACTGCTATTAATCTCATCTGTCCAGTGTCAGATGTCATGTGCTTGGCCATCCCCATAAACCTGGGGTGGGATGCCCTCTCTCACCAATGGGGTGAAGACCAGGCAATAAAAATATGATTGTACATCTTTGTGAATTATACTAAAAACCACTGGACTGTACACTCTAGAAGAGTGGATTTATGGTATGTAAATTATAATTCAATTTTTATATCATTGAAAAATAGACCAGATGAAAAACTTACATGTTATTGATGATAAATTCTATAGGTTTTTAGAGGAATAGATCAGGGAAAGCTTCGTATAAGAGATGAGTCTTGATCTGGCTTTTGAAGGATGGCTGAGATTTGAGCACTCTTGGTAAGTGAAGGCCCAGAATGAGAAGTGAATTTGACAGATTTGAAGCACAGTATGCAAACTGATCTGACTAAATTGGATGATTGCTTTAGGGATTAGCAGAGAATAAATCTGGCTAGGTAGGTAGAAGAAAAATTAGAGAGGAGTTTGGAAGTCAGAAGAAGAGTTTAGCTTTGATTCAGTAAATCCAGGTATTTATCACATAATTGACATGATATGGAGAGAAGAGGCAATATATAACTTAATAATTAAAGAGAATAGCCTGTAGAGTCAGAGAAACTTAGAACTAAATTGTGGCTCAGACTATTTCCACCATGAATACTGTATCTTTACTATTTCACAGCATTGAAGTTAGGTAATACGTTTGAATTTTGATATGGCAAGACATCATTGTCACTTTCTCTCATTAACTGTGCTAGCATTCTCCCACTTACTGCTTGTTTTAAATATTCTTTTTTTAAGCCTAAATGATTTAGCAACAAGACTCTGGAAAAGCTTGCTAACCTGATCCTCAGTTACATTTAAAATGCCTAGAAAAAAAAATTTTTAAGTAGTTTGACTTGAATTGAGCTAAAATTAACCTTTCATTGGTTTTCTAGGAAATGATGTAAACAAAATGATATATTGCCTTGAAGTATTGAGAAATTAATTTTGTGACGACTTTAGCAATTGTTTTAATGGAATAGATGCCTGAGATAATGGATAACAGTTGGAGCAAACAATAGATTACCTAAAAAGCTTAAAAGGAAAAACTGGAAAATGAATCATCCATAGGGACTTTGAAAAGTTAGTACATATTTCTTGTAATCTGGAAGACCAGGCACATATGTAGAACTGTGCACACACCCAGGAAAGACCTGAGAAAGCCACAAGCTTTCACCCACTCCTGGCTGATTTGTGGTTTTGTGCAAGCAGGAAGTGTAAGCTAATGCAGAGTTGTTGTAAAGTGTTTAGGTAACAGTTGAAGGTGTTGCAACATGTTTACAGAGCCCCTTTGCAAAGACTCAGAGATTTTTAGATCTAGGCAATTGAGCTGCCTTCTAAGCTAACCTAGCACAGACTTCACTGGCCACGTATGACAAAGAGTACAGAGCTTACTGAATTAATTCAGGAAACTCGCTGAACAAGCAAATAACTACAAAAACCAGCAATAGCAACAACAACAACAAAAAAAACCCTGGAGAGAGGGAACAACATAATTCCCAGGAATGTCAAATTATATTATTTAAAATATCTAGTATGTAATGAAAAATTNCAAAGAGTACAGAGCTTACTGAATTAATTCAGGAAACTCGCTGAACAAGCAAATAACTACAAAAACCAGCAATAGCAACAACAACAACAAAAAAAACCCTGGAGAGAGGGAACAACATAATTCCCAGGAATGTCAAATTATATTATTTAAAATATCTAGTATGTAATGAAAAATTATAAGACATGAAAAAAATTCTATGGCCATAACACAGGTAAAACACCAAACAATAAAAATTGTCCATGAGAAGCTCAGACATTGGCAATACTAGAGACAAACATTTAATCAGTTATTTTAAATATGTTCAAAGAACTAATGGAAACAATTTCTTAAAAAAAAACTAAAGAAAATTAGGAAAATAGTGTCTCATTAAATAGATAGTATAAAGAGATAGCAATTATAGAAATGAACCAAATGGAAACACTAAAGTCAAAAAGTACAATAAGTGAAATAAAATTTTTGCTAGAGGGGTTCAATAGCATATTAGAATAGAAGAGTAAATGTACCTGATAATAGATATATCGAAATTGTCAAGTCTGAGGAATAGTAAGAAAAAAGAATGAAGAAAATTGAACAGAACCTCAGAGATCTGTGGGATATGATGAAGTATACCAACATACTTATATTGTGAGCCCCAGAAAGAAAGGAAAGAGATAAAAAGGAGGCAGAATGAATATTTGAAGAAATATATCTGAAAAATTCCTGAATTTGATGAAGAGTATTGCTCATAAAAGAGGCTCAATGAAATCAAAGTAAGACAAACTAAGAGATACACACTGAGGCACATAATAATCAAACTGTCAAAAGACAAAGAATTTTGAAAGCAGAATGAGAAATTACTAAGTAAATACAAGAGCTCTTCAATAAGATAAGCAGCTAATTTCTCATCAGAAACCATGGAAGAAACAAGGCAGTAGGATGACACATTCAAAGTGTTGAAGGAAAAATTTTAAAGGTCACCAAATATTCTATATCTGGCAAAACTACCTTCAAAATGAAAGGGAAATGAAGACACTCAAAGAGAGACAAAAATCGTGAGCATTCATCTCTAGCAGAACTATTTCTCCAAGAACATTAAATGGGGTTTCACAGGCTGAAAATAAAGGACACAAGATTTTAACTTAAATCAATATGAAGAAGTAAAGGATGCTCACAATTACATAAAAAGCTATAAAAGACAGTGCAAATGTATTATTGCATGTAACTCCATTTTTCATATCTGATTTAAAAGACAACTTCATAAAGCAAAAGTTATAAATTTATGTAGAACACACTATATAAAGATGTAGTTTGTGACAATATGGATAAAAGAGAAGTGGATGAAGCAATGTAGGAGCAGTTTTTCATACTATTGAAATTCCATTGGTTTTAATTTTTTTTAAATTTGTTGCTCTGGATCTTCACTGAAGTATTTTCTTTTGCTGTGGAGCACAGGCTCTAAGATGTATGGGCTTCATTAATTGTGGCACATGGGTTTAGTTGCTTCACAGCGTGTGGAATCTTCCTGAACTGAGGATCAAATCCATGTCCCCTGCGTTGGCAGGTGGATTCTTAACCACTGAACCATCAGGAAAGCCCTCCATTGGTTTTAATCTAAACTTTTTCTTACAGATTAATAGGTTAATTATACTCCATAGAATCACCACAAATATATGCTAAAATATACATAGTGGGAAAAGAAGACAAGGAATTAAAATAATACACTAGAAAATATTTAACACAAAATAATGCAGTAATTGAGAAATAATGCAGTAGCTGAGAAATAGTGAAATAAAAAGAGCACAAGACACAGAAAAAAATAGCTAAGTGACAGACACAATCCTATCTTAACAGTTATTAAATGTAGATGAATTAAACTCTCCAATCAAAAGGTAGAGATTAGCAGGATGGATAAAAATCAATTTCCAATTGCATGCTGTCTTCTAGAGACTCATTTTAGATTCAAAGATAAATATGTTGAAAGTAAAAGCATGGGAAAGATATATCACTCAAACAGTAACCAAAAGATTGCTAGGGTGGCTAGACTAGTAACNAGAGATTAGCAGGATGGATAAAAATCAATTTCCAATTGCATGCTGTCTTCTAGAGACTCATTTTAGATTCAAAGATAAATATGTTGAAAGTAAAAGCATGGGAAAGATATATCACTCAAACAGTAACCAAAAGATTGCTAGGGTGGCTAGACTAGTAACAAACAAAATAGACATGAAAACAAATATTATTTAGAGAGACAAAGGAGGACATTTTATAAGAACAAAATGATTAATCCAAAAAGAAGATACAACAGTTACAAATATATATGTGTATCTAATAACAGAAATCCAAAACTATTTGAAGCAAATACAGGCAGAATTGAAGGGGAAGATAGACAATTCAACAATAGTAGTTGAAACAGAAGATCATCAATGATAAAGAAGATTTGTACAACACTACTGACCAAGCAGACATGACAAACATGGAAACAACATTCCATCCAGTAACAAAATATACGCATTCTTTTCAAGTGTCCATGGAACACACTTCAGGATAGAAGATGTATTAGGTCATAAAACAAGTGTCAATAAATTCAAGAGTATCTAAATCATAGAAAATGTGCTTTCTGAACACAGTGGAATGAAATTAGAAATCAATAACTAAAGGAAATTTGGGAAAATTCACAATTATGTTGAAATTAAACAACCAATGGACCAAAAAAGGATTGCAAAGCAAGTAAGAGAATTATTTCAGATGAATGAAAGTGAATACATAACATTTCAAAACTTAGGAGATGGAATTAACTCAGTACTGAGAAGGAAATTTATAGTTGTAAATATCTACATTAAAAAAGATCTCAAACTAAAAATCTTACCTTCCATCCTGAGAAACACACATGCGCGCGCGTGCACACACACGTGCACAAATTAAACCAAAAGCAAATAGAAGGAAGGAAATAATAAAAATTAAAACAGAAATAAATAACATAGAGAATAAAAATAGAATAGAAGAAGTCAACGAAACCAAAATTTTCTCTTTGAAAATATAAACAAAATTGACAAACCTTTAGCTAGACTGACTAATAAAAAAAGAATGAGAGAAGACTGACAGAGCTAAAATTGGAATGAAAGAAGGGGTATTACCAACAACCTACATAGAAGTAGAAGTAATTATTACAAGGGAATACTATGAATAATTGTATGTCAGCAAAGTAGATAATCTAGATGAAACAGACAAATTTCTAGAAACATATACTACTGAAACTGATTTAAGAATAAGTAGCAAATCTGTTTAGATCTGTAACAAGTAAAGAGATTGAACTAGTAATAAAAAAATTTCCCACAAAGGAAAATTCAAGAACAGATGGCCTCAATAGTGAATTCTGCCAAATGTCTAAAGAAACATAAACATCTATCCTTCTCAAACTTTTCAAAAAAAATTGAAATGAAGGAAAACTTCCTAACAGATTTATGAAATATTACTCTGATACTGAACACAAAGACATCACACACAAAAATAAAACTAAAAACCAATATCCCTTATGAATATAGAAGCAAAACGCTCAACAAAATGTTAGCAATATGAATCCAACAACATATGAAAAGGTATATATACCATGACCAAGTGGGCTTTATCCCATGAATGTAAGGTTGATTTAAACACTCAACAGTCAAGAAATAGAAAGGAAATCCCTCAACCTGATAAAGAATATGCATGAAATACTCACAGCTTACATTATGGTGAAAGGCTGAAATGCTTTCCCCGTGAAACAGGAACAACACAAATATGTCCATTCTCACCACTTCTATTCAACACTGTACTTAGGGTTAGGGTTAAGATTAGGGTTAGGGTTTGCTGAAAGTTCTAACCAGAGCAGTTCATCAAGAAAAAGAACTAAAAGTTATCCAAACTAGAGAAAACTATCTCTATTCACCGATGGAATCAATCTTACGGAAAATTCTAAATAACAAAAAATCTTCTAGATCTAGTAAATGAATTAAGCAAAGTTTCAAGATACAAGATCAACATACAAAGTCATGGGACTTCCCTGGTGGTCCAGTGGCTACAACTTCATGCTTCCAATGCAGGGAGGCCAGGTCTGATCCCTGGTCAGGGAACTAGATCCCACTAAAGATCTGCAACTAAAGATCTCGCATGCTGCAACAAAGATCAAAGATCTTGCATGCTACAACTAACACCTGGTACAGCCAAATAAATAAATAAATATTTTTTAAAAACATACAAAATCCTTTGTATTTCTATACAGTAGAAATGAACAATTTGAAAAAAAAAATTAAGGAAACAATTCCCTGGTGGTTCAGACAGTGAAGAATCTGGTTGCAATGCAGGAGACCTGGGTTCTATTCCTGGGTTGGGAAGATCCCCTGGAGGAGGGCATGGCAATCCAGTCCAGTATTCTAGCCTGGAGAATCCCCATGGATGGAGGAGCCTGGCAGGCTACAGTCTATGGAGTCGCAAAGAGTCAGAAACAACTGAGCCACTAAGCACATACACACTAGAAATGAACAATCTGAAAACAATTAAAGAAACAATTATACAATAGGATCAAAAATAATTAAATACTTGGAAATAAATATAACCAAGGAAGTATAAGACTTATACACTGAAAACTACAAAACATTGTTGAAGGAAATTAAGAAGACATAAATCAATGGAAAAACATCATATGTTCACAAATTGGAACTCTAAATATTGTTAAGATGATAGTATCACCTAAAGCTATCTACAGATTCAATGCAGTCCCTATCAAAAGGCAATTGATTCATGTTGAGGTTTGACAGAAAACAGCAAAATTCTGTAAAGCAATTATCCTTTAATAAAAAATAAATTAGTTTTTAAAAAAGGCAACTGTCTTTTTTTTTGCAAAACTGAACAAGATTATCCTAAAATTTATATGGAATTTTAAGAAAGTCTGAATAATCAAAATGATCTTGAAATAAAAACAAAATTGTAGGAGTCACATTTCTCAATTTCAAAACTTACTACAAACTATAGTAATCAAAATAGTCTGTTACTGGCATAAGGACAGACATGTAGATCAATGAAATAGAGTTGAGTGTCAGATAGAAACCCATACACTCTATGTTCAACTGATTTTTGAAGAGGTGCCAAGATGGTACAATGGGGAAAGAATAGTCTCTACAACAAGTGGTGCTGGGACAATTGAACATCCACATGCAAAAGAAAGAAGGTGGACCCATACCTCACATCATATACAAAAATTAACTCAAAGCAGATCAAATGCCTAAATGCAAGAGCTAAAATTATAAAGGTAAAATCTGTATAACCTTGAATTTGGCCGTGAATTATTATTAATTAAGACAAAAACATAAACAATGAAAGAAAAAATACACAAATTCAACTTAAATAAGATTAAAACTTTGGAGCATCAAAGAACACTATCAAGGAAGTGAAAACACAACACATAGAATGAGGGAAAATATTTACAAATCATATATTTAATAAAGGTTTAGCATAAATATGTATAAATTTATATATAAATATTATACATATATGTATATATTATACACAAGAACATATACATATGTTGTTATATATTGACAACAACAAAAAGACAACTCAATTTCTAAATGGGCAAAGGAGTTGAATAGTTTCTTATCGAAATAAAATATACCAGTGGCCAATAAACACGTGAAGAGATGTTCAACATCATTAGTCATTCAGTTCAGTTCAGTTCAGTCACTCAGTTGTGTCTGACTCTTTGTGACTCCATGAATTGCAGCACGCCAGGCCTCCCTGTCCATCACCAACTCCCAGAGTTCACCCAAACTCATGTGCATTGAGTCAGTGATGCCATCCAGCCATCTCATCCTCTGTCGTCCCCTTCATTCAGTTCAGTTCAGTTCAGTCACTCAGTTGTGTCTGACTCTTTGTGACTCCATGAATTGCAGCACGCCAGGCCTCCCTGTCCATCACCAACTCCCAGAGTTCACCCAAACTCATGTGCATTGAGTCAGTGATGCCATCCAGCCATCTCATCCTCTGTCGTCCCCTTCTCCTCCTGCCCCCAATCCCTCCCAGCATCAGGGTAATTAGGGAAATGCAAATCAAAACTATACTCAGATACCATCTCGCACCTGGAAGGATGGCTATAATTAAAACCAAAAAGAGAAAATAACAAGTGCTGGCAGGGATGTGGAGAAATTGGAACTCTCACACACTGTTGATAGGAATGTAAAGTAGGGGAGCCATTGTGGAAAGCATTTTGGTAGGTCCTCAATAAGTTAAACATAGAGTTACCATCTGACCCAGCACTTCCACTCCTAGAGAAATGAAAACATATGTCCACTCAACTTGTACATTAATAGCAGCATTATTCATACGAGTGAAAAAGCAGAAATAATTCAATTGCCTATGATAGGGTATGTCACATGCAATAGAATATTATCCAGTCACAAGAAGGAATAAAGTATTGGTACATGTTATTGATACAACATGGATGAACCTTGAAAACACAAAAGTTTATACAATATATGACTCTGTTTTAATATAAAATATCCAGAATAGGCAAGTCCATAGACACAGAAAGCAGATTAGCACTTTCCAGGAGCTGGGGGCAGACAAAGAGGAATGCACACTGATGGCTTAATGGGTACAGGGTTTCTTTTTGGTAGGTGGAAAATGTTTTGGAATTAAATGTTGATAACGACCCATGATGGATTCATGTCAATGTATGCCAAAACCAATACAGTACTGTAAAGTAAAATAAAGTAAAANCAGGAGCTGGGGGCAGACAAAGAGGAATGCACACTGATGGCTTAATGGGTACAGGGTTTCTTTTTGGTAGGTGGAAAATGTTTTGGAATTAAATGTTGATAACGACCCATGATGGATTCATGTCAATGTATGCCAAAACCAATACAGTACTGTAAAGTAAAATAAAGTAAAAATAAAAATTAAAAAAAATGTTGATAACGGTTTCACAATATTGTAAATAAACTAAAAGCATTTGAAATGTACACTTATAGCGGCTATAATGGTGATTTATAAGTGATGTGAACTCTAGCTCAATATAAAAAGGATATGTGGTACTGGCATAAAGATAGATGTATAGATAATTGAGATTGGTAAAAAACCTGTCTGCCAATGCAGAAGACCTAAGAGATGCAGTTTTGATCCCTGCAATGGGAAGATCTTATGGAGGAGGACATTGCAGCCCACTCCAGCATTCTTGCCTGCAGAGTCCCATGGACAGAAGAGCCTGGTGGTTTATAGTCCCTGGGTTTGCCGAGTCAGACATGACAGAAGAGACTTAGCACACATGCATACATTGAGAAAGAATTGAGAGTTCAGTAATAGACCAGTACATATGTGGTCAATTGATTTCCTACAATGGTGCCAAGACCAATCAATGGGGAAAAATAGCCTTTTCTAAAATGAGGTGTCTATCACATTGCTAAAGATAAATGATGAAGATGGGTTGAGGACTGAGACCACAGCACCATGAAAGAGAAAGTTTCTCAGAATGTGGTCCTTGAACAACTGAGTTCAGAATCAGCTGGGGATAGATTGGGAGTTTGGGAAGGACATGTACACACTGCTATATTTAAAATGGATTACCAATAAGGACCTACTGTATAGCACAGGGAACCCTGCTCAATATTATGTGGCACCCTGGATGGGAGGGGAGTTTGGAGGAGAATGGATACATGTATATGTATAACTGAGTCCCTTCACAGTCCACGTAAAGCTATCATTACATTGTTTGTTAATCAGCTATACCCCAATACAAAATAAAAAGTTAAAAAAAAAAAAACTATATGGTTCAGGAAACTCTGCTTAATATCCTGTAATAACCTAAATGGGAAAAGAATTTGAAAAAGAATAGATAAGTGTATATACATAACAATCACTTTGCTGTACACCTGAAACTAACACATTGTTAATCAATTATGCATGTGTGTATGCTAAGTCGCTTCAGTTGTGTCTGACTCTTTGAGACACTGTGGACTGTAGCCTGTCAGGCTCCTCTCTCCAAGGGATTCTCCAGGCAAGAATACTGGAGCGGGTTGCCATGCCCTCCTCCAGGGATCTTTCCAACCCAGGGATCAAACCCAGGTCTCCTGCATTGCAGGTAGATTCTTTACCATCTGAGCCACCAGGGAAACCCATCGACTATACTCCAATATAAAATAAAGTTTAAAAAAATTAAATGCCAATTCCTGAGCCCAATATAGTGAATCAGGTTTGAGGCTCAGGAATCTGCATTTTAGCTAGCTCCCTAAGTAATTCAAATGCATACTGAAGTCTGAGAACAACTGATGTAAAGAACAACTGCATGGGTTTTAGAGCCAGAAGAACTTGGGTTCAAGTCTCGGCTCTGCCAATTAGTAGTTTTACCTTCTCTTTTTAGGTGTCTCTGCTAATTCCCTGCCTTCACATCTGTGTTCCTATCTCACTGGCTTAGCTCTTACCTTCTGAGACCAGGGTTGATTACTTGTTATATACAGGAGCCACAGTGTAAATGAATAAACCCAGGTGCAAAATCTTAATGCAAAACCTAAGTCCTTCCTTCCAGCACTACCTCAACTTATCCCAGTGCCTCCAACAATGCCCTGCACCCCAGGTCTGGTACCCCTATCTCTCCTTTTCATTGCTTTTTGAGTGGGCTCATCTTCCTGTTGGGGATGGGAGATGTGAAAACAGAGAAGCTTCATAACAAGGGCTTCAACCTGAACTGGGCCTTGGAAAACAAACAGGATTTTATTTGAAGAGATGGGAAAAGAAAGAACGTTCCAGAAGGAGAAAGGAGACAAGGCCAAAAACATTAATGTAAAGAGAGGGGTTGCTGCACAGATTGAGTTTGTCACTGGAACAAATCGGGAGGCTAGGCCTGGGTTACTTCGTTATTGGTTTCCTTCCAATTGTAGTTTATGTTCATTTTTCTGATCAGCACTGGGGTGGGAACTTGTCCTCACTAACTTTGTTGTTGGTTGCCCCTCAACTCCCTTCCCTAAGAGCGACCCTAACTTCTGTGTACAAACTATATGCAAAGCTGTGCTCCTTCCTGACCTTTCTAGCCTAGCTGTCCCAGTGTCAATACTCCCTTGAACCCTAGCACTAATGCCTTTCCATAACTCCTCATGGTCACAGGAGAGGTCACAGCCATTTAAGGTAGAAGACATGGAATCAGGAAAGGCTTCACAAAGGAGGCTGTGTTTATATCATGTTTTGAGGGAGGGAGCCATTTCCCCAGAGATGGAAGAAAAAGGCATCTCAAAAAGAGGCAATAATATGAAATTATTTATTCAAAAATATTTATTGAGCATTCCTTTTTCTCCCATCAATCAGTAATGCAACACAATTTTTACTGTATAGTGCAGGGAACTCTGCTTAATGTTATTGTGGCAGCCTGGACGGAAGGGGAGTTTAGGTGAGGAAGGCTACATGAATGGCTGAGCCCCTTTCCTGTCCACTTGTAACTATCACAACATTGTTAATCAGCTACACTCCAATATAAAATAAAAGGTTAAACAATAATGCCACGCAATTTTTAGAGCATCTACTAGGTGCTGTGCTAGTCTCTTAGATGCTTGTTCATTCACCCAAATTTCCACTTAACAAGACTTTGCTTATCACTTACCCATCACCGTACTCTGTAGCTTATGGAAATGTGCTCCAAGGACTACCTGCACCACTCACCTGAGTGGCATCTCATATACTACCTTCTGTATTTTTGTTGCAGTGTTCCAGGCCCTAAGTGAGGTAAGGTAAAGTGAAGTTGCTCAGTCATGTCTGACTCTGCGACCCCACACACTGCAGCTTAACCAAGCTCCTCCGTCCATGGGATTTTCCAGGCAAGAGTACTGCAGTGGATTGCCATTTCCTTCTCCAGAGGATCTTCCCAACCCAGGGTTCAAACCCAGGTCTCCCGCATTGTAGGCAGATACTTTACCATCTGAGCCACCAGGGAAGTCCAGGCCCTACATAATCCTTATCTTCAAAGCTTCAGGCTTATCAGGCAACTATATTCAGGGCATCATGCTTCCCATCCTCTCCTCCCACCTACCACTACCCCCAACTATCTAGTGCCTACTCATTATCGGGGTTTTTTGTTGTTGTTGTTGATTGAGGTAAAATACATATAGTATAAAATGTTAACCGTGTTTAAGTATACAATCAGTGCTATTAACTACACTCAAATTGTTGTACAATGATTACTACAATCTCTCTCTAAAATATTTTCATCACCCCAAACAGAAACTCTGCACCCACTGAACAATAACTCCCCATTTCTCCTTTACTCTAGCCCCTGGAAACCTCTAGTCTACTTTATGTCTCTAGGAATTTGCCTATATAAGTGGAATCATATCATATTTGTCCTATTGTGTCTGTCCTATTTCATTCAGAATAATGTCTTTAAGGTTCATGCATATTTGGAATAGGAAAAGACAATCCAGTCCAGTATTCTTGCCTGGAAAATTCCATGAACAGAGGAGCCTGGAGGGCTACAGTCCATGGGGTTNTATATAAGTGGAATCATATCATATTTGTCCTATTGTGTCTGTCCTATTTCATTCAGAATAATGTCTTTAAGGTTCATGCATATTTGGAATAGGAAAAGACAATCCAGTCCAGTATTCTTGCCTGGAAAATTCCATGAACAGAGGAGCCTGGAGGGCTACAGTCCATGGGGTTGCAAAGAGTTGGACATGACTAAGTGCACACACAGGCACATGTTGTAACATGTGTCTGATCTCCACTCTGCTTGAAGAGATTTCATTTCTTTTTATGGCCAAATAATATTCCATTGTATGTATGTGTATATATATATATATATATATATATATATACCACAATGTATTTATCAATTTATCCATCTATGGACATTTGGGTTGTTTCTACCCTTTGGCCATTGTGAATAATGCTGCTATGAGCATTTGCATATAAGTATTGTTTCAGTCTGTTTTCAGTTCTTTGACACATCTACCTAGGAAAAGAATTTCTGGGTCATATGGTAATTCTATGTTGAACTGTTTGAGGAACTGCCAAACTTTTCTATAGCAGCTGCACCATTTTACATTCCCACCAACCATGCACAAGGGCTCCAATTTCTCCACATCTTCGTCAACACTGTGAATAGCCACAAACTGTAAATAGCACCTGTATTGGAAAATGTACCTTTACTCTTCAGACTGTCTTATATGAAACTAAAGATGGTATCCTTAATTGTACACACTTCAAATCTAAGATGGAGAAACTGAAACGGATTTCAGGTCATAGTGACAACTGAGCAGAAAATCTTTGAAAGAATTGGAGATGATTGAGGAAAGAGAGATTGGTGTCCTTTGACACCCTTTCATCGACTGAATTCAAATTTATTTCGGTGACAGCATCTACAGCTTTTGTACACAATTCAATGACGAAATCTAAGGTGGAGAAACTGAAATGAATTTCAGGTCATAGTGACAACTGAGCAGAAAATACTTGAAAGAATTTAAGATGATTGAGGAAAGAGAGGTTGGTGTCCTTTGACACCCTTTCATCGACTGAATTCAAATTTATTCTGGTGACAGCATCTGCAGCCGTGATAGAAAGGTTAACATTTCATAGATCACTTAACAACTCTGCCCATAGCCATTGAAGTGAAGAGGTCAGCAGACTGGGAAGAAATGACACTCTGCCACTCACATTCTGAGTGGTTCCTTTTAGCTGATTATTTTAGACCTTTTTGGGTGATACAATTTGGCCATTTCTCCCTATTTTTAAAGTACTCAGGCAATTTAGGCATTTAAATGTTCTTCCATCTGTAAGAGGTTTAATCACTTAGCCCTGCATTTTCAATCTTCTTGAATCAATTGAAGCCTTACAGAGTGTTCCTTTTAGCTAAGGTTGGAAAGAGAACAGCAGCAGCTGAGCCAACCCTATTATTTGGTATCAGAATGGAGANTTTAGGCATTTAAATGTTCTTCCATCTGTAAGAGGTTTAATCACTTAGCCCTGCATTTTCAATCTTCTTGAATCAATTGAAGCCTTACAGAGTGTTCCTTTTAGCTAAGGTTGGAAAGAGAACAGCAGCAGCTGAGCCAACCCTATTATTTGGTATCAGAATGGAGATCAGAGTTAGTGAGGCAAGTTGGGCCTCCACCAAACCTTTTGATTCATGTTGCAGTGCCTCAAAGTGTGGCCTGGGGACAACCTGTACCAGGAACGCCTGGGGCTGTTGTTTTAAAGCAACTTATTCATAACCAGGGAGACCAATCATCTGGGTTTTCCCAAGACTGAGGGGTTTTCCCAAATGTTGGACTTTCAGTACTAAAACTGGGAAAGTGTCGGACAAACCTTCATGGGCCGTCACCCCCTACCCCAGGTCTACTGAATCAGAATCACTTCTTTCTTATCAATACTGAAGTTTGAGAACCACTGCAGGGAGCAAAGCACTCCATCTCCTTCACTCCCCTCTAAAGACCACTGCCTACACACACAAAGCCTGCAGCTGGCTCACTGTGGCACTCACTGTATTGGCTAATTGCTTTAACTCACATGTAGGTGGCCCTCCTCCTTCATTTGGAGGATGGTGCTTTTAGGGAAATATAATGGCCAAGCAAATATCAGAATCATCACTGTTGCTTGTATCTATGTGTGAGGTGAAACAGAGAGGAGATTGTAGAAGTTCATTCTCTCATCTATTCATTCTAGGAATATTTACTGGAAAAAAATGTATAATATATATATGTATGTATATGAATATGTAAATATATTTTAGTATACATATATATATGGAGAGAGAGCCATAAGTTCCTCAGAGAAAAGAGCTTAAGTTTAGGTGTGGATATAGGCATCTATGTAGGGATTTATGTCTGGCATGTTCCAGCATACAGATGGAGAACTCCCTACTTTCCTAGAACTACAACTACAGTTAGCCTTTCATATCCACAGGTTCTGCCTCTACATATTCAACCAACCACATATTGAAAAATATTTGAAAAAATTCCAGAAAGTTCCATAAAGCAAAATTTGAATTTGCCATGTGCTGGCAACTATTTGCATAATATTTACATTGTTATTAGTCATTATAACCTAGAGATGATTTAAAGTATACAGAAGGATATGCATAGGGCATATGCCAATACTACACCATTTTATATAAGACACTTGAGCATCTGCAGATTGTGGTATCTGCCAGGGGGCCTGGAAACAATCCACAAAGAAATATATTATGACAGGAGCTTTGATAAAGACTATGAACAAAATAAAATAGAGTAACATGATTGAGATAGAGAATCTACTTTTGATTGGTTGATAAGGGACTGGTTCTCTGAGGAGGTGACATTTGAGCCAAGCTCTAAATGATAGAAAGCCAGACATTTGCAGGCTGGGAGAGAGATGTTCCAGACAGAGGGAATAGCTGGTACAGGAGCCTGAAGGCAGGAAAGTGCTTAACGTGTTGGAGAAATACAAAGAAAGCTGGTGTGAGAGGAGTGTCATGAACAACAGGAAGAGTCGTATGAGAGAAGTCTGGGGAGGCAGGAAGTGTCTAAATCTGGAGGCCTGGATTTCAT
Source organism: Oreotragus oreotragus (assembly GCA_006410675.1). Lineage (NCBI taxonomy): Eukaryota > Metazoa > Chordata > Mammalia > Artiodactyla > Bovidae > Oreotragus > Oreotragus oreotragus. Next base: position 265,748 of record SJYX01004077.1, on the reverse strand, counting down.
TCTTTATCTGAATACTTGTTCAGAAAAGGTATTGGAAGGTCTGAAGCAGAGGAGTGAGATGGCCAGATTGACATTTTTAAAGATCTCTTTGATATTTTCAGAGACTAAATCATCATAGAGTGAGAGCAGAAGCAGAGAAACCAGTTTGGGGACTATTGGCAGTAGCCAATGTCANAGGTATTGGAAGGTCTGAAGCAGAGGAGTGAGATGGCCAGATTGACATTTTTAAAGATCTCTTTGATATTTTCAGAGACTAAATCATCATAGAGTGAGAGCAGAAGCAGAGAAACCAGTTTGGGGACTATTGGCAGTAGCCAATGTCAGAGGTGGTGGTGGCTTGGAGTAAGGTGATAGGGAGTAGAGAAAAGGACAATTCTGTATGTATTTTGGAGTTAGGGTTTTGGTGATGGTCTGGATGTTGGGTCTAAAAGAAAAGAGAAGACTTAGGGTATTCCTAAGTTACTTGACTTGGGTGAGTGGTGAGATCATTTACTAAAATGGAAAGACTCAAAGAGTTGGTCAGGTTATCAAAAATTCAGCTTTAGACATGTAAAGGTTGAGATGCCTAATAAAATTCAAAATTTAGGTGTCAAATAATCAGATATATATTCTGACTTCTGGGTGATATGGGAGTTGGAGATACAAATTAAATTTGGAGTCAACAGGTAGATAATAGCTAAAGCCCTGTGATTAAGTGACCTTGTCTAGGAAGAGAATGGAACAGAGAAGAGAAAGAGGTTCCTGGACATAACTGTGGAGCTTCTAACATTTAGAGGTCAAGCAGAGCACTTTGAGTGGTTACAGCAAAGAGTTACTTTGCTGGTCAAGTAGACAGCAAAAGAGGCGGAGGGGCAGTAAGGTGTAAGAGGAACCAGAAAAGCGTAGTGTCATTGAAGCTTAGAGGAAAAAAAAAAAAGTGAGAGTTTCAAGGAGAGAGAATACAATTATTTCCGTGTTATAGGTAAGGAAACTGAGGCATGGGGGTATTAGTAATCTGCCCAACGTCACATAGCTAGTAACAGAGGAGAGGGAGTTAAGCCCAAGCAGTCTGACTTCAGAGTCTGTGTTCCAAACCACTATATCTGTGGCTCTCCAACTGTAGTGTTATCAGTCACGTGAATGACTTGTTAACAGATTGCTGAACCCCACCTCCAGAGTTTCTGATTCAGAAGGTCTCTGATGGGACCCAAGATCTTGCTTCTCTAACAGACTCCCAAGTTATACTGAAGCTGCTGGTCCAGAGACCACACTGAGAATGACCATCCTTCTGTACATTACCTCGCACACCTTCTATACATTGTGATAATGTTGGTATTGCTTGCTTTCTCCAAATAGCTTTGAAAGTTTCTCCTTAGTTTGTGGGGGAAGAATTAGCATACCATCCTGTCTAGAAGTATCTGAGTAAAGCACCCATATTTCTGACTAGTATAGGAGAGCTCTACAGCCTGAGGGATGTGATGGGACTCGGGAAAATGATGAGCCTACCAGCTCCTTGATATTTACTCCACTCCTATGATAGCTTACATGGGACACTGCTAAACCAATCCAAAGCCTGAGAAGGCAAGTAAAGGCTGCTTGTCTTAGGACTCAAACAAGGGAAGGACTGAACCTAGAGATATCCCTTTGACAGTTATCACATCCTTCCTCTACACTGCTCTTAGTCATCTGTTTCAGCTTTATTAAGGCTGGTGCTGCTGCTAAGTCATTTCAGTCGTGTCCGACTCTGTGCAACCCCATAGATGGCAGCCCACCAGGCTCCCCCATCTCTGGGATTCTCCAGGCAAGAATACTGGAGTGGGTTGCCATTTCCTTCTCCAATGCATGAAAGTGAAAAGTGAAAGTGAAGTTGCTTAGTCATATCTGACTCTTAGTGACCCCATGGACTGCATATAAAGGCACTAAGTAGCAAAAGCATGCAGGGCAGTGGGAGGCAGAAGACTGGAAAAATTGATCCTGGCCTAGGATACACATGCGAAAAAGCCTGAGAGAAAGACTGGCATGCTGTGAAGCCTAAAGGCAGAAAGTTCAAGAGTAATTGAATAATAAATGAACACTCACTAGAGGGGGCAAGGACACTGCTGACAGAGGCCCCAGAGAATAGTGATCAGTGTGAGCTCCCAGGAGGTTGCATCAGACCCAGCCCTACTCAACAACCTGCAGCCTCCAGTGCTGGCATGGCCCAGGCCAGACAACCAGCAGGATAAGAACACAAACCCACCCATCAGCAGACAGAGTGCCTGAAGCGATACTGAGCTCACAGCCACCTATAAACATCCTCCCTTGACACAGCATTGCACACCAGAGGGACAAGATCCAGATCCACCCACCAGTGGGCAGGCACCAGTCCCTCCCACCGAGAGTCCTGTACAAGTCTCAGAACCAACTTCACCCACCAGAAGGCAGATACCAGAAGCAGGAGGAACTATGAGCCTCCAGCCATCAGAAAGGAGACCACAAACACAGAAAATTAGACAAAATGAGATGATAGACAAATGTGTTTCAGACAAAGGAGCAAGATAAAACTCCACAAGAACAAATAAATGAAGAAGAGATAGGCAACCAACCTAAAAAGAAATTTAGAATAATGATAGTAAAGATGATTCAAGACTTCAGAAAATAGTAAATGAGCACTTACTGTATCCTAGGCATTTAACATATGTTATCTCATTTCATCCTCAAAGCAACTTATGAGGTAGATATTAATATTACCCTCATTCACAGATGAGGAAACAGACTCAATAGCCTAAAGTTATAGCTGGCGCTTCTGCTGCTGCTAAGTCACTTCAGTCGTGTCCAACTCTGTGCGACCCCATAGACAGCAGCCCACCAGGCTCCCCTGTCCCTGGGATTCTCCAGGCAAGAACACTGGGGTGGGTTGCCATTTCCTTCTCCAATGCATGAAAGTGAAAAGTGAAAATGAAGTCGCTCAGTCGTGTCCGACTCTTAGCGACCCCATGGACTGCAGCCCACCAGGCTCCTCCGTCCATGGGATTTTCCAGGCAAGAGTACTGGAGTGGGGTGCCATCGCCTTCTCCGAAGGTCACAGCTAGGAAGTGCCAAACCCTTCATTCAAACCTAGATCTAATGCCAAAGCTCTTGTTCTAAAACAGTATACTCTAAAATGATGAAAAAACAATATTTTCTAGATGACCTCTGTATAAATAAAATGCAGGAAAGCAGCATGGCTTAAGGAAAGACTAGCCTGTAAGACTAAGTAAGGCTGCCAGATCTACCTGAGATAGCCTGTCAGTGCAAGACCCTGGGCCAATGACTTCTATACTGTTGTTGTTTTAAAATCACTAGATTTATAAAAAGACAAACAGTTCATCAATAAGAATACTATATGTAAGAAGAAGTGTGTGAAATGAGACAGGAAACATGAATAAGAAATGATTGGCAAGATGCATACAACACACAGCAGTAAAGTGGAGGCAACTGAAAAACTATAGGCACATAAGTGAAGACATTAATGAAGAAAAAGGTCGGCACTAAAGGATGAGACATCTGGCAGAAGCAAATAGATGAAGGGACTTTATTACATTGGAGAACTCTGAGGTCAAGCACCTTCTTTTCTTCTTTATTTTTTTTAAGCTTCTCTGACATTTTAATTGGACATTTAATTCAGAATTGTAAATTCACATGCAGTTGTAAGAAATAATACTTTGTCTGGTTTCTCCAAAGGGTGACATCTTGCAAAATTATAATATTACAATCAAGATGTCAACATTGATATAATCTACCAATCTTACTCAGATTTCCCCAATTTTCTTATACTCTGTGTGTGTGTGTGTGTATGTGTATGCTGCTGCTAAGTCACTTCAGTCGTGTCTGACTCTGTGCAACCCCAGAGACGGCAGCCCACCAGGCTCCCCCGTCCCTGGGATTCTCCAGGCAAGAACACTAGAGTGGGTTGCCATTTCCTTCTCCAATGCGTGAAAGTGAAAATTGAAAGTGAAGTCGCTCAGTCATGTCTGACTCTTAGCGACCCCATGGAGTGCACCCTACTAGGCTCCTCTGTCCGTAGGATTGTCCAGGCAAGAGTACTGGAGTGGGTTGCCATTACCTTCTCTGGTGTGTGTGTATCAGTTCAGTTCAGTTCAGTTGCTCAGTCGTGTCCAACTCTTTGCGACCCCATCACCAACTCCTGGAGTTCACTCAGACTCACGTCCATAGAGTCAGTGATGCCATCCAGCTATCTCATCCTCTGTCGTCCCCTTCTCCTCCTGCCTCCGATCCCTCCCAGAATCAAAGGTGTGTGTGTATAGTAGTATACAATTTCATCACCTGTGTAAGGCCATGTATTCATCATCACAGTCAAGACACTGAACTTCCACCACCACAAAGATCCTTCCTGTGGCCATTGATAGCCAAGCTCACCTTCACCTTTCACCATAGTCCCATCCCCGACCCCTGACAATCACTAACCTGTTCTCCATCTCCATACTTTTGTCAGGAATGTCATATAAATGAAATTGTATAGTGTGCAAGTTTTTGTGATTGGCTTTTTTTACTCAGTATAATTTCCCTGGAGATTCATTCAAATTACTGTGTATATCAATAGTTTGCTTCTTTCTATTGATGAGTAGTATTCCATGGTATAGATGTATGACAGTTTGTTTAACGATTCATCTGTTGAAGGACATCTGCGTTTCCAATTTTTGGCTATTATGAAAAAAGCTGCTATGAACATTCATGCACAGGTTTGAGTGTGAATATAAATTTTCATTTCTCTGGGATAACTGCCCAGAAGTGCACTCACTGGGTGGTTTTATAGTGGCATGTTTAATTTCTTAAGAAAATGCCAAATGTTTTCCAGAGTAGCTGTAGCATTTTACATACCCACCAGTAATGTATGAGTGATCCAGTTTCTCTACATCTTCACCAGTACTTGGTGGTCTCACTACCTTTTTGTTGTCATTGCTGCTGTTGTTAGTCATTTGAATACATGTGTAGTTATATCAATATTTTATTTTTAAAAAACAGACTTGAAAGGAGAAGCTGTTTTGAAATTCCTTTGAGATAAGACCTCTTATTGTTTCAGTTTAAGCATCCTGACTGGTTTTGGCTGGGAAGCCATTTTGAACTTTGCAATTAAAGATCTCCACTCGTACAGGAGCCAGTAGCCCTAAAACCACAAACTAATTGCTTAGCTTCTACTAGGCCCAAAGAAAAACTGAGCGAACTACAGGAAATTCATCTGAGGTAATCAGAAGAGCCAGGCAAAGAAGGGATATCAGGAAAGATTTTCCAGGACTATATTCACAAATGATAACCTCTCCATTTTATTCCATATTCTCCTCTGAGGGGGACAGCAGTATGGTTTATATGCTCCAGGAGAGAACTGAGTTGTAAAGGCAACATGAAGAAAGCTGATTCTGCACATGTATTCTTAACTGTGTGTTCAGTGACCTTGGTTGGTAACTGCCATGGTGGGAGTATTTACACCACAGAAATTGGCAAACACTACAAATCAGAGTACTTTTTTATCCAGGGAATTGGTTGGTAAACACTAATCAGCACAATGTTGTGCATTTCTTTCCAAAGCATGTTCTCAATCATTAAAAGGAAGAAGATAAGGAAATATTAATTGAGCACCTACTGTATTTGTTAGCTCATATAAATCTCATGGCAACTTTATGAGATAGGTATTCTTTTACTCATATTGCAGATTAGGAAACTGAGATTAAAGACATTATGTTTTGTTTGTTTGCTTGTTTTTGGCCATGCCTTTGTGGCTTACAAGAACTTAGTTCCCTGACCAGGGATAGAACCAGGGCCCATGGCAGTGAAAGCACTAAGCCTAGCCACTGAACCATCAAGGAATTTCCAAGACATTAAGTATATTATTAATATTACATGTCAAGTAAATATCTGAGCCCTAATTCAGTCTTGCTCAACATAGTCTAACCTCAATACACTGGCTCTCTAGAGAGGAGGAGACATTATATATCAGAGAGAAGTGATGAGGTAAAACTCAAAAGTTTTCCTTGATGTTTTCTTTTTCTTGGGGGGCTGTGCCACATGGTTTGCAGGATTTTAGTTCCCTGACCACGGATCAAAGCAGTGCTCCTTGCAGTGGAAGCACTGAGTCCTGACTACTGGACCACCAGGAATTACCAACCGTAACACTGATTTTCAAAAAATAAAGTTAATTAAAAGGAAAGACAAGTCTGCCTCTGGCATTGTGTAGCACATTAGCTTATCTAAAATATATTTATATTCTTATCTAAATTATATTTACATTATGTAGTCTAGCTGTAGTGGACATATTAACTATGGTTTTGGTCTACTTTTTCTGACTTCTCTTCTGGTTCCATTGGAGAACACTTCCCCCTCTCCATCTGACCCTAGTAAAGCTCACAAGGGCTTTGGCCTCCCCCGACCACAGGTATAGCTGAGCCAATGAGGATCCTTCTCAGGACCTTGTTTTTTTTTTTTTTTTTTAAGTATAATTAATTTACAATATTGTGTTCAGTTCAGTCACTCAGTCGTGTCCGACTCTTTGCAACCCCATGAATCACAGCACGCCAGGCCTCTCTGTTCNAGGGCACAGCCAAAAGTTGCATCACCCAATTCTATGTCACCGAAGACTAAAAAAGTGGAACACAAAAGACCCTCCCAACTTTATCTTTATGAGGCATACTTGAAGTATTTGTACACAAAAGCATTACTGAATTCGTAATCTTATCCTTTGTAAGATTATAGCAAGATTGCTTTTGTGAAGTATTTTTTAGACAGCTAGATATTTTTTCCTAAAATAGCTACTTATAAGATCTTAAGATAGGCAAATTCTGCGGAAGTTCTTTCTTTCTAGCATCTTCAAAAACACCACGTCTTTCTTCTCAAATTCCATAAATTGAGCCATATTGTTAAATTAAACGACATCAGCCTTAATAATGTTCATATTCATCAGTCATAAGATTATTGTTCTACATTTTACTTTCTTCGTGAGAGCAACATGAAAGATCAATAAAAAAAATATCTTTTTTCTAGAAAAGTTTAGCAGCTTTTAGAATTTTCTTGGATATTCTATAAAAATTATTATAATAGTTTTAACAGTGGCTAACATTATTATGAGATTATTGAATTTTAAACTCCATCAAACTGCTTTATATAAATAAATTTATACAATCTTCATAATAACCCTGCCAAGTAGGCACGGTTATTATTCCCATTTTACAGAGGAAAGAATTAAGGCACAAAGAGGTTTAGTAATTTCCCAAGTTACATAGCTGGTACCTGGGGAAACCTGAATTCAAACCCAAGGAGTCTTGCTCCAAAGTCTGCTGAAATTCTAGGCCATGCTGCCCAGCTGTTCACAGACAAGACGTACTTGTGATCAGACTGGGGTCTGAAAAGGTGAGCACTACAGTGCTGGCTTTTGTTACATCACAAGTTATGCTATCCGCTAACCCCAAGAAGCCTAATCCCCAAAAAGTACAGGGAAGGAAATAAAAACCATTTCAAATATGCATATTTTTAAAAACCTTACATTTTTCTGAATAGTATATGGCTTTGCCATCCTGATTCATATTTCTACCTTCTAAAAATACAAAAGTCAGACATGCATTCATTTTAAAAATTTACTCTGAATTTTATAAAAGTTCAGGATATGACACTTTATCCAGTGTATTCTGAAACCATAAAATAGCAGTAGTGTATAAGATCAATTATTCTGATCCATACTAAGGCTTTAACAAGACCTCAGGCTCAGAATACATCCTTCTCAACATGCCAGGGAACCTCCAAATCCTTGGAAACCTCTGAAACAGAGGTTGCGGATTCACAGTCCTAGAGGGCCCAGGCAGGTAACTTTAATACATAAATCCTATGGAATACAATATAATCTGCAGGAGGGGAACCTAGGGTTAACTAGAGAAGGCACAACCTATATAAAAACACTCAAATTCAACTTTAAAATACTGTGTCAAGTACATAAAATATGGCTAATAATACATTATGCTTTAAATGGAATAGCACAATAATATGTTTCTTGAGCTAACCAACCTGGCCAGCACATAGGTTATGACGTACTCTTTGCTGTTATCACTTGTTTATTATGTCTCAGTCTCCTAGTACAAGTTCCCTGAAAAGAAAGGATCTAGCTCTTTCACACTTATATTCACTGTCACTCAAAAAAATATTTTTGAGCTCCTACTAAATATTCTAGAAACTGGTGTATATAACAGTGAACAAAACAAGTGAATTCTCTGTACTCATGTCTTTTTGATCTTATGAGGAAATACAAAATAAATGAGTAAATAAGAAAAATTAGACTATGTTACATGGCGATAAATAAGGAATATAAAGTATTCCTTTAGGACAGAGGGTTGTAGGGTGAGAGTGAGGGTTGATATTTTATAAATGATAACAGAAATCTCTCCAAGAAGGTGACATTTGAGCAAAAACATAAAAGAAATGGAGAGTGATCCACATAGATACCCAAGGAAGAGCTTCCCTTTTGTCATGTGCTTAATGTCAAAAGGAACATTAAGCACCTATGTCTTTGATTAGGCAGTGCTTTGCCTGACTGAAGAACAGCAAAGAACCCAGTGTGGCTGAAGGGGAGGAAGCAAGGGCAGGGATAGGATATTGTGCAGAAAGTAAGAGAAGAAGGTACTATTCATGCAGGGTCTGGCAGACTGTCGTGATGACTTTGGCTTCTACTCTGAATGAGATGGGAAGCCACTGAAGGAGGGATATGGTCTGGCTTATGTTTTAATAATATCACTGTGGCTACAAAGTTAAGAATAGATGGAAGGAGAGTAAAGGCTGACAAAGGTGACCAGTTAGGAGGGAACTTCCATAATGAAATGCAATAGATGATGGTGGAGTGGACCAGACTGGTAGCAGATAAGATGGTAAAAGGCTATCGGATTCTGTATATATTTTGAAGGTGGAGCCAACAAGACTTACTGATAGATTAGATGTAGGGTATGAGAAAAAGAGAGGAGTCAAAATTTTGGCCTGAAGTACTAAACAGAAAAGGTTATGCATTTACTAAGATGGAAAAGACTATAGGAGAAATTGGTCTGGGGTGAGGGAAAGGGAAGAATCAGGAGTTCAGTGCTAGACAAAACCTGTGATGCCTACTAGACATCCAAGTGGGAATATCACAAAAACAACTGGATATTTATGACTGAACTTTAGGGAAGACGTGCAGACTGAAGACATAAACTTAGGATTGTCCAGGACATGGGTAATATTTAGAAAAACAGATAGGATGAAATTACCAAGGATATTATTATAGAAGGAGAAGAGGTCCAGAGACTCAGAGCTTGCCAAGGTTTAGATATCTGGGAGATGAAGAGAAATGAGCAGATGAAACAGGGTCATAATGAGGATAGTACCATGGAGACACACCACTCAAATTCCTCCTTCAAGAAAGGACTTGCTTCTCAGTTTAAGGAAGTATGGAGATCAGATAGTCCAGTTGTCAGCTATTTTATGGGCAACCTCAGCAGTACAGACCACCTTGGTCAAAAGCAAGCTTTTCTCTGATGAGCCTACTTAGGAAAATAATATTTTCTACATGGAGGCCTATTCTAGCAATTTTGAGTTAAGTAGTACAATAATTAGTAACACTGAGGGAACCTTCCGATGAAGACCTTAAATGAAACGCCATAATCCAATTCAACTTTCCTCCTCTTTTCAATTGTATTATTTTTAAGTGGCACTTTAATTCCAGTAAGTTATATGTTTTATCTAAATTAGTAACTACAAGTACTTCCCTACATTTGGGGGAAGTTCTAGCACTTCCTTGGTTACGTAATTATAGCAAAAGAGGCAAAAATACAGATAAGGACAACTTGAAATTGCTTATTTTACCCAACAGCAATTATTTGCTAATTTCTCTATATTTACAACAGACAATGAACTGCTTACAGTTAGGAACCACGTGTCTTTATATTTGTGATATCTAAGCATGGACTAGTTCCAGTAAATGCTCAATAAAACTTTGATAAATTAATTAAGTTAATTAATAATGTACCCTCACAGAGCTATCAAGAAGTAAAATGAAAATCACATAAAATTTACCTTCTCTTCCTTCTTTTATGGTAGAAATGTGAATAAAGAATGAAATGACAGAAAAACAAGAGAGAAGCAGGAGGCATCAAAATCATACACAACTAATTAATGACTGATTATATAATTATTTCTTTCACAATTGCTCATTTACACAAAAGCCTAAGAAGTGGAATGGTCAAACAATTTGTGCAACAGCATACAGATTTCTTTATCACCAATGTAGGCACCATCCACCAGTGTTCAACCACAGTTGAACTACTTCAGTCACTTTTGAGAAATTGTATTATGCATCTTTAATCTCAAACATTTATATATTAATTGAGGTTATGTATTTATAATGATCTTTTCTACTCATCATATTCCTAATCATTTAAAATATGTTAGTTACCATGGAAACAATGTCATCAACTAAGGGCAAACCTCAGTGACATCCACAATCGATGAAATATGAAATCAATTAATATGATGGCTGTGCAGTTTATAACAGTTACTTAGAAAGGGTTAGCTGATCTAGTGTAAAATAAACATCATAGAAGTTGCAGGGGAGGGCATGTAGTCGCCATCAGAGTTTTTCACTTCTACAATCTCAGGTGAGTTCATTATCAGCCACCCTCTTAAAATGTATCCTTCTTTTGGAAAACTTTGCCAAATAAAACATCTCAGAAATGGTCCATAGAGTTTAGTCATCCTCAGAAAGGATGGGAAATGAAATAAGACAATTCACAGCCTATGCACTGCCCTTCCAAAGGATCTTTGCCTCCTCTGGCTGTGCCTTACACTGAAGTACTGCTTTCTCTATCAGTGATTTCTTTATAGATGACTGACTCAGCTCAAGAAAAGCCACAAGGTAAGCAAACAATCAGGTGGTGATATTTTAGGGCAAGAGGAAAATCTCTATATAAATATTACCCTTCACCCCATCACCTCTTGTCTATGAAATTCCACCATTTATTTCCACTTTTTGAGTATTGTCTTCTCTAGAAGACATCTTTTAAACTGCAGAAATTTGAGACAAGAACATAGGTCAAAGATCCTCATAAGGATCCATCTATAAGAGATGAATCAGCCTGCAGTGCAGGAGACGTGGGTTCAATCCCTCTGTCAGGAAGGTTCCCCTGGAGAAGGAAATGGTAACCCACTCCAGTAGTCTTACCTGGAAAATCCCACAGACAGAAGAGCCTGGCGGGTTACAGCCTATGGGGCTGCAAGAGTCAGACATGACTTTGTGAATAAACCACCATAAGAGATGAAGAAAATTGAGCCCCTAAGTGATAAAGCGGCTTCCCTGGAATAATATCAAGCAAAGAACAGAGCTAAATAAAAATCCCTATCTCCTAACTCATAGGAATAGCACTGGAAGCCTATAAAAGGGGTGTAGGGAGAGAAGGAAAAATGGGTACAGGTAGTATGAGATGTGATCTCAGGGAACATAACTGAAGAACCATGGAGAGTAAAACAGGAAAGAAAGAAAGCCAATACAACAATGCTTAGTGAATTGTCTGATATAGGATACTACACAGCAGTGAAAACGAACCAGCCACTAACACCTACACTAACAAAAAAGATCTTAATGACCAAGATAATCACGATGGTGTGATCACTCACCTAGAGCCACACATCCTGGAATGTGAAGTTAAGTGGGCCTTAAAAAGCATCACTACAAACAAAGCTAGTGGAGGTGATGGAATTCCAGTTGAGCTGTTTCAAATCCTGAAAGATGATGCTGTGAAAGTGTTGCACTCAATATGCCAGCAAATTTGGAAGACTCAGCAGTGGTCACAGGACTGGAAAAATCAGTTTTCATTCCAGTCCCACAGAAAGGCAATGCCAAAGAATGTTCAGACTACCGCACAATTACACTCATTTTGCATGCTAGTAAAGTAATGCTCAAAATTCTCCAAGCCAGGCTTCAGCAATGCGTGAACCTTGAACTCCCAGATGTTCAAGCTGGTTTTAGAAAAGTCAGAGGAACCAGAGATCAAATTGCCAACATCCACTGGATCATGGAAAAAGCAAGAGAGTTCCAGAAAAAACATCTATTTCTGCTTTATTGACTATGCCAAAGCCTTTGACTGTGTGGATCACAATAAACTGTAGAAAATTCTGAGAGAGATGGGAATAGTAGACCACCTGACCTGCCTCTTGAGAAACCTATATGCAGGTCAGGAAGCAACAGTTAGAACTGGACATGGAACAACAGACTGGCTCCAAATAGGAAAAGGAGTATGTCAAGGCTGTATATTGTCATCCTGGTTAATTAACTTATATGCAGAGTACATCATGAGAAACGCTGGGCTGGAAGAAGCACAAGCTGGAATCAAGACTGCCGGGAGAAATATCAATAACCTCAGATATGCAGATGACACCACCCTTATGGCAGAAAGTGAAGAGGAACTAAAAAGCCTCTTGATGAAAGTGAAAGAGGAGAGTGGAAAAGTTGGCTTAAAGGTCAACATTCAGAAAATGAAGATCATGGCATCCCGTCCCATCACTTCATGGGAAATAGACGGGGAAACAAAATGTTCTGTGTGTTCTGCCTGCCATTGACAGACTCATCTCATCTCTTTTCTTCCCCTCGGGCCTCCCTGTTCCCTGAGACACTACAATATTGAAAGTAGGCCCCCTAACATCACTTCATGGGAAATAGATGGGGAAACAGTGGAAACAGTGGCTGACTTTATTTTGGGGGGCTCCAAAATCACTGCAGATGGTGACTGCAGCCATGAAATTAAAAGACGCTTCCTCCTTGGAAGAAAAGTTATGACCAACCTAGATAGCATATTCAAAAGCAGAGACATTACTTTGTCAAAAAAGGTCCGTCTAGTCAAGGCTATGGTTTTTCCAGTAGTCATTTATGGATGTGAGAGTTGGACTGTGAAGAAGGCTGAGCATCGAAGAATTGATGCTTTTGAACTCTGGTGTTGAAGAAGACTCTTGAGAGTCCCTTGGACTACAAGGAGATCCAACCAGTCCATTCTAGAGGAGATCAGCCCTGGGATTTCTTTGGAAGGAATGATGCTGAAGCTGATACTCCAGTACTTTGGCCACCTCATGTGAAGAGTTGACTCATTGGAAAAGACTCTGATGCTGGGAAGGATTGGGGACAGGAGGAGCAGGGGACGACAGAGGATGAGATGGCTGGATGGCATCACTGACTCAATGGATGTGAGTCTGAGTGAACTCCGGGAGTTGGTGATGGACAGGGAGGCCTGGTGTGCTGTGATTCATGGGGTCGCATAGAGTCAGACACGACTGGGTGACTGAACTGACTAACTGACAATATGGGTACACCCTTAATCAAGGGTGACCTTAGTAAAAACAATGAAAAAAATGACAACACAATAAAGTTATGCTCCAAATAATATATATCCTCCTTGGTCCTATGATGTTCTAAACTCATTGATCTCCATAAAAAAAGCATTATGTGTGTGTGGAAGGTAGAAGAATGGAAGGGATTGTACCACATTCTCCAGTTTTCCGTTTTAAATGAGAAACATGGTAGCTCGGAACAAGATCAGCATTAGTGGAGATAACCTGACCAATGAGAAGATGTCTTTAATGATAGCTGAGAGACAATTAAGGGTTAAATTGAAGATTTTCCAGTAATCAAATACCCTGCAGTGCAAGCACTGAAACTCATTAACAACGTATGAAAGTTCCCTTTGAGGCAAGTAACTCTGAGCATTTTGGAACCTTCTTTAGAGAAGGGAAAGTCTGAGAAATGCCTTCTTTAGCAATAAAATTAAGTACATTTACATGAACTAGTCTCTCTAAGGGACTCCAGTTATATCATTGACCTGACTCTCTAGGAGGATTCAGTTGCTAGCATAACACCTTAAATTTGCTCTACCAAAACTTACCACAGGCAGAGAAAATAACAGAGCTTGTATCCATCATAAAAGCAATATTACAGATACTATCGCTCCCTGACTAGAACCATCCTCCACTCTTTCCTTCCTCCTTTCTGTCAGATAGTGCTTCCACAAACAGCAGATATGACTCAGTCCCAGTATGACTATATACGGTTTAAACCGAAGAGAATATTGCCTCTTTCCAGTCTTTATTACTGATTCAGTGTCATATGACCACGGCACACAAGCATTTCCTCTTTTTCCTTGGAATTCTCCCCTGGGTGATTTGTAAAGCCAGGAACTATAGCTGCTACCTTATTTACAGCCCAAGAAAGAACCATACACATGGACGAAAGTAGATGAAGAAAAAACTGCTTGAAGCAACTCAAGCTCACAATGTCTTTTGACTTATAAATATGGGACCAACACTTTCTATATTGTTTAAGACAATCTGAGCTGGATTTTCTGATGCTGCTGTTTCAGTAATTTTTATCTGTTGTGTCTCTATTTTTCATAACTTTGAACCTTCACCAAATAAAAGTCAGAAAAGGCAATGGCAACCCACTCCATACTCTTGCCTGGAAAATCTCATGGACAGAGGAGCCTGGTGGGCTGCAGTCCATGGGGTTGTGAAGAGTCAGACGCAACTGAGTGACTTCACTTTCACTTTTCACTTTCATGCATTAGAGAAGGAAATGACAACCCACTCCAGTGTTCTTGCCTGGAGAATCCCAGGGACGGTGGTGCCTGGTGGGCTGCCATCTATGGGGTTGCACCGTGTCAGACATAACTGAAGTAACTTAGCAGCAGCAGCAGCAAGCCAAATACCAACTGCCCCACTGAAACACAAGCAGGAAACCCTGGCATTACAATTTTCTACTGAGGGTCACCATAATTTTTCATTTATGTAGCTATATGGGATATTGCCAAGTGATCTGGAATAAAATATACATTATTTTCAGATAAATTGACCTGTTTATCTGTTCCTATATTTTTAGAATATTGTTATGTAGTCTAGCTTCAGTGAACCTCTGAACCTACCCAAATTCATCTCTGAACATCTCTGAGGGTCTAAGCTATATCAGTATTTTGGCCTGGAACATCATCTGAGGTAAGAAATTAGAAGCCTAAAAGATGATGCATTATTCTTATTTTTCATTTGTTTTTAAATAATATAGCAATTAAGTATATACAAGCATGATTCTAAGGGATGACTGAGTTTAAAGTAAAAGAGAACTTTTTGCCCTTCTTCCTCTTACAAAACTATTCACTTAGGAATGCTGTTAACTAAAGTGGAACAAATAAAATAAAACCCCTTGTTATCAAATTGTTGTTACAAAGTTTGCATTCAGAACTATCTACCTTCTTTTTATATAAATGTGTATTTCTACTTGTATATAAAAATTTGTACATGAAGCCATATTCACATTCAGTTCAGTTCAGTCACTCAGTAGTGTCCAACTCTTTGCAACCCCATGAACCACAGCATGCCAGGCCTTCCTGTCCAACACCAACTCCTGGAGTACACCCAAACCCATGTCCATTGAATTGGTGATGCCATCTAACCATCTCATCCTCTGTCGTCCCCTTCTCCTCCTACCTTCAATCATTCCCAACATCACGGTCTTTTCCAATGAGTCAGCTCTTCACATCAGGTGACCAAAATATTGGAGTTTCACCTTCAACATCAGTCCCTCCAATGAGCACCAAAGACTGATCTCCTTTAGGATGGACTGATTGGATCTCCTTGCAGTCCAAGGGATTCTCAAGAGTCTTCTCCAACACCACAGTTCAAAAGCATCAATTTTTCTGCACTCAGCTTTCTTCACAGTCCAACTCTCACATCCATACATGACCACTGGAAAAACCATAGCCTTGACTAGACGGACCTTTGTTGGCAAAGTAATGTCTCTGCTTTTAAATATGCTGTCTAGGTTGGTCATAACTTTCCTTCCAAGGAGTAAGCATCTTTTAATTTCATGGTTGCAATCACCATCTGCAGTGATTTTGGAGCCCCCAAAAATAAAGTCAGCCACTGTTTCCACTGTTTCCCCATCTATTTCCCATGTAGTGATGGGACCAGATGCCATGATCTTAGTTTTCTGAATGTTGAGCTTTAAGCCAAGTTTTCCACTCTCCTCTTTCGCTTTCATCAAGAAGCTCTTTAGTTCTTCTTCACTTTCTGCCATAAGGGTGGTGTCATCTGCATATCTGAGGTTACTGATATTTCTCCCTGTTAGGTCCGTATCATTTCTGTCCTTTATTGAGCCCATCTTTGCATGAAATGTTCCCTTGGTATCTCTATTTTTCTTGACTAGATCTCTAGTCTTTCCTGTTCTATGGTTTTCCTCTATTTCTTTGCATTGATCACTGAGGAAGGCTTTCTTATCTCTTCTTGCTCTTCCTTATGTATTGAAATTGTTTTTAACTGGACACTAGTTTAAAAGATACGGTTGAAAATATTTTATAAAACCACTAGCTTTCACAAATTTTTATCATGAATCAAGATCTAGTCTCTTCTAGCATTTTTTTCTGTCCTTAAATTCCTAATGTGCCTGATGTTTTGGTAGAAAAACAAGTCCTCTTGATATCTTTGGGGAACCTGTAAGTCTCTCAGTTTTGTTTATCTCTCCATATTATGCTTTCATCTTTTTAGTCTATGATAATTTAGAAGGGGATATTCCAAAGTAGGTTTTTAGCAATAAAACTTCCCTTCATCAATGGCCCACTTGTCCTTTACTTTTTTAAAATTACTCTGCACAAGGTAAAGAATCCACCTCCAACGTGGGAGACCTGGGTTCGATCTCTGGGTTGGTAAGATCCCCTGGAGGAGGTCATGGCAACCCATTCCAGTATTCTTGCTTGGAGAATCCCCATGGAAAAAGGAGCCTGCCAAGCTACAGTCTATGGGTGCAAAGAGCTGACCACAACTGAGCAACTAAGCACAGCACAAATACAGCACACACAAGACATCTACTCTGTACATTTTTTAAAAGTGGTTCTATAATATTATAGATGAGTCATTACTGCTGCTATGTGAATAAAAATTAAAATCCTAAAACAAGTGAACAAGTAATCATTTCTTCTGCTTTCAACTAAATGTATAAAATTGATAAGTGTGATAGATAACCTAGATTGACTTTAAAAAATAGTTTCACTTCCGGGCTCATCTTAGGATTTCCCTTCTCGTTTCTCAAAGAAAACACAAGCTACAATTACAGTTCTACTAGACTAGGTTACGTTGCCTTAACAAGCAATCCTAAAATTTCAGTGGCTCAAAAAAAAAAAAAAAAAATCAAGATGTATTCTTTACTCATGCTATCCATCTGCCGCAGATCACCTGAGTCTGCTCTGTGTTGTCTTCACTCAGAATGCTGGTTAATTGACCAGCAACTGTTTGGAATCACATTGGCAAAGGGAAAAGGACAGTGTGACAAATCACCCCCTGGCTCTAGTAGTTTTAACCTAGAAGATTTTGCTCACATTTTAAGGACCAAAGTAAGTCTCATGATCATTCCAAGAAGACTGCAAAGTGTAATCCCAAGATGCCCACAGGAGAAACTAGAAATATTAATAACTGGCAATGATTAGCACTAATGATTATCACACCTCCAGACCTCAAATTCCTTCACTTTCTTGCAACACATCTATAACCCTTCCTCCAGCCACCTACTCATTCTTCCCCTCTATAACAAGAGTCCTCCTTCTGCCTAAGATCTACCCTTTCTCCTCTGTCCCTGTCATCTCAGAACTCAGCTCTATAAACTACTCACTCTTCTCTGAATCTTCAACACTTTGCATTCTCTTGCTTCTTATCATAATTTGTAATTATTTCTCCTAATTTAAAACACTGAAACTCATCCTTAACTTTCACATTTATGTTTCTTTCTATCAATCTGCCTCATTCCTCTCACAGCTACTTTTTTTAAAAAGAGATGCATACATCTCTGTGGTTATTTCCTCAACTCCCATTCATGCTTCAGGCTACTGGATCTGGTTTTGTGGTTCACCACATAATTAAAACCACTTTTTAAAAAGTCACCAATGAGTGACCTCTTTGTTGCTAAATCCACTGTACATATTCTAGTTCTCAAGTTACTTTACTATTAGCAGTACTGCCTACTCCCTCCTACTCCTGAAAATGCTCTCTGCATTTGACTTCATAGTACTACTTTCTTGGCTTTTTCCCCTACCACTCCAAGAGGTTCTGTCTCAGTCATTTTGAAAGTTTCTTGCTCTCTCTCTTCTTTAAATGGTGGTATTCTCAGCCTCCAGTTCTAATCCCTCTTTTCTTCTCACTCATTAGTCTCACCCAACATGAGTAACCTTATCTAATCTCTTAACTTCAGTTATATCTATGCTGATGAATGTCAACTTTAACCACAAAGAACTAAATCAATTTCACAGTCATCCTGCCTACCACACTACCCTTTCAGTACTTGCCTATGTCCTAACCTCAAGATAGCAGACTTGACTTGCAAGAAACCAGTCATCTTTGAAGCCAAAAATGAAAATATAAAAATTGAAATGGAGACTTTTATTGACAGTTACGTACATTTTAATAAAACACTAATCTGTTTGTTTGCTATCTCTCTTTCCCTGGGCTATCAGGGGAATCAGTGTCTTAGTGATTATACTGTATCTCTAAGGCCTAAAACAGTGGGTACTCAATAAATGATTGTTAAACAGTGTTGCAGTGCCACCCAGTACCACTCCACCTAAATGTTACGATACTCAAACATCTGTTCTGGGGAGTCTAGTATACCTGATTATATGCAGGGGCAAAGCAGTGCAGGAGTGACGAAAAGTTGTCTCATTTTTAATATTAAAAAAAATCTGCTGCTCAATTCAGAGAACATTAGCCACAGTTATTAATCTGAATAGGCTGTGTTGTACTGAATTCACAAGCAATCCTAAAATCTCAGGGACTCAAAAAAAAAAATCATACTTATTTTTTGTTTATACTACATCTCCATTAATGTTCTCCACCAATGGAAGTTGTATGAGTACTGTTTGGATTATATGTCGTCCCCCAAAATTCATATGTTGATCCCTTATTTTCTATACTTGAAACAATAACTTTAAAGAAGTGATTAATGTTAAGTGAGGTCATAAGGGTGTTAATTCAGTAGGAAAGTTGTCCTTACAAGAGGAGAAAAAGACCCCAGAAATGCATGTGCACAAAGAAAGGACATGTGAAATCATAGCAAGAAGGCCAGCTACAAACTAACATGAGACAACTCAGGAGAAATCAAACCAGCTGTCACCTTGATCTTGGACTTCTACCCTCCAAAACTGTGAGGAAATAAATTTCTCTTGTCTAAGCCTCCCAATCTATGGTATTTTGTTATGGCAGTCCTAGAAAATAAGTAAAATAAAATAGTCACCAGTGTCAAAAATCCTTTCCATGTTGGGATGCTGCTCTGCTCCTAAGATGTTCCAAAGACCAACATGAAGGGAAATTTTCTTCTATTGTGAGTTGTCAAGAATGTACTGAAGGGCACATTAGATGATCTTACTCTCCAGAAGATTCTTGAGTCCCTCCAAAGGTCACTCTTCCCATTATGACCAGTCTTCTCTTGGGTATAGTATTGAACATCCCTGCAGAGAGCAATTCAATAGAAGACAAATAGGACCCAGCAGCAGGACATGAGCAGATCTTATGAAAGAAGGCTGCCCTAAAAGATCCATCTGTTTCTCTCCATTAGAAGAGTTTTTTTAAATACTGAATTTCCTCCCTAATAGGTATGACAAAAGGGTTTGGTCATTGGTGGCAGCCTACTCCATCCCTCTCCTGGTCAACCTTCTTCTTGCTGGGCTTTTTCTGATTCCTCAGGTTCTACACTGAGACACACTCCAGCAGTGTTACTCAGGAGATTTCCTTATCTGCCTCAGTGATTGCTTCTAACTCTAGATTAAGGTTTGGTTTTTTTTACAATAAACTTAGCAAATCACAACTCTAATTCAAACCAAAAAACTGAATTCCATCCTCTAAAAAACAGTAAGTTATAACAAGTTTCTATATAGTCTATCACTGCATTTATACCAAACAATATAATTTTTTATTTTGTATGTTTTTAGATGAGGCAGAAATATTATTTTAATTTTGCTACAAAATAGAAAAATACTGTGATATTCTGTCCTTAATAAGGTGGCCTACACTAAATGAACATCAACATTTTGCTTGGTCCTATGATATGCTGACAATTACTTTATTATCATTTGTAATAACAAAAAGTGAAATAGCAATTATGCTTTCCATTCCTTGAAAAGCAGAAGAGACTCAATGTAAACTGCATGTACATGAGTTCAGACTTAAGGAATGTGACCAATATCAGTTATCATGTAGGCTCTTTAGAGTCAGCTCCCATCTGGCTCCGGTGAATTTTCCACTTTAGCCAGAAGGTATTACTGACTCCCAACAAAGACTCAGGAAACTCCTGGACCAAAGAAACTATAGTTTTGATGCAACAGCAGTTTTGGGGGTGGGTTACCAGAGGAAGCACCAAGCTGCCCTGACAAAATACTTTATTTATCATCAAGCTATTGTTGGCATATCTCTACCCTTTGGAAGTTATCCTAGAATTGCCTCTCATCCCAGCGCCTGCTCCCCCCCCACATATTTTGCTTCCTATTTGTCTGCCCATTTTGGGCTCATGACTAGATCATCAGTTGTACCACTCTCCAGCCCACTTCCTAGCCCTTTTTTTAACTTTCTGATTCCTGGAGGTTATCCAGTGTGCTCTCTTGGTTTCATAAGTGACCCAGGTAGTATTCAACAATTCACAATGAATCTGCTTAGTCCCAAAATAACTGCTGATGCCATCTTCCCATAGCCTGCCCACCACAGTACCTTGGACAACAGCCATTCATCCTCTGGACCACTCCCATCCCAGCTCTTCTGTAGAACAGCAGAGTGAAAGAAGTTGCTTTGTTATGACTGGGTTTAGTTTGATTCTTTTTGTTTCCATTTCTGACACTCTGTCCAATAAAGAAGTGGTTTCAGACATTCTTCCCACTTCCCAGTCAAGACAACAGTTCCTGGCTCATATCTTACCCTCACTATCTCAGTCAGGATCACAAAATACCTTCTAGCAGTGCTCCACTTCTGCCAAAAATTCAGCCATTTCCGCCCTGAGTCCTGTTGCAAACATTAACATAATTCTCGTCTTTCCTTTTCAACTTTGCTTACATCAGTGTGATTTTCCATTTCTTTAAATATTTTCTAAACTCTCTTGCACTTAAACCCAGGTTGTAATGTTGTAAGTAGTTAAAGCAAAACAAAACAAACAAAATACCTTTAGGGTGTTGTTTTTTAAAAGCCTAAAAAAAATAAATCAAAACCATTGTTCCCAGAGTAGCCCACTGAGGATGATCCGCATCTTGAAGTATATATACAGTGTCATTCTATCTCAGAGACAGGCATCCATGAGAGCTCCTCTTAGCAGCTGCCTTTCCTGCTGTCTTACTTCTGTGCAACCTTGGAAGAGGTCCCTGCCCCTTCCCTTAGAGGCACCCATTTCAGGTTGCCATCTCACAGTGACTGAGGTGTTCATTTGTCACTCATTCACTCCATGCATCCACAAGTGTGATTACGATGCAGTTTTCTCTTTGAATAGACAATGTAGATCTGCCAGTTTCTGAACTTGCCCTGAAAGTGGAGGTCACTTTCAGAAAAACTTTTTGCTCTCTCTACAAGCTTCTCTACTCAGACTTGTGCAAATAGCTACTGCTCATTATTGCTCTTAGTAAAAGGGAGGAAAAGGGAAAAAAATGTTTAAAGTAATACATATATCGAGCAGAACATATATACTGACATCAAAAGCCTCCCTGTATGTTAAATGTTTGCACGTGCATTTTAATTTTTGCAGAAACTGAGTCTAATTTGAACACCAAATCCACATTTCTTCACATTATATCCCACTGCCATGCCCCCATATAGAGCTGGTATATTTTTAATAAATGGGGGGCGGGGGGCGGAATGTATGGGATAAGTGACCATTGTGCTAAAAAGAATTGCTTATAACACATCTATGGCTATTCTAGTCTCTCATTAACCTTGACTCATCAAGTCTCTTATTCATTTACCTTTCACCTACACAGTGTAATCTGAGAAACAAAAAAAACATGTCCTTCCACCTTTTGAAGACAAAACCTGAAACTTCAGCGTCACTCCCCTCCATTCATTTTGGATAAAGAATGTGTAATCATCAAGAACTCCTATTTAAAAATGCTACATAGATTCCGAACTGTATTTGCTGATACCCAATATGAACACCTAATAGACAAATAAACAGAATATTTACTTGATTTAATAGCTAACAGAGTGAACCTTGGTAATAGGGCATTGGCTAGCTTAGATTTGTTGAGGAAAATGAGGACGAGAACATGGAGGAAGTGCAAAATCTAAAGTCCAAAGCACTGAAGTAAGATCAGCTTAGGGAGGGCAGTCAAGCCGAAAGAGAAGCCATTTTATAAATCAGGGAAGAGTTGAAACCCTCAAGGCAGAAGAAGGTGGTAGAAAGAGAAAGACAGAATAGTATCATATTGTCATCTTGCTTATTTCACTTATACACAGAGTACATCATATGTAGCACTGAAGTAAGATCAGCTTAGGGAGGGCAGTCAAGCCGAAAGAGAAGCCATTTTATAAATCAGGGAAGAGTTGAAACCCTCAAGGCAGAAGAAGGTGGTAGAAAGAGAAAGACAGAATAGTATCATATTGTCATCTTGCTTATTTCACTTATACACAGAGTACATCATATGAAATGTCAGACTGGATGAAGCACAAGCTGGAATCAAGATTGCCAGGAGAAATATCAATAACCTCAGATATGCAGATGACAACACCCTTATGGCAGAAAGCAAAGAGGACCTAAAGAGTCTCTTGATGAAAGTGAAAGAGGAGAGTGAAAAAGCTGGCTTAAAGCTCAACATTCAAAAAACTAAAATCATGGCATCTGGTTCCATCACTTCGTGGCAAATAGATGGGGAAACAATGGAAATGGTGACAGACTTTTATTTTCTTGGGCTCCAAAATCACTACAGATGGTGACTGCAGTTATGAAATTAAAAGATGCTTGTCCCTTGGAAGAAAAGCTATGACAAACCTAGACAGCATATTAAAAAGTAGAGACATTACTTTACCAACAAAGGTCTGCACAGTCAAAGCTATGGTTTTTCCAGTAGTCATGTATGGATGTGAGAGTTGGACCACAAAAAATGCTGAGCACTGAAGAATTGATGTTTTGAACTGTAGTGTTGGAGAAGACTCTTGAGAGTCTCTTGGACTGCAAGAAGATCGAATCAGTCAATCCTAAAGGAAAGCAGTCCTGAATATTCATTGGAAGGAAGGACTGATGCTAAAACTGAAGCTCCAATACTTTGGCTACCTGACGAGAAGAACTGACTCATTTGAAAAGACCCTCATGCTGGGAAAGATTGAAAGCAGGAGGAGGAGACGATAGAGGATGAGATGGTTGGATGGCATCACCGACTCAATGGACATGAGTTTGAGCAAGTTTGGGGAGTTGCTTTGGACAGGGAAGCCTGGTGTGTTGTCCATGGGGTCACAAAGAGTCAGACATGACTGAGAGACCAAATTGACTGAAACCCAATATTGGCTTAAGGACAACCCCACCCAAACTATTTAGAGGAAAGAACTGGAACAAATAATGAGAAACTAGTAAAAGAGAAGATAAATTGGCACAACAGACTCCAGAGCTTATTTCTATTATAGAATATATATCACATATCGCTCTTTGATGAAACTATTTGTCTGTACCTTTCTCTGGGTCATAGGTTTTTAGAAGACAGGGACTCTGCATGGAACCAGAGTCTGGTGCACTGCCTGGCACATTGTAGAGACTCAATTCACACCTGAAGGACAAATGAATGAAATAAATTTCCTTTCTTTTCTATTACTCACACATAAAATCACTATGAAGAATCTGATATACTTCATATATGGTGACATTTCAGCTGTATACTCAGGATTCTTAGAGGTACTAGGGCCTTTTGAAAAGTATAAACTGTTTCATTTGCATAAAAGTAAATATCTTTTCTCAGAAATGTGGTGAGGTCCAACATCTAACATATACTGTTTTGGTGATAATTTTTGTTATTTGTAGTAGCTGTTTTACTTATTTTAGGGGTCTTTGTTTATGGTTAAACATGCTTCTTTACATATTCTACTTTATATAAATCATTTAAACTATCTCAATTTCTATTACAATTCAATATATGTCAGACAGACAGATTTAGATAAAATATAGCTAATGATTCCAAAACAGTCCCTGTAGACATACTATGTATTTTAAACTTAATTTCTTCCTTATGTACCAGGAGAAAAATGTATGAGTTTTTTTGCCCATGTATCTCTCTTTCCTCATTATTGAAGTATTCATACTGAATTATTTTAAAAAGACAGCAGTTAGTATTCAATCAAATAATAAGGGAAACGTGTTCCTTCCAGTAGTTTAATAATAATTCTTGCATCACCAACCCTGAATATTCATGTTATGGAAATGTGTCCTACTTCTATAGATTTCATCACTGTCAGCTGGTGCCACAGCAGAACACAGGGACAGTTAGTCAGTCTTAATACATTCAGGATTTCAGCAACTACCAAAACGTCTTCCCTGACTTACCATCAATAATTCAATTTTTGAGGAATATTGTACTGAGACACAGGAGGTTGACCAACAAATATTCATTCTGCTATTCTTTGGGATATAGGGACCTAACTGCATAGAACTGTGATATCACTTGACTCAAGTCTTACTTCAGTGGTATCTGCATGACATAAAGATGAATGATCAATTCTGTGAAGGAAATGAATCAATCAAGCCAGGTTTTTTTGTCTTCAGGTAATCGACTTAGAGCATATTTATTTTTTCCTTCATTTTGCTGTTAGAACATAGTTTGTCACTGGTCTGATATTCATCATCCTCATTCCTCAAAATGTATTAATCATGCTTTAACCTTAATTCTGACCTTAGGCTAGTCAATATGTCTAGTATTCAGTTTCTTCATCTGTAAAACAAGAAAGTTAGATTGGGTTGGGGTGAACAAATTTGCTCTATAAAGAGACAGATAAAAAGTATTTTACACTTTGAGGGACATACAGGCTGTATAGCAAATAATCAGCTCTGCAGTTTTAACACAAAAGCAGCCATATGTAATAAGTAAATGCATAAGCATTTCTGTGTTCCAATAAAATGTTATTTATAAAAATAAGCATGTAGAAGGACAGATTTAGCTCTGTCCAATAGCTTGCCGACCACTGTCAGGTCTCTTTCAAATCGATGATTCTATATATTAGATACATATAAGGCTCCTGAGCAGCACAAGGGGGAATGAACTCATCTAGTCTCTCAATGACCCAAAATTAAAGGAGCACAGAAATTCCCCATTGCCAAAAATTTCCTCTGATAAAAATCAAGTGGACCAAAGTAAACCCAGCTGATTAAAAGATTAACAAAGGTCCCACTACTGTCGTCAGTCAATATACATTCTGCTGGTAGCCCAGGACACGTACAGATACTAAAAAATTTAGGTCAAAATAAGTTGTTTCTGGATGAGGGGAGAATATCCACTCATGAGTTTACAAGAAAAAAGATTTCACTCCAGGATTTTTTTGCTTTTGACTGCACTGAAATAACTCATTGGCATTAAAACAAATATTAGGTCACATTGCAGCTTCAAATTCAAAGAAGAAAAAAGAACCATTTTGAATCTCTGTATAGTTATCTATTTCACTGAGTAGCTCAAATGGTGAAAGCCTCAAAAGTCAAGGCCATGTGTTAATTCTTTGTGAATGGCTGTCTACAAAGGTCTCCAATTTCATACTGTTCCATCATTATGAATTAAGCACACACAAATACAAATACAGAGGGACCATAGCTTGAGAATGCTCATCTGTGGAGAACAAGTAGATAACTTGTGTGATGAAAATTCTGTAACACTCAAAATAATTTTTTTTTAATTTGAGGATATTACTGCTTCCCAAGAAATATGTACACGGTGACAAAAAAAATCCTAGGATAATAAAAATAACAACAGAGTCCATTTGGTTGAGAAACTGTTTCTCAACCTCAGCACTATTGACATTTGGGGAGCTCCTGTGCATTGTAGAATTCACAGCATCCCTGGCCTATATCCACTAGATGGAATAACAGCATCTCCCTTTTCCCCTCCTTCAGTCATGACAAACAAAAGGTGTCCAGGCTTTGACAGATGTTCTGGGTAGTGGAAGAAAGGGCAAAATCACAATTTGTTGAGAACCCATGGATTATAGAAACTTGATTTCAAAGTGAAAGTGAAGTCACTCAGTCATGTACGACTCTTTGCAACCCGTGGACTGTAGCCCACCAAGCTCCTCCATCCATGAGATTCTCCAGGCAAGAATACNAATCACAATTTGTTGAGAACCCATGGATTATAGAAACTTGATTTCAAAGTGAAAGTGAAGTCACTCAGTCATGTACGACTCTTTGCAACCCGTGGACTGTAGCCCACCAAGCTCCTCCATCCATGAGATTCTCCAGGCAAGAATACTGGAGTGGGTTGCCATTTCCTTCTCCAAGTAGCCATAAATCATCATCACTTCCAGAGTCAAGTGTTATTCCAGACTCAACTTGATATTCACAATATTTTATTACAATGATCTCTAAGTTCTCTTCTGACTAATTATTCTCCGCTCCCAATACATCAGACAATCACCCAGACAACAATGAGAACAAAAGTGAAAGCAACAATATTTAGAGAAAGAGTACTACAGGAGATGCGGGTTCAACTTACAGGTCAGGAAGATACCCTGAAGGAGGAAATGGCAACCGACACTATTATTCTTGCCTGGGAAACTCCATGGACAGAGGAGCCTAGAGGGCTACAGTCCATAGGGTCGCAAAGAGGTGGATAGGACTGAGCAACTGAACACATACACACATACACATACACACACACACATACACACCACTGTCTTAGTCCTTTGTCCTAATCCTAAACAGTATCTAACCCTTGTCCAGTGGCAATGTTACCATTTCTAAATTTTACACATAGGGAAATAAGACCCAGCTCTCTATGTATCCCACTTAACTCCTAAATTATCATTCATAAATGCCTGCTCCAATTACTGGTAAAAAAAAAAAACAAAAACAGTTACAGAACCTTAGGTCATAGCTCAATGACCCAGGACTGAGTCAGTCTGTATGAATTTGAGCTCTTAAGTCCCTGATGTCAAACTCTGTTCTAGGACCTAGGCCTCCTATTATTCCTATTGTTCCTAAATCCCAGCCTAGCTTCCACAGTTTTCTTGGGCAGCAGTGCCTATTCGCCAGACCTCTTTGCTAGGTCCCTACTACCTGCTACACACTTCCCAGCTAACCATAATCTATTTGTTGAGACTTCACTGAGTCACTTCCTGCTAATATCTTCCCAGTCTTCCCTTAAAGATAGAACCATGTGGTTCTACTTCACTTCTGTGTTCCAACTAACTCTGTTATGTGGGATCTCATTGCTACATCAAATCATAAAATCAATCATCTACGTATTCATTCCAAAACAACCAATAATCATAGAAGGAAGAGAGGAGAAGCAGTAGTGTGTTTACTTCAAAGGCATCCTACTCTGAAGAGCTTTCTAGGAGAACCTAACAACCAGAACTCTTATTAAAAGATGAATCTACTCGGGATATGCTGTTATATCATATTACTATGAAATGAGGCTTTCCAACATTTAGTCATACAGAAATTTCTATTGCTCTCTGGTATTACAGGTAGAGAAGGCAGAACCAGAAAGAAGTCAGTAAGGTGATATGATCCATGAATGGTTCTCCTCTGCCTGGAAAAGTAAATTGGTAGAGATAATAACAAGTGGAAACAAAACATGAGATATTCATTTTTATATCTTCAACAAAATTATTTTGGCCCCAATTTGAGATAATTAAGTCATATTTTTTTGTTTCTTTCATTTCTTTTATTAATATTATACATTTTTCAGTGTACAAGTATTTAATTTCCATTATTTACTTTATTCCTATATGTTATTCTTTTTTAACTTTATTATTTTTTTAACTTTTAATATAAATTAAGTCATGTTTAAATACAAATATAACAATGTATATTATTGTACCCTTGCTTTAATGGTCATATACCCCAGAAAGTTTAATTCAAGCATAAAAGTAACCAGGAAAAATTTAATCACTAAAGTGATTTTTATTTCTCCGCTGAGGTGAGATTAAGGAGAAAGTC
This sequence comes from Oreotragus oreotragus, assembly GCA_006410675.1. Lineage (NCBI taxonomy): Eukaryota > Metazoa > Chordata > Mammalia > Artiodactyla > Bovidae > Oreotragus > Oreotragus oreotragus. The sequence goes on along the minus strand of SJYX01004077.1, from coordinate 237,616 downwards.
TGTCATCCTTTTCTTAGCTTGTACTGCACATGATAAGCACCAGTGGAAAAAATATCTGAAATATAAACATCCTATACTGTACAGCCTTAACCATATGACATATAGAATCTCCAAAGACTGGCAGTGAGAAGCTGGCTACTGTGCAAATCCTAATGACAAAAAGAACTGTCCAACTGCTCAGGGTGAGGTTACTTCCAGATACACCTAGAGTTGAGCCTAGCAGCAGAGAGAGATCACAGTAATATTACAATTCAAGGAAGGTCCATCTGGTTGGAAGTAAATACCCAGTCATTAGCTCAAAGATTGGTGAAAGGAACAAGAAGTGTAAGGTTGACAAAATTCTAAAATGGCTATCACGCCTCAGTAAAACATCCTGGGTTCCAGATCAACAATTTAGTCCCAGATGGAAATAGAAGTGTAAGTCAGAAATAAAGTCAGAAATCCAGAAAGTTAGTTTCCATAATCCATCCACTAGAAAGGATGAAGTTCTAGCCGAGTCTTGCTCATTCATTCATTCATTTATCTAATACTTTGTTCAACAAATTCACACTAAACACATACCAAACACTGCTAAACATTATTCCTGTCCCTACAGATTCAACAGGGGAAAATAAGCTTGTCCCTGCTCTTGTAAAGAGATTTGCTAGTATTGTTTTGGTGTTTGAGTACGGGTGAATATTTAGGTTAAAAAACATCATCAAGACAGGGCTGTTGGACACTACTAGTGCTAGCAAGATTAAACTGCCTGTGCCCATGAAAAATTCTGATGCAGTCCACAGGCAGCCAGATCAGTAGCAAGAAAAGAAATGTAGTCCTGCCATCTTATAAACATATATTAAATAATAAACAGAGGCTTTGATGATGATGATAATGAGTAGTATATAACTGTTTCATGAATCAACCAAGAGACTGAAATTATAGCAGCTATTTAAACAGAAGGCGATGGCAACCCATTCCAGTGTTCTTGCCTGGAGAATCCCATGGACAGAGGAGCCTCGTAGCTGCAGTCCATGAGGTCGCTAAGAGTCAGACACGACTGAGCGATTTCACTTTCACTTTTCACTTTCATGCATTGGAGAAGGAAATGGCAACCCACTCCAGTGTTCTTGCCTAGAGAATCCCAGGGATGGTGGGCTGCCATCTATAAGGTCACACAGAGTCGGACACGACTGAAGTGATTTAGCAGCAGCAGCACAAATAGAATATAACCTTTAAAAATTGTGGATCATTATATTGTATACCTGTATCTTACATAATATTGAACAGCAACTATACAGCAACAAAAAAAAATGTTAATTCAATAAAAGTTGTTAATTAGCTAGTGAAAAAACAAAAAGAATTCTAAGGTATCATAGAAATAGTAACTGCAAGATGCAACTGCCACCCCTGAGTTTGAAAGAATAAGGAAATAAGTTGGAATTATTAACAGAAGCCTGGAGGACAGACCCCACGGTGCTGAAACTCACACTTCTTAGAAGGGCAGAGACCCGGATAATGCTAGGTACCTAAGCTCAGAAGTAGGAGGCATTCTAGACCTGGGAGGGAAGTGTCCCAGATATCTGAAGATGGGGGACTGGCCAACTGTTTCTGGGGTCTCTAAGGGTTGGCTCTAGGAATTTTGAGAAAAAACTGAAAACTGGACTCAACTGCTGCTACTGGAACAAACCACAGAGGGAAAGAAGCATTTCTGGGGTGATGCTCACAGGGAAAATAAACAGTAAAAAGATAGGAAGAAAAAGACAAAACAAGAGTAGAGAGGAAGAAGCATGCTCCATCTACTTCTACTTCGTCCTGCTTACTGTCTCCCTCTAGTACCTGCCACTGACAGAATCAAACCAGTTGACAAAGAGGAAATGTTATTTACAGACACCCATCCTCAGTATCAAAAAGTAAAATACAGAAGCGTGGTTTTAAAGCTGAGATGATAGTTTAATAACCATCCCAGCAATCTAGAGCAAATTCCTTACCTTTTGAGACACTGGCTTTTCAAATAAGGACATAATGCCTACCACAAGTTTTGAAAATTAGACAAAAATATACACGAAGTACTTTACATACTGCCTGACAAATAAAATGTTGTGGTTGTTTTTTCTTTGCAACAATTAACTCCTAATTCATCCTTCCAAGTACATCTGCCACCTGTGTCTTCCTTAAACAATTACTTTGTAAACTCCCGTGTGTGGCCTAATCTATTACCAGAATGTATCTCAGCAGGAAAAGTCTATTTGTAAGACCTCAGTCAACAGGGAGCCCTTCTAAGTTGGGGACCATATTTTGGATCTTGTATTTTCATTTCCACTACTCCCTATCATTCTGATAACCTGCCAAAAACATCACCCCCACACTTCCTTGCCCCTGCCACCATCAGTCCCATAGGGTGGCTTTCATTAAGACACATTCAAGTTTCATCTTCCCACCCCATGTACAGCTCTAGCAATATTTTGAACTTGATCCTACATATTTCACCCTAAAGAATTGTCTTCAATATCTTATGGCCTTGGAGGATCACATGCCCATAAAGCAAACATAAGGACTCACTATCATTTTCCTGATGTTCTCTACCTAGCAGCCATTTTCCTCAGCAACATTCCAGATATCAGAGATCTAAGACCTAGGAAGGAGAATTACTAAAAGTTGAGCAGTATTAGATGTTTTATGGCACATTTTTGAGGCAAGAGCCACCATGGGCATGAATAACCCATAAAAAACAACTACAAAAATCAAAATATAGTTCTTCCAGGATCTCACCTAAAACTGTGGTTTCCCAATAGTTCATTCTCTCCCTGACCATGGTTCATGTTTCAATCTTTATTAACTATAAGACCTTGGGAAACTTTCCTAAACCTCTCAGTTCAGTTTAGTTCAGTCGCTCAGTCATGTCCGACTCTGCGATCCCATGAATTGTAGCACGCCAGGCCTCCCTGTCCATCACCAACTCCCAGACTTCACTCAGACTCATGGCCATTGAGTCAGTGATGCCATCCAGCCATCTCATCCTCTGTCGTCCTCTTCTCCTCCTGCCCACAATCCTTACTGAAGTGGCTTGCCATTCCCTTCTCCAGTGGACCACATTCTGTCAGACCTCTCCACCATGACCCTTCTGTCTTGCGTGGCCCCACATGGCATGGTTTAGTTTCACTGAGTTAGACAAGGCTGTGGTCCGTGTGATCAGATTGGCTAGATTTTCTGTGATTATGATTTCAGTGTGTCTGCTCTCTGATGCCCTCTCACAACACCTACCATTTTACTTGGGTTTCATTAGTCATTCAGTTCAGTTCAGTTCAGTCGCTCGGTTGTGTCCGACTCTTTGCAACCCCATGAATCGCAGCATACCAGGCCTCCCTGTCTATCACCAACTCCCGGAGTTCACTCAGACACGTCCATTGAGTTAGTGATGCCATCCAGCCATCTCATCCTCGGTCGTCCCCTTCTCCTCCTGTCCCTAATCTCCCTCAACATCAAAGTCCTTTCCAATGAACCAACTCTTCACGTGAGGTGGCCAAAGTACTGGAGTTTCAGCTTTAGCATCATTCCTTCCAAAGAAATCTCAGGGCTGATCTCCTTCAGAATGGACTGGTTGGATCTCCTTGCAGTCCAAGGGACTCTCAAGAGTCTTCTCCAACACCACAGTTCAAAAGCATCAATTCTTTGGCGCTCAGCCTTCTTCACAGTCCAACTCTCACATCCATACATGACCACAGGAAAAACCATAGCCTTGACTAGGCGGACCTTAGTCGGCAAAGTAATGTCTCTGCTTTTGAATATGCTATCTAGGTTGGTCATAACTTTTCTTCCAAGGAGTAAGCATCTTTTAATTTAATGGCTGCAGTCACCATCTGCAGTGATTTTGGAGCCCAAAACAATAAAGTCTGACACTGTTTTCCCATCTTTTTCCCATGAAGTGATGGGACCGGATGCCATGATCTTCGTTTTCTGAATGTTGAGCTTTAAGCCAACTTTTTCACTCTCCTCTTTCATTTTCATCAAGAGGCTTTTTAGCTCCTCTTCACTTTCTGCCATAAGGGTGGTGTCATCTGCATATCTGAGGTTATTGATATTTCTCCCGGCAATCTTGATTCCAGCTTGTAGGGAAATGCAAATCAAAACCACAGTGAGATATCATTTCATACTTATTAGTGGCAATAATTAATAATTGTTAAAATTTAGTAATAATTATTAATAATTAGTGGCAATAATTAAAAAACAAAACAGAAAATAACAAGTGTTGATGAACATATGGAGAAACTGGAGCCCTCATACATTGCTGGTGGGAAATATAAAATGGTGCAGCCACTGTAGAAAACAGCTGGGGAGTTCCATGAAGTGTTAAACATAGAATTGCCATATGACCCAGCAACTGCACTGTTAACCACATACCCAAGAGAAATGGGTATATGCTCAGAATATGGAAATACGGAAACATGTCCACACAAAAATTTGTACATGAACATTCATGGCAACATTGTTTTAATAGCCCCATAGTGGGAACAATCCAAATGTCCATGAATTGATAAATGGATAAACAAAATGGCCATTCAATGGAATATTATTTAGCAATAAACAATGAAGTGCAGATGTATGCTACATCAGTGAACCTTGAAACCATTATGCTAAATGAAAGAAGTAAGACAGGAAAAGTTACGTATGGCATGATTCCATTTATATGCTCTATCCAGAATAGGACAGTCTCAACTAAAAGCAGATTTGCAGTTGCCAGCGACTGGAGGAAGCCAGGAAATGGAAATCACTGCTTAGTGGCATGGGTTTCGTTTTGGTGTGATCAGAATATTCTGGAGTTAGAAAATAATGAGGTTATGTGTCATTTTGAATGTACTCCAAGAGACTGGATTGTACACTTTGATATAGTTAAAATGGATAATTTTATGTTGTGAGAATTTTACCATAATAAAATTGAAAAGATTCAAATAATCCAAATCTATCTTGATAAGATAGATTTTATGGAGGTTATCTTACAAAACACAGAAAAAGTGGATCATCAGTCCCAAGTTGGTCTTGGTTGCTCAGTGGAGTGGGGTGCCATTCACTTTTCAGGGGATTTTTCCAACTCAGGCATCAAACCTGGGTCTCCTGCATTGCAAGCAGATTCTTTAGCATTTGAACCACCAAGAAAGCCCCAAAGTATGCTGCTAATCTGGGACAGAGGTTGGCATTCTATGGTATACAGGCCAAATCTGACCAACTTTAAACATTTACTACATGGCTCTTTACAAATAAAATATTGTTGGTCCTGAACTAGTGTGATGATGAACAACAATCCCTCATGTTTATAGAGGGCATTTCAGTTTACAAGGCACATCCGTATTCTCAGCTGACTTCAAAATAATGTTGTGAAGTAGGTGAGGTGTTGCTCTTCCTTACAGAGGAGGAAACTGAAGTTTGGAGAGGTTAAGCTACTCAATAAACTGTGGAAAATTCTGAAAGAGATGGGAATAGTAGACCACCTGACCTACCTCTTGAGAAACCTGTATGCAGGTCAGGAAGCAACAGTTAGAACTGGACATGGAACAACAGACTGGTTCCAAATAGGAAAAGGAGTACGTCAAGGCTGTCTATTGTCACCCTGCTTATTTAACTTCTATGCAGAGTACATCATGAGAGACGCTGGGCTGGAGGAAGCACAAGGTGGAATCAAGATTGCCAGGAAAAATATCAATAACCTCAGATATGCAGATGACACCACCCTTATGGCAGAAAGTGAAGAAGAACTAAAGAGCCCCTTATGAAAGTGAAAAAGAAGAGTGAAAAAGCTGGCTTAAAACTCAACATTCAGAAAACGAAGATCATGGCATCTGGTCCCATCACTTCATGGAAAATAGATGGGGAAACAGTGGAAACAGTGGCTGACTTTATTTTGTTGGGCTCCAAAATCACTGCAGATGGTGACTGCAGCCATGAAATTAAAAGATGCTTGCTCCTTGGAAGGAAAGTTATGACCAACCTAGACAGCATATTAAAAAGCAGAGACATTACTTTGCCAACAAAGGTCCATCTAGTGAAGGCTATGGTTTTTCCAGTGGTCATGTATGGATGTAAGAGTTGGACTATAAAGAAAGCTGAGTGCCAAATAATTGATGCTTTTGAACTGTGGTGTTGAAGAAGACTCTTGAGAATCCTTTTGACTGCAAGGAGATCCAACCAATCCATCTTAAAGGAGATCAGTCCTGGATGTTCATTGGAAGGACTGACGTTGAAGCTGAAACTCCAATACTTTGGCCACCTGATGTGAAGAGCCCCTGATGCTGGGAAAGATTGAGGGCAGGAGGAGAAGGGGACAGCAAAGGATGAGATGGTTGGATGGCATCACTGACTCAGTGGACACAGGTTTGGGTAGACTCCGGGGGTTGGTGATGGACAAGGAGGCCTGGCATGCTGTGGTTCATGGAGTCACAAAGAGTCAGACACGACTGAGCGACTGAACTGAACTGAACCTTGCTCTGTCATTTGCTAGAACTCAGACAGTCTGAATGTAATTCAGTGTTCTACCCCTGCAGCCTACTGCCTCTCTGAACACTTTGGAATGATAACTAAAAGCTCTGTGAAAATACAATACAATTTAGGCTTGACAGATCAACCCAAGGTTGAGAAAAAGGCCAATAGCGCTTTTGCTCACTATAGCTGGGATCTTTCTCTCTCACTCTCTCAGCTTTATATCTCCACTGGCGACAGTCATATATTTTTCTAAACGAAATGCCACCCATATTGAAGGGATCAGAAACTGTCAGGCCAAAATCTTTCAAGTGTCTTAGAGTTGGACAGTTTGCCATATTTCAAGCACATCAGGTCAAACAATACAATAAAAATTGACTGTTTTGTGATATGTCTCTTTACAGGAGCCATGACATTCACTCTTTCCCTTAATGTCCTGCATCCAACTTGCAGCTTCAGCTGTCTTCTGGACGGCGTCTCATGCAGTTGCTATTCTGTCCTCCCATCAATTAGCCTGAGGTCCCTCTGCAATCTGTTAGTGAGGAGGAGTAGGTGGCAATTGATACAACTATTTCCTAATAGGCCCTCGGCCGCTGAGTAGCCAATCAGCAGCTTCAAAGATGGGCTGCCTACCTCAAGGTCACTGTTTTCTCACACCATCCTTCATCCCGCATGTACCTAGCTTAGTTACAATTTCATGCACTGTTCGTAGACGGTCTTTCATCTTCTCCAGTCAGTTCTGGATGATGGTCGCATGTGGTGGCGGAAGCAGCACTGCGTGCACTGTTGATTCAGGTGCTCAAGGGCCATGCAGTAAATGACTGGCCCTACTGGAGGCTCTGTAATAGAACTGTGAGGGATTTATAATTATATCTCTCCATACAGGTCAGTTAATTAATCAGCTCTTCCCACACATTTCCATTAGGTTCCTCTCACTAGGTAAGCCATTTTACTCACAGCATGTTACCTCTCCATTCAATTCTCTTTCTGCTGTCTTCTCAGGCCTCCTTTTCACTGCTACTGCTAAGTCACTTCAGTCGTGTCCGACTCTGTGTGACCCCATAGACGGCAGCCCACCAGGCTCCCCCATCCCTGGGATTCTCCAGGCAAGAACACTGGAGTGGGTTGCCATTTCCTTCTCCAATGCATGAAAGAGAAANAGTCACTTCAGTCGTGTCCGACTCTGTGTGACCCCATAGACGGCAGCCCACCAGGCTCCCCCATCCCTGGGATTCTCCAGGCAAGAACACTGGAGTGGGTTGCCATTTCCTTCTCCAATGCATGAAAGAGAAAAGTGAAAGTGAAGTCGCTCAGTCTGTCCGACTGTTAGTGACCCCATGGACTGCAGCCCACCAGGCTACTCCGTCCATTGGATTTTCCAGGCAAGAGTACTGGGGTGGGGTGCCATTGCCTTCCCCACCTTTTCACTGAGGGGCCAGCATAACTTCTCCTCAGGTGCTCACTTAAAAACTTCAGGCCCTTCCCTTCTTTGGGGCCCTCATATAGATGCCAGATTACTGGTTAAGGTATTTGTATTTTGAATTTAATCTACATGGCCAAAGTCCCCTGATTTTATTTCTTAGAAGCAACTTCAATTCCCCCGCCTGATGTTTCAGTTGTACCCTGGCCTCGAGGATACCTTAATTTGTGTGTATCCATTAGGGGAAAGAATTTAAAACCCTTTCTTCACTTTCACAGCTGGGCCTGTGATCCTCTTGCCTGTAACACCTGAGTTCTAAATATCCTCTAGGGAAAATATTATTAATTGTAGCCTTTCTTCCATCTAGGCAGTCCCAATACCTTGGACTCTTTTTTCTTTTTTCATGCAGACCTTGCCTTACCAGCATCGCTCGTACATCTGGCAGTGGACTACCTTAGATTCCCACCAGTCTGTAGCATCCATCTGCACCTCCTTGTGGTCTTCTAAATTTCCCCCACTCTTGCTGGACTCAACCCTCTATATGTTCAGTTGCTAAGATATGAGTCCTATGTCTGTCTTCTTTAGTCAATGCTCCTGCCTCTTTGTGAGGAGGGATTGAGATTGAAATAGCCTCCCTGGTTCTGCCTCTCAAAATTCTTCCCTAGTTGATGATGTCATTCTGTTGTGTTCAGGCTTCAGCAGAAGTCTTCTTGGTTTGCTCTCAGCAAAAAGCCTAACTCTGATAGAGTACTTCAGTGGGCCTCTGTTCCCATATCTCTCCTAAGATTTATTAAAGGAAATTCCACATACAGAGCCTTGCAGGGCACAGGTGATGTTATGGTGGAATTGTAATTACACCTGTACTGCTCCCAATCCTGCAGCTGGCAGAGAGAAGCTGAGAATGAGACCAAGCTGCTGTGTGCTTTCTCTGCAGTGATTTATCAGGAGGGGAAAGTGGATGCTCCATGGACAGCTTCCTGTTCAGCCCTTTTCTCTTCCAAGTCCTGAACCTTGACTTGGGGGAGATTTTCAACACAGATTATTGACCACTAAAAGTGAGCTGAAAGCTACTCATACCTTAATGATGAAACCGGCCAGTGGACCAAAGAATCTTCTCCCTAGGCTCTTCTAGGCCATTTTATGGACTACTATTCTTCCCTCCTCATCTTTTCAGTATTCAGCTAAGGTGAACTCTGCATTCTTTAAAGTTCTCTTTATTAAGGGGCAGGCTTTGATGACCCACCCCAACCATCTGCAAAAGTGGTGCCACTCAACTAACTTTCTGGATGGTGTATTAGAGCCTTAAGTCAGTTTTTCACTCCCTGTGTATCAGTGTACCATGAGACTAAGTGCTGTTGAAGTAGGAGAATTAGGGATAGCTTTCAGTTTTGTATTGCTTATGGGAATCTTGGTTTCTATGTATAATTATCCTGAAACAGGCTAATGATCTTTTTAAAAATGCAAATCAAAATATATCATTCTGCTACTGAAAACCCTCCAGTGGCTTTCCATTGTACTTTGAATAAAACCCAAACATCTTAGTGTGGCTCACAAAACTCTACATGATCTGGGCTCTGCTCAACCTCTCTGAGCTCATCTTGCACCATGTTTCCAGCACTCACAAATTCTTCTGTCCCACAGAACTTCTTTCTGTTTTTTTTAACCACAAGCCTGTTTCTACCTCAGGGACAGGGCACCTGCCCCTTCTTTTGACTGGTACACACTTTCCTCAGATCCTTGAATAGCTGGATCCTTCTCATTATTCAGATATCAGACTAAATATCATTCTATCCAAAAAGCTTTCCATGACCACCTAATCAAAGAGAACCCTTTTTCTTTAGGTCATTTACTTTCACGTCATTCTGCTTTATATTCCTCACAATAGTTACCACAATCTGGAAATTATTTTAATTATCTATGTGCTTATCATCTGTCTTCCCCCAGTAGAATGTAAGTTCCATGAAAAAGAGGGCTTCTGTGTCTTACTCACTGCTATGTCACCAGTACTGGGCACAAATATTTGTTGATGAATAATTGCATTGCATAAGATATGAGCTCACAACTCTCTGTCAATTTTGTTAAATGACCCTTGATGATTTTCTGTCATATATCTTTCAAGACAACAGTCTTCGAAATATAACAGCTCCTGCATACTTGGCTGTCTGACTTTGGATAATTCATTTATTCAAGCATCTACGGAGGGCTAGGCACTATGCTAAACTGTGGGAATATAAAGATAAATAAGACTCCAGCCTCTGCCATTAAGGATCTCGTAGTCTAGTGGGGAAAATGGACATATAAATGATTGTAGTACAGTGGAGTAAATGACATAATAGAAGCTTGAATTAAGTGTTGTGGTAACACTAAAAAGAAAGAATCCATCTCTTTGGTACTAAAGTAGGGATGGAAATGGTTCAAGGATGTAGTTTCAGAGGAAGTGATGTATTGGCTGGATCTTGACGAGTGAATGAGTTCACTGAGTAATGAGGACAGGAAGCACATTGTAGTATGTGTGGAATATGGGAAAGAGAAAGAGCATGGGCTATTCTGGGGATGGCACATTGAAGGCTTTTACTGGAACACAGGGTGATCGTGAGAGATGAATCTGGAAAACGAGGCTGAAATCTGTTGAGCTGAAAGTACTTTTCATCTCAACAGGAGTGGGAGCACCTATATGATATCCCCACTCCCTCCAAAAACAATAAATAAAGTTTCCACCTGAGAGTTAAACTAGTAAAGTTCACAGGCAAGTCACATGAATAGATACCTGGAAAGCAACCAGGAAATTATCAGTAAACACATGACTGGAAACTTTGTAGACTCTTAAAACTCTGTTAAAGGTGAACTAGGACAAATCTTAAGGAAGTAGAACTGGAATGCAACTGTAATTTTGGTAAGTGGAAACCAAATTAATTTTATTAGACACTCCTTAGAGTGAACAGAAAATAGTTGGCCAGCTAGAAGCAAAAAAAAATGACTGTTACCAGCCAGCTCCATCCAAGAGAATGATCTCGGCAAAGTGAACCCAGCATTATGGGTTCTTTGGCAAGGCTGGCCTTATAGTTGATGAGAGTGCTTCGAGTTGTCTAATCTGAGAGACTATTCTTATGATCAACAAACTCCCCTTGTTCTGATTTTATGCTCACCAAGCAATCTTTTGATAATTTACTCCCCATACAACTTGCCCACAGGAAAAGAGTACACTGATCTGCCTACTCAAGCATTTTGGCCTGTTTAACAATTGTATTCCTCATTGTAAATTAATAAATTGGCATCTCAGCATAGATATGTATAAGATCAGAATGCCAATATATTTGTGGAGGATAGAGAGATATAGATATAAATACAACATTACTGAAGTCTCTATATATCAAAAAGACATGTGAGGCTGCTTAAATTGACTTTACCTTATTGAATTCACTCAATCCAGACTCTGATCTTTAGCCTTATGGAAAGCTAATTTTGTCTTTACGCTGAGAGTCCAGACATCTCCTGTAAGGTTTTTGGAAGCAACCAACTGGTGTTCACCAGGTGACAGGACCATCTGCATTGCTGTGTCTTGCACTCCCAAGTGATAGTGTTCGCTTTTCTGTGTTTGTTTTCAAACATGCCATTCAAATTGGAGGAATTCAATCTGAGAGTGAACATCGCTGTCAAAACGTGTGCGGACAGAAAATATTGTGGTTTCATTTTGTTTTTTACTTTTTCTGACTTCCAGTTCTCAAAATCAGGCCCTGAGAAAAGGATCTGGGTACATGTGGTTTATTTGGGAGGCAATCTCAGGAAGCACAAGAAGAAAATAAGGAAAGAGAGACAGGGAAGAAAAGTGAATATGGAAGATGTTAGTGAGCAAGTTACCCTGTGGGCAGCTGAGACTCAGGCCTGCTGGGGACTCTCTGAGAAACTGCATGGAATGTGTCTCAGAATCAGTCTGCTGGAGAACACAGAGTCTGTGATGTCCATGGACTTCCATCCACGTTGGTTGAAGTTTAGCTTCAGTGGTGTTCATTATCCAGCACTTCAGGGCAGGGTGCACCTGGCTGAGGCAGAGTAAGCTTCTATTGTGCCCAAGAAACCCTCCAGCAGAGATGAAAGACAGTCCACTTGAGGTGGATGACTGTCAGGAGGCTAGAAACTGCAGCTGCAGGTGAAATCAGGTGGGCCAGGGGAATATGGGACATGAACAGCATCTTGGACCTAACTGGAAGCAAATACAACAGACTCTGAGACCCCAGTGGACACAGGAGCAAAGGATGTGAACTGGTAAATTGTACACAAAATATATAAATGCCAACAATTATATTTTTAAGCATTTAAGCTCAGTAGTAAGTGATGAACTACAAGTATAAATGAGATGCTATATTTTTTGCTAGTCAAATTAGCATAGGCCTATTTTTTTCAATTGAAAACATGTATATTGATGACAGATACGCTCATTCACTTCAGGGAGAATTGTAAATTGGCAGAACCTTTCTGAGAAGCAGTTTTTCAATATCAATATGTATCAAGAGACCTCACAATTTTTGTCTTTCAACTGAGGAATTCTTGATAAAAGATAAGGATGTTGATCTCAGTGTTCTATATAACACTAAATGTCCAATGGTTGAAATAATTATGGTAGAATCATATACTAAAAACAGTAAGCCATAGAATCAGGTTTTCAAATATGTAGTGACATTGAAAATGCTTTTGATGTATTAAATTAAAAAACATAATCTAAAGCTGTATAAACAGTATGATCACAACTATTCTTTTTTTCGATTCATAGAATGACATAGATTGTAAGACATTGGATTATTGATAGCTTAAGGAAAAAGAAACACTACCTTTAATAGACCCAAATTGTATTCTGCTGAAAGTAATGTGCATGTGTGTGTTAAGTCATTTCAGTCATGTCCAACTCTGTATGATCCCATGGACTATAGCCCACCAGGCCCTAGGCTCCTCTGTCCATGGGATTCTCAAGGCAAGAAGTGGACTGAGTTGACATGCCTTCCTCCAGAGGATCTTCCCAACCCAAAGATGGAACCTGCGTCTCTTGTGTATACTTCATTGACAGGCGTGTCTGTCACCCCTAGCACCACTGGAAGCCTGTTCATATGTCCATACAATTTATACCACTTTCTTCTTCAGGAACATCATCAAAAGTAGAGTCTAAGCTTTCTTCATGTCCCAGAATCTAAAGATTCTTCTAGGGCTTCCCTGATGGTCCAGTGGTTAAGAATCCACCTGCCAATGCAGGGGACACCTGTTTGATCTCCAGTCCAGGAAAATCCCACATTCCCATGGGGTAACTAAGCAACTGCTGAAATCCACACACCCTAAAGCTCTTAATCCACAAGAGAAACCAACACAGGGAGAAGCTCACGCATTGCAACAAAGAGTAGCCCCTGCTTAATGCAACTAGAGAAAACCCATGAGCAGCAAAAAAGACCCAGTGCAGCCAAAAATTAAATTAATAAATAAAAATTTTAAAAGATTCTTCTGAATTATTTTTGGGCATTGGCAGTATTGCAGCATATTGTCTTGACATATGGCTGCTTTTCCTAACCCTGGCTTGAAATAGGACAAGATCCTATCAAACCATGTAGAAGAATCTTGGGAGTTCATCTGCATTTCCTGTTTGGTTAAACTCGTTTCTTTTTTTTCCTTCCTTTGTCTATTTTTTTTTTCAATTCAATTACATTAGCTAGAAATCAATCAGACTTTCTCTTGAAAGTCACTCAGAAGATAGACATTCAGTACCTGAGTAATAGTCCCTCACAATGCATGCAATGGTCACACCAACGTTTCCTAGCTTTGTAAATTTTATGATCTATTCCAAGAGATTTGGCAATTTCTGCTGTCTTTAATTGCATTGTCTGGAGTATGACAGGCAGTCTTCAGCAGACACAATAATTTTTCATTTCAGTGATGCATCATAGTGCAATTTTCAGAAGACATTTTAAGTGACACTTAGGGAGAAAGCCAAATTTAAGTTAAAAATTTAACCATGAATTGTGTTACCAAGGCAGATAACTCAACGGAAGTGACAATCAGATGAACGGATACCCTCTACACCTGGCTAAGTCTGCGCACACACAAGCATTGACAACAATATCACAGTGGATTGCTCTGCCTGGCCATTTGCAAGTCACTTTTGACATCCATTGTAAGATGCATCCTGATTTCAAAAATGAAGAACGTGTGTCTCAGGATACAAGAAATGTGGCTTGAAATAGGTCTACCAACACATACAGAAAAAAAGACAAAAAAGAAATGCACCAAAATGGTTACAGATTGTGCATATTTTAGCTTATCTTCATTCTCTAAATATCTGAAGTAAGCTTGTACTACAGTTATATTGTAAATACTGTAGAAAGATTAAAAAAAACAGAACTGGACTTTGTATTTTAAAGCCTGTTGCTCCCTATTGGGATATAAAACACTGGACTAGAGAAGAACAAGCTTGAGTCTAAGTTGGATGAATATTTGAAGGACCATAGTAATCTCTGGATCTTCCTGGCCCGACAGAACAAATAAACAAGTACTCACCTCTGAGATAACTTAAAAGTGAAGAAACAGAACTTCACTGGTGGGCTGATGGTTAGGAATCTGCCTGCCAGTGCAGGGGACACAGGTTCAATCCTTGGTCTGGGAAGCTCCTACATGCTGTGGGGCAACTAAGCCCATGTTCCACAACAAGAGAAACCACCACAATGAGAAGCCCCTGCTCCACAACTAGGGAAAGTCTGTGTACAGCAATGAAGACCAAGAACAGCCAAAAAAAAAATTGTTTAAGTGAAGAAACAAATCAGAAACTCTGAGGCCGCATTTGCTGTTCTAGTCCAGCTTCTGATTCGTCACACCATTTTGATAAGTTACTTACCTCTCATACTTACTTTCTCATCTGGAAATGAAGGGCTTCTTCTTCATGGTAGTAGCAGAAATGCAGCTAAAAACAAATAGAAACATTGATCGAGTATTTCATAACCTTGCTTGCGTTCCCGTAAGCCATGCAAATATACACCAGTAATCCATATAGTATCAGTAACTATTTGGATGCCGAGGCTTGAGGGCTGTCTCTGTCCTGCCACCCATTTCTTAGGAGGATCTCACCAGAAAGCTTCCTCAGGGTGTACATGTGTGTGTGTGTGTGTGTGTGGTGTGTGTGTATGTGGTGTGTGTCCACGCACACATTGGGAAATGCAGATCAGGAGTTGGGGGTGGTGAGCAGAGAGCCTCAGGGCTGATAGTCTGCACACAGTTCCATTTCTGAGGCTTGGGGAAAATGCCAGGGCTTGTGTAATTTCCATCACCGGGCACAGGCAAATGAATTTTATAGTGGTAGCCCTTGGGGACAGTCTGTAGCTGAGAGAACTTCATTTCAGCTAATTAATGTGGACTCAGTTCCCACTACCTGTGGATGGAGAGACAGGCCTGCAAAATTTGCTCTACACACTCTTACTAAGTCTTACCCTCAGGTTGAACTCCTAAAGCACAGGGAGGAGAGGGGGAGACAGGCTGTCAGTGAGGAGCCCTGGTTACAGGCCACAGAGCTGAAGTGTGATGTGAGGAGAAATAGCAGAGCTTGCAGCACCCCGACTAGTACAGCCCTCAGGAAATATGCATTGAAGCGTTGATACCTTAGCTCATTTAATCTTCCCAACAGCTCAAGGTTGTGCACGGTGGGGTTTGGAGGAGGCCAGCCTGCTTGGTTTATGTCTAGCACTGTGTAAACAGCTCCAGTCCTGTCACTGCTATTATTCTCATCAGCAGCATCATTATTCCCAGCCCAGAAAGGGCCTGCTAATCAATACCTTGCCCCGAGCACGGTTGTCGCCGTCACTCCAGCCCAACCTACACTGTGGTACCCTGCGAGCTTAAATCACTCCTTTGAGGTAAAGCAGTGCTGTGTTATGCTTAGTCGCTCAGTCGTGTCTGACTCTGTGACCCCATGGACTGTAGCTTGCCAGGCTTCTCTTCCATGGCATTCTCCAGGCAAGAATACTGGAGTGGGTTGCTGTGCCCTCCTCCAGGGGATCTTCCCAACCCAGGGATCGAACCCAGGTCTACCCACATTGCGGGTGGATTCTTTACCGTCTGAGCCACCAAGGAACCCAGTAAAGACCCTATTAAGGTGCAGGTGTTTCCCAAGAGATGATCTGCCTTAGGCCTTTCTCGTCCATCAGCAACTTTGCAATATGACGCTAGTGGGCAACCAGGGTGGAGGAGTGCAGGAATGAGGTTGCTGAGAGCTGCAAATTGTCTCCAGTGAGACCAACCTATAGTGTCAGTAAGCAGGGCAGTGGAGGGGAATGAACCAAGGAATCACCCCAAGTCTGACTCCCTGCCCAGGTCTGTAGGGATCAGGAACAGGGAGAGAGACGAAAGCAGTGTAAGCCAGGAGGAGTCTCATACATCAGCCTCAAAGCCAGGAAGATCCCAGGCTTGTTTCTTTCCCCATTGGCTTGCCTTTAATTAGACTTAATCCTTAGGTTTTTAAAAGTGGAATCACCAAAGGCAAGGGTGTAGGGGGATAATTTTCCAATACTTCTCTTGTAAACTCAAATTCTTCTTCAGAGTACAATAGGCTTTTACTATTCACAAGGTTATTTGTGAGTTGCAAAAATTTTTTCCTGTATTTCCCCCATTCGATCTGGCTGCCACAGTCAACAGAAAACACAAGGACACTTTCTTCTCTCTTGCACCTGTAGTGGAAGAAGACTCCAGGTTTTGACAGTCAAAGTTGATCCCAGACTGGTAGAAGAAATATGTTCTTCCCCTTCCTGGGCTTTCAAGTGTCAGAGGGGAGGCCTCAGGAAGTGTGCATACGATGAGGTGGAAAGGGAGACTTCTGGCCACCAGCAGCAAGCTGGACACTGGTTTGGACAAGCCAGCAGGACACAATAATTGATTGCCTTCTTGCTGAAAAATCAAAATGGCTTTTGATGTTCAGCCATTCATTGCCTTAACTGGAATAATAACACGATTCATTTTAGCTGCAGCCCTGCAAATGGATGGCTTTAATAATGGCTAATTTGGGATGATGAATGTGCCATTTGGGGGTGACATTACTGCTGAATAAGGAGAAGGGCGTGCAAGAGACAGGGAGAGGAAGGGATGAGCTATACGAGACTAGCCATGTTTGCTAACTTCTGAGGCTGGCAGCGCTTCAGTTCCACTCCACAGTTTTGATTTAGCAAGCACCTACTCCCTACCTGGCACTGGGCTGAGGGCTGGGGGAGATTGTGAAAGGACATATGACTAGGATGACCGCATATCCTGGTTCCCTTAGGACAGTCCTGGTTTATGCTGCAACCTGATGCCATTATGAATACCCCTTCCCTCCTCTAAAAAATATATTGGTTTGGGCGATAAATTATATTGTCATTCTGTGAGGCTTATTCTCTGCTCTTCATGAGCATGAGAAGACAAGACTTATTTATGCACATGGAGCAATTATAGTATGTCAGAGGACAGTGTGTAACCAATGGATGAATCAAATAAGCACAAGCAACCAAATCAATGTTTACAAGTTTGAAATTGATAATGGCAGTGGATCCCAATATGTTGAAGATGACTTTCACACGCATGGGGATGATAAACCCAAATATGATATCTTTCTTGATCTTCGCAGCAGACTTAATGTGACACCTCAACCTCCCCCCTACACACACATCTTAGAGATAAGATACTAGAGGCCCAGAAAAAGGAGTTGATTGCTCAAGGTCACAGAGCTGGTAAGTGATGAAGTCAGGAGTTGAATCCAGAGCTATTTTAACTTGGAAACCAACTATATTTCCTTTTCAGAACAGAACAGTAGACATCAAGGCTGGCTGGAGTGATCAAGGGAGCCCATAAAGGAAGTGTATGGTTATCAGGGAATGAATTCACAGGTAAAAGGGAACAGAGGGTTTTTTTGTTTGTTTGTTTTGTTTTGTTTTGTTTTTAAAGTGGAAGATGTAAACCTTAGAATGGTTCGATGCATGATACTCGATGCTGGGGGCTGGTGCACTGGGATGACCCAGAGGGATGGTATGGGGAGGGAGGAGGGAGGGGGGTTCAGGATGGGGAACACATGTATACCTGTGGCAGATTCATGCTGATGCATGCCAAAACCAATACGATATTGTAAAGTAATTAACCTCCAATTAAAATAAACTTATATTTTTTTAAAAAAGAATGGAGAGTAAAGAAGTCTAAGTGAGGTGTGATTAACTGAAGATGATTTGTGCCAGAGGTGAGTTTGCTCTAGGTTTGAAATTACTGATGAATATGGGTTAACAGAGATCAAAAAAAGCACTTTCATATGCAAAGGAATGATAAACTCCAAATCAGGGTACCATTTCTTGGGCATGGGGAAATGGATGGGAATGGGGTAAATAGGAAATGCCAATGATCTTTGTAAGGCTGGATTTCTTAAAACACATGCATGCATGCATTGCATGCTAAGTCACTTCAGTTGTGTCCAACCCTTTGTGACCCTGTGGACTGTGTCCACCAGGCTCCTCTGTCTATGGAACTCTCCAGGCAAGAATACTGGAGTGAGTTGCCATTCCTTTCTCGAGGGGATCTTCCCAACCCAGGGATTGAACTCATGTCTCTTATGTCTCCTGCATTGGCAGGTGGATTCTTTATCACTATCACCACCTGGGAGCCCTTTCTTAAACACAATGGTAACTAAATGGCCACATATTATGCTATTATATATATTTTGTATATCTGAATATTTCTTGATAAAATATTTTAATAAGAGAGAGATCGGTCTTTTCAGATAAGAGAAATATATTAAGCAGAACACAGATGCAAGGACGATAAATGTCCATTCTGGTAAGGTTTTAAACAGCGCCCTTCTGTCTGAACTGAGCATCCATAATCTTCCTTGCAGAGTGACCCACTGCCATTTCCTCCTCTCAGCCCAGCACAACACTTTTGAAGGCCTTGTCTGGCCCTCACGCTTATTTGAATCAAGTCTTGGAACTTCTAAAAGTGCCCGTTTACTGCCTTCTTCTAAGGTGTGTGGTCCGCATGTCTCGCTTGCTGTGGGGCACCGTGAACACTGCACTGGGTATTGAAGTGTTTACTACTTGAGGGATTTGCTGTTTAAACAAAAGCTTTGTGACTCCTTAAGTACTTCGCCTCCTGATTGTCAGCTGGGGTCAGAGGCCTCCTCTCAGCCCCTCTCCAGCTCCCCAAGAGAGAGGGCGGATCCTGAGAGGCCCGGGGAGCTGCTGAAAGTCTAGGTTTGGCCTCCTTTGGGTCTCACTGCCTCTGCACAGCAGTAAACAAAAGCGGCAAAGGAATCCATACAAATTCCATCACTGTGGCTCCACAGGGCTGTAAACAGGCCATAATGTGAGGTTTCACATACTTCACCACCAAACAAGCTGCAGCAGATCCTGCAGGTGGGCACAGCATGGGTACCAGTTGGAAAATGAGGAGCAGAGAATTGTTTCAGCAGGGTGTAGTGGGCCTCTGAAAACCCCTAGCATGCCTCTCTCTGTCTTGGGGCAGAGTTTTTGTTCTCACCTGGTGGCTCAGCAGGTAAAGAATCTGCCTGTAATGCAGAAGACCTGGGCTCGATCCCTGGGTGGGGAAGATCCCCTGGAGACTGAAATGGCAACCCACTCCAGTATTCTGGCCTGGAGAATTCCATGGACAGAGGAGCCTGGCAGGCTACAGTCCATGGGGTTGCAAAGAGTCTGACACAACTGAGCAACTAACAATTTAGTTCTCAAGGCCAGCTCCACCTGGTCCAGGGCCTTGGGCTCCAAGTCCTAAGCCATCAACATGATCTTTTTTTTATTTCAGCTTGCTCCAGGTTGAGTTCCCCTAGCCACAGTTCCAGGCAAGTGGAGGAGGTCCCCACAGTCCCCTGGGGGAACTGGAAAGGTACTTCTATTTCCTTCCTATGGAAGAGCCTATAACAGCACTAATTGTTTCACCTGCACAAACTCATTGCCCTGCAGGGTGCTCCTGGGGCAGGAGGGACATTTCTCCTAACAACCTTTGACCCAGTCTCTAAGGTCACTTGTCCCAAATTCCTGGATGGACGTTACAGGGAGAGAGCCTAAAAGAAATCAGTGTGGGAAGTTAGCCAGGTGTGATAGAAAGGTCCAGAGTCAGAAGACATGGGTTCCTGTCCTGATTCCACTGAATTGGCCTGTGACCTTGGGAAAATGTCATGGGCTGTGTTCCCAGGAAAACAGAGTGTGACACAGAGCTTTGTGGGCAGGAGGTTTCTTGGGGAGCACTCTCAGGATCAACACCTGCAGGGAGTGAATAAAGCAGGACCAGGGAGAGGAGGAAGTTTAACTGTAGCGCGGCCCCTCAGAATTGTCCTAAATGGTGGTAAAGGAGCCAGGGCTTTTTGTCCCTGCACTGACCAGTCACTAGATGCAGGCTGCCACCTGGGATTGGTGCACGGCCTTGGGCATGGTGGCTCCCTTCAGCTGCAGGTCATTTCCTGCGAGGGGCCTAGCTGTGTGCTGTCAATCACCAACAGGCTGAGGGCTCTGGCACTGAAGCAGGGGGGGATGGTGCAGAGCTGGGCAGTGCCCCACAGCATCCTTCCAGCAAGTTACTTCCCTTCTCTGTGCCCCAGTTTTCTCATCTCTCAGATTCCAGCTCCAGGGCTCTGATTCCATCAAGCCACTCTCTCTGCTCTTACTAACACCTCCCTTTCTCTTAGGCTACACCCAAGTTAACATCCCACCCCTTCTACAATGTCTGCAGCACCTCCTCCTTGACTGTGATAAAGTGCAAATGCCTTGGGTGACGTTCAAGGCCCTTCACTATCTAGTCCCAACCCATCCCTTCACCCTCCCTCCTCATTACTTATTCTCCATGGCAGATATTTTGTTTCTATCATGATTTCCCTGAAAACACTCTCTCTCCTTTTCTCTCCTCTTTCAGTAAGGATGCATTCATGAGCAGGGTATAGTGGAAAGGGCTTTGGAGCCAGACTTCAACTCAGGTCCAGCTCTTATCAGCTGTGTGACATTAGGGCAGGTCACAAGCTCTTTGAGGTTGTTTCCTCATGTAAAAAAATGAGAACTTTAAAAAATGGATGTCTTTTTTCTATGTTTGCTGCAAGAAGCAAGTAAGTGACACAAGAAGCAAGTAAAGGGTCTTCTGCAAAGCATACCAGAGCTCAATAAATGTTAGTTCTCTTCTGTCTTCCCTTTGTTGAAATAGCTGAATGTAAATAACATCATCCAATGATTAATTTCAAATATACTTAGAATGAGTACATACTGTATATAATTTGGTACTTTACTCACTAATCCTTAACTTTACAAAAATCCAGTCATTCAGAAACTTTAGTCTGGCACCAAGTAAATTCCCAGTCTCTGCTCAAGCTCTCCTGGCTTACATCTTTCTCACCAGCCTCTCTGGCCTCAGTCATAAGAACGTAGAAACCTTTTTATTCTCTTGGCCAAGAGGCATCGGTCAGCATCACCTGGGAACTTGCTGGGAACTGACATTCTCAGCCACCACCACCCTAGACATACCATCCCAAAGTTCGGGGGTGGGGCAGCAATCTAGGTTTTCTAAGCACCCCTGCCCCAGGGGATTATGATGCATGCTCAGTCTGAGAACCACTCCTGCTCAGCAGCAAGGGGCTTATCTCAGGCCACATTTCCTCGGATTTGTTGATGTCTCAGGTCCCTTCACCATCCAGAAAGGAGGCGTGAGGGAGGGAATTAGCTGACTCCAGAAGAGATCAGGCCTTTGACAGGAGGTCCTGGCTGTAACCTGTGCTCTCCAGCTCCTATAGGAGCCCCAGGAGCAGATTGCTGAGCTCTGCCCAATGCTTGGATTCATTGAGCTAGAGCCTTCTCTGGTTCACACGCTGGGCAAGTCTTCCCAGGAGCAGAGACTCCTAACCTTCAGGCCGACTCAGCACAGCCCTGAAAACAGTGGTTCTCAAAGTGTGGTTCCCATTACTACTGACCTTAGAGAAATAAAAAGGATTATAAGGAAAACTATAAAAAATTGTATGCCAATAACAATAATTGATAACTTAGATGAAATGGACAAATTTGCAGAAAACACAAACTAATGCAACTGACTCAAAAAGAGATCATCTGAATAGACCTATAACAATTAAAGAGATTTAAGAGATTGAATTAATAATTCAAAGGAAAGCCCAGGAAGAGATGACTTCACTGGTGAATTCTATCAAAGATTTACAGAGGCATTAACACTAATTCTTCACAAACTCTTCCAAAAATAGAAGAGGAAGAAGCACTACCCAACTCCATCTACAAGGCCAGCATTACTCTGATACCAAAACCAGACAAAAAAAAAATACAAGAAAGCAACAGATTAATATCAGTTATGCATATGGATATAAAAATATGCAAGACAATCCTAGCAAACCAAATCTAGGAAAATGTAAGAAGAATCAGATATCATGACCAAGTGGGATTTATCTGAGGAATGTAAAGTTGTTTTAACATCTGAAAATCAATTAATGTAATAAACCAATCAATAGGATAAAAACACAAAACCGAAAGATCATTTCAATAGACACAAAAAAAATTTTTTGAAAAAAAATCTTTTGTGTGTGATGTTAGAAAGTGATCTAGTTTCATTCTTTTACAAGTGGTTGACCAGTTTTCCCAGCACCACTTGTTAAAGAGATTGTCTTTACTCCATTGTATATTCTTGCCTCCTTTGTCAAAGATAAGGTGTCCGTATGTGTGTGGATTTATCTCTGGGCTTTCTATTTTGTTCCATTGATCTATATTTCTGTCTTTGTGCCAGTACCATACTGTCTTGATAACTGTGGCTTTGTAGTAGAGCCTGAAGTCAGGTAAGTTTATTCCTCCAGTTCCATTCTTCTTTCTCAAAATTGCTTTGGCTATTTGAGGTTTTTTGTATTTCCATACAAATCTTGAAATTATTTGTTCTAGTTCTGTGAAAAATACCGCTGGTAGCTTGATAGGGATTGCATTGAATCTNGCAGATTCATGTCAATGTATGCCAAATCCAATACAGTACTGTAAAGTAAAATAAAGTAAAAAAAAAAAACCTAACACCTTTTCATAATTAAAAAAAAATAGTCAATGAACTAGAAAGAATGAAGAACTTTCTCCATCAGATTAAAGACATGTCCAACACACTGCAGCTAACATCATGCTTAATGGTGAAAGATTAAAGCTTCCCCACTATGACCAGGAAGAAGACAAGGATGTTCACTGTCATGACTTCCATTCAACCGCACAGGCCGTTCTGACCAGGGCAATTATGCAGGAAACAGAAACCAAAGGCACTCATATCTGAAAGGGAACAGGAAAAACTACCTCTATCTTCAGGTGATATGATCTTACATGTAGAAAACCCTAAGGAATACACGAACACAAACACACACTACTAGTGTTAATAAATGAATTCAGAAAATTGCAGGATGTAAGATCAATATATGAAAACCAATTGTATTTCGGGCTTCCCTGATGGTCCAGGTTAAGAATCTGCCTACCAATGCAGGAGACACAGGTTTTGATCCCTGGTCTGGGAAGACCCCACATGCTACAGGGTAACTAGGCCTATGCACCCATGCACCTAGAGCCTGTGCTCCATAACAAGAGAAGCCACTGCAGTAAGAAAGTCCACAATTAAAAGTAGCCCCATTTTGCTGCAACTAGAGAAAACCCTCACACAGAAGACCTAACGCCGCCAAAAATAGATAATTTTCAAAAAACCAATTGTATTTCTATACATTTACCAAAAAATCTGAAAATGAAATTAAGAAAATCCATTTACAACAATATTAATATTCAGTTCAGTTCAGTTCAGTCGCTCAGTCGTGTCCGACTCTTTGCGACCCCATGAATCGCAGCACGCCAGGCCTCCCTGTCCATCACCATCTCCTGGAGTTCAGTTAGACTCAC
>SJYX01004077.1:199156-209225 GCA_006410675.1 Oreotragus oreotragus | reverse complement strand
TTCCTACATGATAGTACACATATTTCAATGCTATCTTGACCTGCATACAGGTTTCTCAGGAGGCAGATGGGTGGTCTGGTATTCCCATCTCTTTCAGAATTTTCCACAGTTTATTGTGATCCACACAGTCAAAGGCTTTGGCATAGTCAAGAAAGCAGAAATAGATGTTTTTCTGGAACTCTCTTGCTTTTTCCATGATCCAGCGGATGTTGGCAATTTGATCTCTGGTTCCTCTGCCTGTTCTAAAACCAGCTTGAACATCAGGGAGTTCACGGTTCACATATTGCTGAAGCCTGGCTTGGAGAATTTTGAGCATTACTTTACTAGCATGTGAGATAATGTTAATTATAATATCCATTAATAATAATAAATTATAATTAACACATATGGTATCATTTATTATTGTAATTATTTATTAATGTTAATAATATGATAACATTAAAAATAAAATTATTAGGGATATGTTTAGCAAAAGAAACACAAAACATTTTCTGAACACTTTAAGACATTGTCAAAAGATGTTTAAGAAGTTCTAAATAAACAGAAAAACATCCCATGTTCATGAATTGGAATGCTTACTGTTGTTAAGATGGCAATATTCCCCAAACTGATCTACAGAGTCAATACAATCCTTGTCAGAATACCAGATGACTTCTTTGTAGAAATTGGCAATGTGATGCCAAAACTCATATGGAATTGCAAGGGATCGAGAATGGCCAAAATAATCTTGAAAAGGAAGGACAAAGTAGGCAGGCTCATACTCCTGATTTCAAAGTGTGGTCTCCACTACTATATAGCACAGGAACTCTGTGTCTCCACCACTATATAGCACAATGTTATGTGGCAGCCTGGATGGAAGGGAAGTTTGGATACATGCATATGCGTGGCTGGGTCCCTTTGCTGTCCACCTTGAGTCCCTTTACTGTCCGCCTGAAACTATGGCAATATTGTTAATTGGCTATGCCCCAATATAAAATACAAAGTTTAAAAAAATGTGTAGTCCCCAGACCAACAGCATCAGTATCACCTGGAAACATGTTAGAAACACAAATTCTCAAGCCATTCCCCAGATCTACTGTAACTGATTCTGAAATAGGCTTAAGTTTGAGAAATCACCACCAGCCTGGACTACAAACTAGATGAATTCTACAGGATAAACTTCATTTGCTTTTTCAACCTTCTCATTCTCTGGCTACTTTTTTGTTAGTACACAGAAGATGAAAAGGAAGACAAAAACATATTGATAAGGAGGATATATAAAGCTTTGTTCCTTAATTAGAAGGAACTCTCTTTCTACTTTACTCTGGAGTTATCTGTTCTGACCAGTCATTTTGAATGTGACCTGTGGCTGATCTAATGTGATTTGCACTTGATACTTAAAATTTTCTCCAATGGCTTGTTGCTTGTGGTAAGAGCTTCCATACACAGACCAGAATGTTTGGAATACACTATAAAAAGGATTTTGAACAGAGATTCAGTATCATTACAGTCACTGGTATGGTGTGTTTTAAAGCTCTGATTTGAGTTCTAGTGGTGAAGACTCAGGGAAGGCAAACAGATTTCAGAAAATAAATAAGAAAATAAAGGGTAGGGTGGAGGGGAGGGAAGAGATATATGCCCCAACTGGCAGATCAAGGCCAGAGAGCTAAATTAGGCAGGCAGTTTTATAGCAAGGGGAACAGGGGAACGCAGCACTGGAGCATAATTAAGCTGTGGAGTCCTCACTGGAAGGAGGGCTGGAGGACAGCAGGGCTGGCTGAGGGCCTGGATAGGAGAGACCAGGGGCAGGTAGGGGCTCTGAGGCCAGGGGCTCAAACCTATGGGCCAAGGGTATGAGCCCGGTGATTTTCTTGCCTGGATTCCAATAGGGATGAGCCTTGTCTGTTTGCGCTCCTGGTCCGAAGTTGCAGCTTTCTCCAGCTTTACCTCCTGACAGCCTCTCCTTTCTCCAGCCAGACCCCAGCACCGTTTGTTTCCAGGGCTGAGGGCATTCTGAGATGGTTGTACTGGAAGGCTCAACTCAGTCTTTGTAGGAACCTAGAAACACACTCCCACCCTCTCTCCTCCTGCTCCAGGCCCCCTCCTAAAGACCTCTCCTTTGCATTTAGCATAGGATCTTGTCCAGATTCTCAGTCTAGCCTTTGCTGTTGTTGCACTGGGCCTTCTCTGCTGCGCATAGGCTTTCTCTAGCTGTGGCACTCAGGTTTCTTGTGGTGGTGGTTTCTCTTGTTGTGGCACAGGGGCTTAGTTATCCTGCAGCATGCGGGATCCTAGTTCCTGGACCGGGGGTAGAACCCATGTCCCCTGCATTGGCAGGCAGATTCTCAACCCCTGAATCACCAGGGAAGTCCTTCAGTCTAGCTTTTAAAAAGTTTTCTGGAAGTTCACTAGAAACTAACACAAAATTGTTCATCAATCATACTCCAATATAAAATTTTTTAAAAAGAAAAGCACCGACTAGTTAAAGAAGGAGAAAGGACAAAGGGGGGTCTGGGACTTCCCTGGTGATCTAGTGGTTAACACTGTGCGTCTGCTGCCAGGGCATGGGTTTGATCCTTGGTCAGGAAACTAAGATGCTGCAAAGCACGCCCCTCCTCCCACCCCAAAGAAAGATTTTCTTGAAAACTGGGAGGCTAACTCCTTTTAGTCACTGAGTCACACAACTCCAGTGGCACTGCCTCTATCGTAGACTACAGGGTGAATGGCGCCCCCCTGAATTTGTGCAGCACAACCGTTTGTTCTGCTTGCAGCCTTTAGTCACCCCCCACCCCAGCCAGGCCCCCTCTTGAACTTGCTAAATTCTGCACTTTCAGGGCTTGAGCTCTTCATCTGCTCTTCCTCCGGAAAGCCTGCTCTGGTTCCCAAGGCCGGGTGAGATGGCACTCCTCACCTTGCACAGTGCCCAGTGTCTCCCTCTGCTAAAGCACTGATCACTTTATATAATTATCTGGATACCCATCATTCTCCGCCGCTAGACTGTATGTTTCTTCAGGGCAAGAGCTAGGCCTCCCCTCTCTCTGAGTCCCACCTTCCTCCCCCGCCCCGGGGCCTGGGCAATAGTAGACACTGAGTAAACACATGCTGTTGAATGAACCAGCACTCTGGAGTGTGGAGCATTGTCTAGCTGGAGAGCTTTGGGAATACACCTCGCCACCCAGAGGACACTGTGCTTATTTAATTACTTGTGTGTGTGTTGGAGGGGGCGGGGGGGAGGTGTCCAAACAGATGTTATAACAGCTCACTTAGCAAAGGACAGTGATTAGGGTTCTCTTTTATTAACTAAATAGATAGCACCCAAGTGGAATATTAAAAGCCAGATGGCACAGCTTCCAGTTTGTGTATATCGGGAAGGGATGCACTAAAAGTGCCAACGTTGTCTGGGGGGGAGGTGTCCAAACAGATGTTATAACAGCTCACTTAGCAAAGGACAGTGATTAGGGTTCTCTTTTATTAACTAAATAGATAGCACCCAAGTGGAATATTAAAAGCCAGATGGCACAGCTTCCAGTTTGTGTATATCGGGAAGGGATGCACTAAAAGTGCCAACGTTGTCCCATTTAATCTTAAGTTCAGTCTCAAAAGATAGTCTGTACCCACTGCAGGCCTAAGGCAAATGCACAGAACCACACAGGCCTCAGCTGCCTGGGTACATGAATGAGGCCTGATGTGACTCTCTGCATTTACCTCCCTGCCATACCCATTTCCCTCCTACTTAGTTGAGGAAAAGCCAAGGGGAAGATGGAATATGGGGGTCTGTTACAGGCTGAATTACATTCTCCGAAATTCATATATTGAAGCTTTAACCCCAATACCTCATAATGTAACTGTGTATGGAGGGAGGGCCTTTAAAGAGGTAATTGAGTGTAAAATGAGGCCATCAGTTGTTGTTGTTCAGTCACTAAGTCGTGCCCAAATCTTTGAGACCCCATGGACTGCAGCACACCAGGCTTCCCTGTCCTTCACTATCTCCTGGAGTTTCCTCAAAAACTTCCTTATCCATTGAGTCAATGATGCCATCCACCCATCTCACCTCTGTCGCCCCCTTCTCCTTTTGCCTTCAATCTTTCCCAGCATCAAGGTCTTTTCCAATGAGTTGGCTCTTCGAATCAGGTGGCCAAAGTATTGGAGTTTCAGCTTCACCATCAGTCCTTCCAATGAATGCTGTGCTGTGCTTAGTCACTCAGTCGTGTCCGACTCTTTATGAACCCATGGACTGTAGCCCACCAGGCTCCTCTGTCCATGGGAACTCTCCAGGCAAGAATACTGGAGTGGGTTGCCATGCCATCCTCCAAAGGATCTTTCCAGCTCAGGGATCAAACCCAGGTCTCTGGCACTGCAGGCCGATTCTTTACTGTCTGAGCCACCAGGGAAGCCCTTTTCCAATGAATATTCAAGGTTGATTTCCTTTAGGATTGACTGTTTTGATCTCATTGCAGTCCAAGGGACTCTCAAGAGTCTTCTCCAGCACCACAGTTCAAAAACATCAATTCTTTGGCGCTCAGCCTTTTCTATGGTCCAACTCTCACAACCATACATCACTATTAGAAAAACCGCAGAGTTGACCATACCGACCTTTGTCAGTAAAGTGATGTCTCTGCTTTTTAATATGCTGTCTACGTTTGTCATAGCTTTTCTTCCAAGGAGCAAGCATCTTTTAGTTTCATGGCTGCAGTCACCATCTGCAGTAAATTTGCAGTGCAAGAAAATAAACCTGTCACTATTTCCATTTTTCCCCCATCTATTTGCCTTGAAGTGATGGGACTGGATGCCATGATCTTAGTTTTTTGAAAGTTGAATTTTAAGCCAGCTTTTTCACTCTCCTCTTTCACCTTCATCAGGAGGCTCTTTAGTTCCTCTTCACTTTTTGCCATTATGGTGGTGGTGTCGTCTGCATGTCTAAAGTTATTGATATTTCTCCCGGCAATCTTGATTCCAGCTTGTGCTTCATCTAGCCCGGTATTTTTCATGATGTACTCTGCATATAAGTTAAATAAGCAGGATGACAATATTCACCCTTGATGTACTCCTTTTCCAATTTTGAACCAGTTTGTAGTTTTATGTACAGTTCTAATTGTTGCTTTTTGACCTGCATACAGGTTTCTCAGGAGGCAGGCAAGGTGATCTTGTATTCCCATATCTTTAAGAATTTTCCTCAGTTTCTTATGCTCCACACAGTCAAAGGTTTTAGCTTAATCAATGAAGCAGAAGTAGATGTTTTTCTGGAATTCTCTTGCTTTCTCTACGATCTAACGGTTGTTGGCAATTTGATCTCTGGTTCCTCTACCTTTTCTAAATCCAGCTTGTACATCTGGAAGTTCTCAGTTCACATACCATTGAAGTCTAGTTTGAAAAATTTTGACATTACCTTGCTAGCATGTAAAATGAGTGCAATTGTACAGTAGTTTGAACATTTTTAGGGCTTCCCTGATAGCTCATTTGGTAAAGAATCCACCTGCAATGCAGGAGAACCTGGTTCGATTCCTGAGTAGGGAAGATCCGCTGGAGAAGAGATAGGCTGCCCACTCCAGTATTCTGGCCTGGAGAATTCCCTGAACTGTATAGTCTGTGGGGTCACAAAGAGTTAGACACAACTGAGCGACTTTCACTTGAACATTCTTTGGCATTGCCTTTCTTTGGGATTGGAATGAAAACTGACCTTTTTCTAGTCCTATGGCCACTGCTGAGTTTTCCGAATTTGCTGTCATATTGAGTGCAGCACTTTCACAGCATCATCTTTTAGAATTTAAAATAGCTTAGCTGGAATTCCTGGAGAAGGCAATGGCAACCCACTCCAGTACTCTTGCCTGGAAAATCCCCTGGACAGAGGAGCCTGGTAGGCTGCAGTCCATGGGGTCGCTAAGAGTCAGGCACGAATGAGCGACTTTACTTTCACTTTTCACTTTCATGCATTGGGGAAGGAAATGGCAACCCACTCCAGTATTCTTGCCTGGAGAATCCCAGGGACAGAGGAGCCTAGTGGGCTGCCGTCTCTGGGGTCTCACAGAGTCGGACACTACTGAAGTGACTTAGCAGCTGGAATTCCATCACCCCTACTAGCTTTGTTTGTGGTAATGCTTCCTAAGGCCCACTTGACTTCACACTCCAGGATATCTGGCTCTAGGTGAGTCCAGGAGTCCATCAGAGGAGGCTCTAATCCAATTGGACTGATGTCTGTATAAGAAAAGGAAAGTTTAGCACACAAAAGGAACACCAAGGACGTATAAGCCCAGAGGAAAAAACCACATGAAGATACATCAAGAGGGCAGGCATCCAGGGGTTAAGGCTCCACACTCCCAGTGCAGGGCAGCCCAGGTTTGATCGCTGATCAGAGAACTGGATCCCCCATACCACAACTAAGGTCCTGCACACAGCAATGAAGATCCTGTATGTCACAACTAAGACCTGGGGCAGCCAAATAAATTTAAAAAAAAAAAAAGAAGAGAGAGAGAGTGGCTATCTATAAGCCAAGGAGATTAGCCTCAGACAAATCCAGGCCTGCTGGCACATTGGAAGTTTAGCTTCCAGAACTATACATTTCTTTTTTTTATTATTTTATTTTTATTTTATTTTATTTTACAATACTGTATTGGTTTTGCCATACATTGACATGAATTTGCCACGGATGTATACGAGCTCCCAATCCTGAACCCCTCTCCCACCTCCCACCCCATATCATCTCTCTGGATCATCCCCGTGCACCAGCCCCAAGCATCCTATATCCTGTATCAAACATAGACTGGTGCTTTGTTTCTCCCATGATAGTATACATGTTTCAATGCCATTCTCCCAAATCATCCCACCCTCTCCCTCTCCTACAGAGTCCAAAAGTCCGTTCTATACATCTGTGTCTCTTTTGCTATCTCACATACAGGGTCATCATTATCATCTTTCTAAATTCCATATATATGCGTTAGTATACTGTATTGGTGTTTTACTTTCTGGCTTACTTCACTCAGTATAATAGGCTCCAGTTTCATCCACCTCATTATAACTGATTCAAATGTATTCTGTTTAGTGGCTGAGTAATACTCCATTGTGTATATGTACCACAGCTTTCTTATCCATTCATCTGCTGATGGACATTTAGGTTGTTTCCATGTCCTGGCTATTATAAACAGTGCTGCGATGAACATTGGGGTACACGTGTCTCTTTCAATTCTGGTTTTCTCGGTGTGTATGCCCAGAAGTGGGATTCCTGGGTCATAAGGCAGTTCTATTTGCAATTTCTTAAGGAATCTCCACACTGTTCTCCATAGTGGCTGTACTAGTTTGCATTCCCACCAACAGTGTAAGAGGGTTCCCTTTTCTCCACACCCTCTCCAGCATTTATTGCTTGTCATCTTTCTAAATTCCATATATATGCGTTAGTATACTGTATTGGTGTTTTACTTTCTGGCTTACTTCACTCAGTATAATAGGCTCCAGTTTCATCCACCTCATTATAACTGATTCAAATGTATTCTGTTTAGTGGCTGAGTAATACTCCATTGTGTATATGTACCACAGCTTTCTTATCCATTCATCTGCTGATGGACATTTAGGTTGTTTCCATGTCCTGGCTATTATAAACAGTGCTGCGATGAACATTGGGGTACACGTGTCTCTTTCAATTCTGGTTTTCTCGGTGTGTATGCCCAGAAGTGGGATTCCTGGGTCATAAGGCAGTTCTATTTGCAATTTCTTAAGGAATCTCCACACTGTTCTCCATAGTGGCTGTACTAGTTTGCATTCCCACCAACAGTGTAAGAGGGTTTCCTTTTCTCCACCAGCCAGTCTGTGATATTTTGTCATGGTGGCCGTAGCAAACTAGACAGGGTCCAATGATCAGCAAACCTTGGGCTCCAATTTGGCTGTGGGATCCTGGAGTACTCTCAGAGTCATCCCTGAGCCTGAATCATCTGGGCCTCTGACATGGAGCTTGCCCAGATTTGTAGCCTTCCCCCAACCCACACCCTGGGCTGTAAGCCCATTTCTTCATAGTTGAATTCATTTGTCTTTTTGTGCCTTCATTCACTTCCTCCTTCACTCATTCACTCACCAGTTACGAAGAGCTGCAAGCGATATAACACATTGCCCTTAAGGAACTTGTCTTCCCTGGTGGCTCAGCAGTAAAGAATCCACCTGCACTGCAGGAGACGAGTTCCATCCCTGGGTCAGGAAGATCCTCTGGAGGAGGAAATGGCAATCCACTCCAGTATTCTTACCTGGGAAATCCCATGGACAGAGGAGCCTAACGGGCCACAGTCCGTGGGGTCACAAAGAGCTGGACATGACTGAGCAACAGAACACACAGCACCTAAAGGAACTTAATGTCTTGTATAGGATACATATCTACCCTGTGGTGTGAGAGATGAATGAGGTGTGTGACAGCGCTTCTAGCTGAGGTGATAGGACTGATTGCTGAAAAAGGAGGAACATTAGTCTGCATTTTAAAAAAAGGATCTCAGGCTTGCAATCCAACATGGTACAGCAGCTAAGAGCTTAGACTCTGAAGTCACTCTGGCCAGTTCCTAACTGCATTAAGTAGAAAGATGCTAAGGCTAAACTGTCTAGGTTCAGATCTGGAACTTATCGGCTCTACAACTTTGGCAAGTTACTAAACCTCTCTGTTCCTCAGTTCTCCAGTCTGTAAAATGGGGCTATAGAATACTTGTCTCATAGGGTTATATTAAGATTAAATAAGTTCAGACACACAAAGCTATGTGTTAGTGCATAACACATAGTAGTTGCCACATACATTTTACATTTAGGGGCAGAAGATCTGGGTTTCAGTCTCTTCCTTACTGGCCACGTGCATGTGTGCTAAGTCACTTCAGTTTTGTCTGACTCTTTGTGACCCCATGGACTGTAAAGCCTGCCAGGCTCCTCTGTCCATGGGATTCTCCAGGCAAGGATACTGGAGTGGGTTGCCATGACCTCCTCCAGGGGATCTTCCTGACCCAGGGATCAAACTCAAGTCTCTCATGTCTCTTGCACTGGCAGGTGGATTCTTTACCACTAGCGCCAGCTGGAAAGCCCTACTGGCCATGTATCCTAGAGCTATTAAGTTCTGCTCCAGTTCGCTGCCTTTCTACCAGACCAGGTGCTTGGAAGGATCAAGTGAGAATATCAACATTTAAGGGTGGTGAAAACTGTGGGAATATTATTATTTCTGGTTATTGAGTTGCACCTCAAAGGATTGTGAAGACATCCGTTTTTAATGTTTATTTATTTATGGGCTGTGGTGAGTTGCTGAATTCGGGCTTTCTCTAGCTGTGGCACACGGGCTTCCCATTGCGGTGGCTTCTCTTGTGGAGCACGCCTCCAAGGCACGTGACTTCAGCAGTTGCAGGGCCCAGGCTCTAGAGCATAGGCTCAGCACTTGCGGCTCACAGGCTTAGGGGCTTAGTTGCTCCTCGGAATGTGGGATCTTCCCAGATTAGGGATTGAACCCATGTCTCCTGCACTGGCAGGCAGACTCTTTATCACTGAGCCACCAGGGAAGTGCAAGGGTGATTAAGATATAATATGAAAGCTATCATTTGCTGAACACTTAAGCAGAGGGGGGTCAGGAGTCCAAGAGTGGTACCTGTGGCATGGCAGCATCAGCAGTGGCATTTTAGTTAGACTGACCCTGAGATGTGAGCTACTTGGATATGCCCCCTAGTCCCTGACCCTTGTCTGAACTGGATAGCCAAACTTTTCATTGATCCTGGGAGCAACATGATAGCTTTTCAATAATTCCCTCTTCTGAACATAACTAGAGTTGGATTTGTTGCTTGCCCCAAGAAGCACTGAATACCTTTTTAAAATGTACATGTTTCTCCCATCATCCATTTACCCCCATTTACTGATGAGGAAATGGAAGTTTGTGGGGGTGAGGCAGGGCAAAACAATTTGCCCAATTGTCACACTGACAATAAATGACAGCAGCTGTTCTTGGCTCTGAGTGGGGCTTAGGGATGGGCTTTAAGGGAGAGATTGGTGAAGAGCATTTCAGGTGGAAGGAATCCCTAGGTCAAGCCCAGATGTAGGACAGGATATGAAGGAGTTCAGAAAACTGAGGAAGGTGGTGACTCAGACAGTAAAG
>SJYX01004077.1:160229-176379 GCA_006410675.1 Oreotragus oreotragus | reverse complement strand
AAAAAAAAAAAAAAAACCCTCGTGTAACTCTTTACTTATGCCTATAATATCTGGGAAGGTGTGTAAATATAGAAAAGTACTTTCTATTACCAATCACAATTAAAATATGGAACTCAAGGCTTCCCTAGTGGTCTAGTGGTTAAGAATCTGCCCGCCAATACAGGGGACACAGGTTTGACCCCTGGTCTAGGAAGATTCCACATGCTGTGGAGCAGCTAAGCCTGTGCACTGCAACTACTAAGCCCATGGTCTAGAGCCTGTGCTCTGCAACAAGAGAAGCCCCACAGTTAGAAGCCCCTGCACTGCACCTAGAGAGTAGCCCCCACTGGCCGCAACTAGAGGAAGCCCAAGAGCAGCAGTGACGACCTAGCATAGCCAAAATGCTTTTTAAAATATGGAACTCAAAGAATGGTATACAAATTGTCTGGACTTCTCTGAAACCTCAAGTCCTCTACCAGGCCACACACAGGCATCCGGAAGGAGTATTTGGGGTCCCTTCTCTCTATGGTTTCTCTTTCTCTT
Source organism: Oreotragus oreotragus (assembly GCA_006410675.1). Classification (NCBI taxonomy): domain Eukaryota; kingdom Metazoa; phylum Chordata; class Mammalia; order Artiodactyla; family Bovidae; genus Oreotragus; species Oreotragus oreotragus. The sequence continues at coordinate 175,857 of SJYX01004077.1, read as the reverse complement.
CTCTTCCACAGACCCTTGGATCTTTTTCTAGGCTTCTCCTCAGCTCCATCTTCCTGGTTCTACAGGTTATGGAAAGAGGCCTTATGTCAATAGTTCTGACCTCAGAACCAATCAGGGTGCCAAGTGAAAATGTAGATTCAGGGAAATTACCATTAATAACTCAGGTTCAATGAGTCTGACCAGGGCCTAGAAATCCACACTTAAATTCTTCACTGTGAAATATGCATGCAAAAGAGTGTCTAAGATACATATGGGTAATTTAAAGAACCATAATGCAGTGAACATCCATGCACCAACCAACGAGCTTTCTATTGGATTGGCCCAAAAGTTCGTTTAGGTTTTTCTGTAACTTGGGTTGGAAAACCTGAACAAACTTTTAGCCCAACCCAATAAATAGAACATTTCTCTGTGTATCCCTCCGCAGTTGCATTTCTCTCTCTTCCTCCAAGAGGCAAGCACTTTTCTGAATTTTATGTTAATTACTTTTTCGCTTTTCTTATTGTTTTCCATATGTGATTATATCTTTGAGTTAGAAAAATACTGTAGCTTGCTTGTTTTAGGATTTGTATAATGATGTCATACTATTTATATTCTTTGGCAACTTGCTGTATCATTCCACATTGTTTCTGAGATTCATTCATGTTGGTGCACTTAGCTGTAGTTTAGTCATTTTCATTGCTATGCAGTATTCCATGATATGAATACACCACAATTTATTTATCCATTCTTCTGTTCATGGTCACGTGGGTTGCTTCCAGTTTTTTTTTAAATTGTCATTGTTTTGTTTGCAATTATAAATAACATTGCCTGAAACATTCTTACATGTCTCTTGGCAGATAGAAATCTTCATTTTTTTGCCAGCTCTCCAGATTGGGTCTGATGTAAGTGGTCCAAGAAATACTGTCTATGGTCCTGCATATTCTTCAGAGTACTACATGTACAACATAAACCTTTCTTGCTAGTATTGACCTCATCTTGAAGCATGACCCTAGTGCTTCATTTTGGAGGGGTAAAAACTCTGAATTTATTTGCAGAAAGCCCACTCTTAGTAAGAGGGTAAGGTGCAAGGAAAGGAGGGGGAGAGTAGAAGAATGGGAAGAAACTTCTGTATGTCACATGTTCAGCTATGTGGTGCAGATTATAAGTGTATGAATACTTACATATGGATATTCAAAGACAGCAATCAACTTTAGTCACATAATAGATGTACACTTATTCACTCACTGATTTAAAAATCAAAGTGGATTGAACGAGATAGAAAAAGCTTCCTGGGGAATTCCCTGTTGGACTAGCGGTTAGGACTTCAGGCTTTAGCTGCCCTCACCAGAGTTCAATTCCTGGTTGGGGAACTGAAATCCCACAATCCACATGGTGCAGTCAAAAATAGAGAGAAAGGAAGAAAGGAAGGGAGGAAGGAAAGGCTTCCTGAAAGATGGGTAAACTGGAAATGGGGATAAGGGAAAAAGGTGTCAGTGAATGGACAGAGTTTGCTCAAGAGAGCAAAAGCTAGAAGGCCTACAAGGTGAATCAGAAAAGTAAATGTGAGGTCAGGGTGGGGTGGGGTGGGGTAGGGTAGGGTGTTAAAAACTGCAAATCCAGCCCAACGAGGGCATGGCAAATCTAGTTCAGTTGTAGGAAAGTACTGACATCCCAGGGGAATCCTATCTGGGGAACTAGGGAAGAGGGCACGGCTTTGGACATACAGGGTAGAGACCATGAGAATGTCAGAATCAGGGTACTCTAGAAAATAAAGCATGAAAAAGTGATCATGGAGTCAAGGATTCAGAAGAACCAGGCTGGTGCAAATGAGAAGGGAAATAATTCAACTCTTAATAGAGGGTCCTCACAGGTGTCAAAGCCATCTCCTTGTACTTCTAGACATTAAATTTTCTGGGTGATGCCTTCTCTATTCTACATACAACCCTCTACTGTCCATCTCCATTCTCAGCTAAAGACCTCACCACCACCTCACTGGGAAAAGAAAATGAATTAAATTGAGAAAAGAGAATAAATTAAATGAAATAAATTCCTTACCCTCCCATCACCACATCTAGCCACCTACCTCCACAAGTACCCTTGCTTTCTGATATGTTAGATGAGCTGTCTCCAGTTAAAGGCCATTCCTTTCACTTATGCACTGGAATCAGTTAGGATTACATTCATCTGTGAGAATCATAGGTCCAAAATAATAGTGGCTCAAACAAGAGAGTTTATTTCTCACACACATAAACAAATGGAGGTAGGCAGTTCAGAGTTGATATGGTGACCCTGCTTCACAAAACCTTCAAAAATCACATGCTTCTCAACTCACTGCCTTCTTTGGGTGTGACCTTTGTCCTCAAGGTCCAGAATGGTAGCTTGAGCTCCAGTCATTACACCCAAAGTTCAGGCAACTGGATGGAGGAAGGGACTAAAGATGGAAAAAAGGCATGTGCCAGCTGTCTTTCAAAGGAGATTCCCAAGAGCTGTCACATGACACTTTGGGTTACATCTTATTAACCACAGTTACATGGACACACCTAGCAGTAAGGAAGGCTGGAGAGTATAATCTTTATTCTAGTGAGTCATGAAGTTAGCTATGGATTTGAGAATTTTATTATTGCAGAAGAGGAGGAGACAGATATTAGAGGATATCTAGAAGTCATTGCCAGGTGGCACTAGTGGTAAAGAACCTGCCTGCCAATGCAGGAGATGTAAGTGATGCAAGTTCAGTCCCTGGGATGGGAAGATCCTCTGGAGGAGGGCATGGCAACCCACTCCAGTATTCTTGCCTGGAGAATCNGGTAAAGAACCTGCCTGCCAATGCAGGAGATGTAAGTGATGCAAGTTCAGTCCCTGGGATGGGAAGATCCTCTGGAGGAGGGCATGGCAACCCACTCCAGTATTCTTGCCTGGAGAATCCCATGGACAGAGGACTCTGGCGGGCCACAGTCTATGGGGTCGCAAAGAGTCAGACACAACTGAAGTGACCTAGCACAGCACAGAAGTCATTGCCACAGCATCACTTCTCTCCTTTATGAGGACTTTTGCCTTCTCTACTAAATAATTCTTAGCAGCATACCAACCTGAGTTACCATATGTGTGTGCTTAGTCGCTCAGTCGTGTCCGACTCTTTGCTACCCCATGGACTGTAGCCTGCCAAGCTCCTCTGTCCCTGGAACTCTCCAGGCAAGAATACTGAAGTGGCTTGCCATGCCCTCCTCCAGGGGATCTTCCCAACCTGGGGATTGAACTCAGGTCCCTGGCATCATAGATGGATTCTTTACCAAGGAAGAATGGAAGGGAACTCAGGAATGAAAGTCCCTGAGTTAGCATTTACTATCCCGCAAATAAACTTTTCCTTGACACTACTATCCCTCCAGCTCCTTCCCCATATTTCTGTACCCACTAAAGAAAACATTTTTTTTCAATATTTCTTTGTCTTATTAATGCACTTTATGCATTTATTATTTCTGGCTGTGGTGCATCTTCACTGCTGTGCAAGGGCTCGCTCTGGCTGCAGTGAATGGCGGCTACTCTCCATTGCAGTGCGTGGGCTTCTCATGGCAGTGGTTTCTCTTGTAGAGCACAGGCTCTAGGCATGCGGGCTTCAGTGGCTGTGGCACATGGGCTTAGTTGCTCCATGGTGTGTGGGATCTACCCAGACCAGGGATAGAATCCATGTCCCTTGTACTGGCAGGTAGATTCTTAACGACTTGACTGCCAGGGGAGCCCAGAAAACATTCTTGAATGAATTGTCTACACATGCAATCTCCTCTTCCTCATGTCCTCTTTATTCCAAAATCCACTCCAGTCTGGTTTCTTTACCCATCAATCCACTGAAACCACTCTTGTCAACATCCCCAGAAATCTGTGTTGCTAAATCCAAAATCACTGCAGATGGTGACTGCAGCCATGAAATTAAAAGATGCTTACTCCTTGGAAGAAAAGTTATGACCAACCTGGATAGTATATTTAAAAGCAGAGACATTGCTTTGCCGACTAAGGTCCACCTAGTCAAGGCTATGGTTTTTCCTGTGGTCATGTATGGATGTGAGAGTTGGACTGTGAAGAAGGCTGAGCGCTGAAGAATTGATGCTTTTGAACTATGGTGTTGAAGACTCTTGAGAGTCCCTTGGACTGCAAGGAGATCCAACCAGTCCATTCTGAAGGAGATCAGCCCTGGGATTTCTTTGGAAGGAATGATGCTAAAGCTGAAACTCCAGTACTTTGGCCACCTCTTGCAAAGAGTTGACTCATTGGAAGACTCTGATGCTGGGAGGGATTGGGGGCAGGAGGAGAAGGGGACGACAGAGGATGAGAAGGCTGGGTGGCATCACTGACTCGATGGACGTGAGTCTGAGTGAACTCCGGGAGATGGTGATGGATAGGGAGGCCTGGCGTGCTGCGATTCATGGGGTCACAGAGTCGGACACGACTGAGCGACTAAACTGAACTGAACTGAAATCCAATGATCACATTTTTGTCCTGATTCTACTAGCCCTCTCATTAGCATTTGACATGGATGATCATTATTTCCTTGAAACTTTTCCTCTTTTGGCTTTGTAAATACCATCTTTCACCAATCTTTACTTTTCAACATCCTCTACTTGAACTCTAAATACCAGAGTTATCCACACTTTGTCTTGAGCCTCCTCTTCTCTCTCAAATGACTTCTTAAATGATTTCATCGGTTCCTATGACTCTAAATACCATCTTTATGTTGATGATTCCCAGTGAAAATCCTAAAAAGATTCTAAATTTCAGATTCATATATACACCTGCCCATTTAAAATCAGCACTTAAACGTCTATAGATATCTCTAATACAATACTCTTATAAAATAGAACTCTTGACACCCTGCTCCCACCCAATATGTCCTTCCCAATATTTTTCACCTTAGAAAAATGACATCATTCCCCAGATTCAATCCATCAGCAAATCCTGACCATTCTACATCCAATATGAATTTCTAATTCATCCATTTCTTTCACCTCCACTTTTACTACCCTATACCAAAGGAAACTCATCTCTTGCCTGAATTGTAAGGTAAGGTAGTCATTTAAAAATGGAAGGTAAGTCATGTCACTCTCCTGATCAAAAGCCTCTCTTGGCTTCCCATCACATTTAAAATTAAACTCCTACCTGATATGGCCCTGTGCATTTCTTCTGCTGTTCTCCCCTCAACTCACTATGCTTCATCTGTGTTGGCCTTCTATATTTGTGTTATGTGTCAAGCTCTCTAGAGCCTCAGAACTCTTTCATTTGTAGTTCCCTCTACCTAAAATGCTTTTCCACTGGGTTCTTCACATGTGTGATTCCTTTTAAACCTTCAAATCCTGAGTCAAATGTTACTTCCTCATACAGCTGTTCCCTAACTTCCCTATCTAAAGTGAAAAGTGTAAGTGAAATTGCTCAGTTGTGTCCAACTCTTTGCAACCCCATGGACTGTTGCTTGCCAGGTCCCTCCATCCATGGGATTTTCCAGGCAAGAATACTGGTGTGGGTTGCCATTTCCTTCTCCAGGGGATCTTCCCAACNCATACAGCTGTTCCCTAACTTCCCTATCTAAAGTGAAAAGTGTAAGTGAAATTGCTCAGTTGTGTCCAACTCTTTGCAACCCCATGGACTGTTGCTTGCCAGGTCCCTCCATCCATGGGATTTTCCAGGCAAGAATACTGGTGTGGGTTGCCATTTCCTTCTCCAGGGGATCTTCCCAACCCAAGGATCGAACCAGGGTCTCCTGCACTGCAGCCAGACTCTTTCTCATCTGAGCCACCAGGGAAGTGCCTATCTAAAGTAGTTCCCTCTTACTATTTTCTATCAGATTTCTTCAATGGTATTGTCACAGTGTACAAGGCCATGAGGTCAGAGACTTTGTCTTTCTTATTTACCATCATATCCCAGAACCTAGCATAGTTCTTGGCACTGTGCCTGTCATTGGGCTCAATAGATGCACAACAGGTATTTGTTGAAATCATGACTTGATGAATAGGAGTTGTCCGAAACCCCTTTTAGTGGTTGAGAGGAGACGGGGACGCAGTGAAGTTTGATGAGCCCAGCAAAGCTGCTTGTCCAATTCTAGAGCCAGAGCTGGGGTCTTGAAGGGACAGTTAGAGGAAATGCTGTGCGTACATATTTGAGCCAAGACCTTGAGGAAGAATGGAACCGCTAGATGGCAAAAGGAAGACTGTAAAATAGGACGGAGCCAAGGCTCAGAAGTAAAATGGAAACCTATTTGGAAGAGGAGTGAATAGGCTGGGAGCGAATGAGAAGGACCCTAGGTAACTTCCAAGAACTTTACTAGAGAGAGGCTGCTGCCCAGCCATAAGCAATAAGAATTGACTGAGAACTGAGAGTCTGAATGGTGAAGACCACGAAGGCCATGTCAGTGATCTTCAAGCGGGGGTGATCTTCTCCAGCATGTCTCAGAAGAGTAGATTATAGGACTAACTTTGGGTGGAGGCTTATAGGGCAGGTGCAGCCAGGTCCAAGAACAAGCGTCAAAGGAGAAAGAGCTGATGAGTTGAGATCTTACAGTCTAAGGATGGAAAGTGGAGTTTAGAGTTTCTGAGATAGAGCAGTGAGTGATGAGGAGGTTCACAGCATGGCTAAGGCAGTGACTGACTAACAGTAGAGCTGAAGATAATCTGAGATGAAGGAGCCAAGAAGCTAAGAGGTGGGACTTCCTTATAGAGCCCTCAGGTTAATGATGGGATAGGAGGTACAGACGAGTACTAGAATCTTCCATGGATCTAGGGTAGTGAACTGGATGTCAATAAATGATAACAGTGAGGAAGCATAGAGGGCAAACTATGAGGATGAAAGAAGGAAGAAATTGTTTGACAAAAGTGAAAGAAGGGGACTAGGGAAAAGCTGGTGGGGTCTCTCTTGCTCTCTGAATTTGGGAGTAGGAACAATTCACACAGGAGGCAGCCCCAGGGGAAGTGTTTCCCTTTGGATTGTCCCCAGATCAGAGTCTGAGATAAGGAATCCAGTGTAAGTAGTCTATTTAGGAGTTGATTATAGGAAATTCCCATAAAGGAGTAGGGAAGTGAAGTAGGGGAGGGAAGAAAGCCAATAAAGAAGTGTATTATAAAGCAAATTACCACTCTGGGTAACAGGAGCTTAATCATGCTGGGGAATTCTAGGCACAGTAGAACATGCATCTCACAGTTATCCCACCTAAGGGATAACCCTCTGCTATCAGTTACTGATTCAGAACTTCTTAGGGAGGTCATTCATTCCTTGCTACTTCTAGCTTCCTCAATATACAGGCAAAGAGAGCTCTAGGGGCTGGAGAAAAAAACTCCAGGCAAAGAGTCACAGGAACTGGCGTTGGAAGTTAGGCTAGCATGGAGAGACGTGGGAAGAGCCCAGAGGCTATGGGTGGAGCACCGACAGCATCTAGTGATGTGCAAGCAGGGAGCCAAGACTCAGTCAGGGCGAAGAAGTGGACAGACCATGCTGCAGAAAGAGTGAGAGTGAAGGGCCTCATCTATTTTTGAGGGGACATCTAAAAAATAATTGTATATATTCTTTACTTCAGTGTGCAAATTCTTTAACACCTTATAATGCTCAAACCATATTCAATTTATGCCCAATTATTCCAGAAGTGTCCTTTACAATCAGTCTGTCCAAATCAGGATTCCATCCCAAATCATGCATTCATCTGATTATGTCCCTGACATCTCCTTAACTTCAGAACATTGTTTTTGTTTTTTTTTTTTAAATTTCACAGTACACTGACTTATTGAAGAAAGTGGGCCAGTTGTTCTGAAGCATGTCCTCCTTTGAGGATTTGCCTGCATGTTTGCCTGTGGTATTATTTACCTTGTTCCTCAATCTCCTATAGTTCCTATAAACTAGACTTTAGGTCTAAAGGCTTGATCACATCCAAGTCCAGTATCTTTGGGTAGAATACAACAATGTGGCATTGTGTCACGCACTGCAGCACATGGCTGCTCCACTGGTAGTAACACTATGATGGACCACTGGATCAGCATGACAGCAAGCAGATCCATGATAGAGTTATCTTTGCCTACCAATGCCCAGAAGATATTCTGTGGGGTGGTTAAGAATCCGTTTCCAATGCAGGGGATGAAGGTTTCATCCCTGGTCGGGGAACTAAGATCCCACATGCTCCAGGGCAACTAAGCCCCCCTGCAACTAGAGAACCCCATTGGCCACAACCCCTGGTGGCTCAGAGGTTAAAGCGTCTGCCTCCAACGTGGGAGACCCAGATTTGATCCCTGGGTCGGGAAGATCCCCTGGAGAAGGAAATGGCAATCCACTCCAGTATTCTTGCCTGGAGAATCCTGTGGACAGAGAAGCCTAGTAGGTTACAGTCCATGGGGTCGCAAAGAGTCGGACACGACTGAGTGACTTCACCTTCACCTTCACAGAGCCCATGTGCTCTAGAGCCTGTCCCACAACTAGAGAGCCTGCGCAGCCAAATTTTTTTTTTTTTATCTTTGGGCTATTTAGTTCCACACAGATGTCCCCATCAGCTATCCACACAATAATTTTAATCCCATTTGACAATTCTTGCCTGGATCAATGAATTCATGACATGTTTAAAAGTGATTTCCTAATACCCTCTTACACTGTTGGTGGGAATGCAAACTAGTAGAGCCACTATGGAGAACAGTGTGGGGATTCCTTAAAAAACTGGAAATAGAACTGCCATATGACCCAGCAATCCCACTGCTGGGCATACACACCGAGGAAACCAGAATAGAAAGAGACACATGTACCCCAATGTTCATCCAGCACTGTTTATAATAGCCAGGACATGGAAGCAACTTAGATGTCCATCAGCAGATGAATGGATAAGAAAGCTGTGGTACATATACACAATGGAGTATTACTCAGCCATTAAACAGAATACATTTGAATCAGTTCTAATAAGATGGATGAAACTGGAGCCTATTATACAGAGTGAAGTAAGCCAGAAAGGAAAACACCAATACAGTATATTAACGCATATATGTCAAATTTAGAAAGATGGTAGGTAACAATAACCCTATATGTGAGACAGCAAAAGAGACACAGACGTATAGAACAGTCTTTTGGACTCTGTGGGAGAGGGCGAGAGTGGGATGATTTGGGAGAATGGCATTGAAACGTGTATTAGCATATGTGAAACAGATCACCAGTCCAGGTTCAATGCATGAGACAAAGTGCTCGGGGCTGGTGCACTGGGATGACCCAGAGGGATGGGATGGGGAGGGAGGTGGGAGGGGGGCTCAGGATGGGGAACACATGTACACCCATGGCAGATTCATGTGAATGTATGGCAAAAACCACCACAATATTGTAAAGTAGTTAGCTTCCAATTAAAATAAATGAATTTATTAAAAAAATAAAAATAAATTGATGAATTTAAAAAATGATTTCCTAATTATATCACTCCCTCTCTACTTACTAGCTAGCCTTCTTCAGGAAAGAACTTCCTTTTTTCAACCAGGGCAGCTTAGGGCGGTGGATAAGGGTATGAACTTTGGAGTCAGACTGTATTTTCACTTGGTCCCATCACTTGCTACCTGTGTGACTAAGTCACTTCACTGCTCAATGCCTCAGTTTCCTCATCTGTAAAGTGTGGTTGCTATGAAAATTAAATGAGGGAGTATTACTAAGGGCTTTCCTGGTGGCTCAGATGGCAAAGAATCTGCCTGCCATGCAGGAAACCTGAACTCGATCCCTCCGTCAGGAAGATCCCCTGGAGAAGGGGATGGCTACCCACTGCAGTATTTTGGCTGGAGAATTCCATGAACAGAGGAGCCTGGGGGTACTACAGTCCATGGGGTCACAAAGAGTCAGACATGACTGAGCAACTCACACTAGTATTACTAAAGCAATCAGAATAAGGCCTGGTGCATGGTAAGAACTATGTGTTAAATAAACACAAAGTAAAATAAAGATACGGTTATTTAATTATGCTGAGATATAGTTCCTACTGAAAAGGCAGGATAAATGCGTAATTCTTTCCATTTAATTACCAAGTCTCAAAGTAAGGATTTGGTTTAATAGCTGCCACAAGGGGTGACAAATAAGCAGAAGGAACATTAATGAGCTCAGGGAAAGACACGGGAGGGAGGGAAGCTGGGAGAAGAGCCCAGAATGAGGATATGTAGTGCTGGATGGGGCTGGGAGAAGGCGAGACCTGAACATAGTCCTCCCCTCCTTTTTTCTTCATTTTCCAGCGCCTCAGTCAAAATCACACAGAACCAGGGCACCTAAAGGAAATAGGAAACAGAGCTCCTATTTAGAAGACAGGTGCTTTGTCACTTATGCACATCTACAAAAGCCATTCACATTTTCTCTTCATTTGCTGTTCTTACTATTGCATTGTTTTAATAGAATATATAATATAAAATAATACAGAAGTTCTCAAATTTATAAAACAGCTTGGAACAAAATAACACAAAATTTATTCTAGACCTATCATCCTGATAATAAATAAAATAATGAGGGACTTGCCCGGAGGTCCAGGGGTTAAGACTCTGAGCTTCCACTGCAGGGGTCACAGGTTTTCTTTCCTGGTTGGAGAACTAAGATCCTGCATGCCCTGCGGCCAAAAATAAAATAAAACAATGAGCCTGCATTTAGGGATCCACTTAAAAATGTTCCTAGATAAGGCTGGCTTCCTGAGTGTGGATCCCATGCAGTCCCATGGGGCCCCACACTCAATAGGGCCTGCTGCTGCTGCTAAGTCGCTTCAGTCGTGTCCAACTCTGTGCGACCTCATAGACGGCTGCCCACCAGGCTCCCCCTCCCTGGGATTCTCCAGGCAAGAACACTGGAGTGGCTTAGTTTAATCCTCTGCAGTCACCACCTTGGAATTCTTAATAGTTCTTGAACAAAGGACCCTGCATTTTCATTTTGCACTGAGCCCTGCAAATTGTGTAGCCATTCCTCTCCCTAGGGCTTCTCAGGGCCCCTGACCCTGACCCCAAACCAGCGGCCAGCCTGCATCCCCACAGAACAGCATAGGTAGGTAGCCTTTTGCATTTCTAAACTCTGCTTTTGAACTTTGGGACTGCTCCAAGCTTTGCTCTTCTTCCTGGCAGCTTTTTCATTTGGTTGCCTGCATGGCTTGTTCCAGTCTCCGTCCCCTCCTAGGGTTCTTTTTGGTCTTCAGAATCATTGATGAAATGCATCTCTCCGTGGGCAGTGCTTCCACCCCCACCTCCAGAAAGAGGTTTTCACGGGAGCTGTGAGAATTGTCTGTCTTACCCTCTTCCCCCTCAGTCTGAGCATTCTCTGTACTGCTTGTTGCTTGTTGCTAAAATAAGACACATGGCCAAGAAAAGAAAGGAAGCCTCCCCGCATTTTATTGATGTGTAGACCAGCTCAGCTCTGAGGCCCTGGTACAGCTGACTGCAAGTGGGGGCTGGGCTGCAAGAGAAGGGAAGCCAAGCGAGGCAGTTTGAAAAAGAATAAGATTATCCAGTTCGACTCTGTCTCACCACTGGAACTGCCTCTGTTTTACGCCAGCCAGATGAAAGCTTAAGTCTTAAGGAGCTCCAGGGAAGGCCACACCATGGGGCTTTTAATTATAAAAGATTCAAGATATTCTGCCCGTTTTCTGTTCATTTCCTGTCACCAAACACCTTTCCACAAATAGTCGATACCACTTTTTCAACACGCTAAATTCTAATCTTCATCCTTTTCCCATCTATGGTCCTCTGTGCTGTGCATAGTCATTCAGTCGTGTCCAGCTCTTTGTGACTCCATGGACTATAGCTGGCTAGGCTCCTCTGTCCATGGGGATTCTCCAGGCAAGAATCCCGGAATGGGTTGTGATGGCCTCCTCCAGGGGATCTTTCCGACTCAAGGATCAAACCCAGGTCTCCCGCATTGCAGGTGGATTCTTTACCATCTGAGCCACTAAGGAGGCTGTATTTAATACAGTCGCCCCCCATTATCCATGGGGGATTGGTTCCAAGACTCCTATGAATACCAAAATCCACAGATGCTCAAGTCCCTTATGTAGAGTAGCAGTGTATAAGCTAGGCACATCCTCCTGTAGACTTTGTCATCTTCAGGTGCTTATGACACCTAATACCATATAAACGTTATGTAAATAGTTGCCAGAGAGTAGAAAATACAAGTTTTACTTTTTGGAACTTTCTGGAATTCTTTTTTCAAGTATTTTCATCCACAGTTGGTTGAATCTGCAGATGCAGAACTTGTGGATACAGAGAGCCAACTGTGTATGTTATTCCTGTTCTGTTGCCTTACTGTATACACACGCACGCACACACACACACACACAATCATTGTTCTATTTGAATAAGGCTTTCTGTCTAAGATCAGGCCTTTTGGGACATCTTTGGTGGTCCAGTGGCTAAGACTCCGAGCTCCCAATGCAGAGGCATGGAGTTCAATCCCTGGTCTGGAAACTAGATCCCACATGTCACAACTAAAGATCTCTCAAGCCACAAGGACAATGGAAGATCCTGTGTGCCACAGCTGAGACCCAACATGTGTGTGCATGCATTTCAGCCATGTCAGACTCTTTGCAACCCTATGGATTGTGGGCCACCAGACTCCTCTGTCCATGGGATTCTCCAGGCAAGAATACTGAAGTGAATTGCCATGTGCTCCTCCAGGGGATCTTCCCAACCCACGGATGGAACTCGCATCTCTTACATCTCCTGCATTGGCAGGCGGGTTCTTTAAAAATAATCTTAAAAAGCAGAGACGTTACTTTGCCAACAAAGATCCATCTAGTCAAGGCTATGGTTTTTCCAGTAGTCATGTATGGATGTGAGAGTTTGACCATAAAGAAAACTGAGCACCAAAAATTGGTGCTTTTGAACTGTGGTGTTGGAGAAGTCTCTTGAGAGCCCCTTGGACGGCAGGGAGATCAGACCAGTCAATCCTAAAGGAAATCAATCCTGAATATTCATTGGAAGGACTGATGCTGAAGCTGAAACTCCAATACTTTGGCCACTTGATGTGAAGAACTGACTCATTGGAGAAGACCCCAGTGCTGGGAAAGATTGAGGGTAGAGGGAGAAGGGGAAGGCAGAGGATGAGATGGTTGGATGGCATCACCGACTCGATGGATGTGAGTTTGGGCAAGCTCCAGGAGTTGGTGATGGACAGGGAAGCCTGGTGTGCTGCAGCCCATGGGGTTGCAAAGAGTCAGACACAACTGAGCAACTGAACTGAATTGAACTGAGCTCCATCTAGGAAGCCCAGGACCGAGCCCAGCCAAATAAATAAAGATAAACATTTGACCCCAAAAAAAGATAGTGCCTTTTGTCCTTCTTCCTTTGGTTCACTCTCTTTCCTTACCAGGAGAACAAAGAAGCTTTCATTAGGGCTGGGCTAATCCCCAACAGTATATTTCATTTGTTCATTTCATTTTTGTAAGTAAAACAATAATAGTAGAAAAAGAAGTAGTAGTACTAATACTAGTAGTCATAATGGTGGTTGCCTCTTATATGCATGGCGCGGTCTGTTCATTGCTAATTCTAATGACAACCCAGTGATTTAGGTTTTATTGCCCCCATTTTATAGACAAGGGAACTGAGGAATAGAAATGAAGGGAACTTGCCCCAAGTGGTCACCTTTTAAATAACAGAACTGGGATGCTTAATGCTACTCTGTTGACACCAGTGCTAATCACCACACTGCCTCAGTCTCCTCTCTGTTTAAAATAGAGGGACCATAACATTTTCGTTTGTTTGATCAGAGCTCCATTCACTGGATAACCATAGAATTTCCACTCCATTTCCCTGGTGGCTCAGATGGTAAAGAATCTGCCTGCAGTTTGGGAGACCTGGGTTTGAGCCCTGGGTTAGGGAAATCCCCTGGAGGAGGGCATAGCAACACACTGCAGTATTCTTGCCTGAAATCTCCATGAACAGAGGAGCTTGGCGGGCTGCAGTCCATGGGGTCACAGAGAGTTGGACACGACTGAGCAACTAAGCACACATTTACATGCAGACATCAAATGTTGGGCTGCCCCTCCAATGAACCCTCTTCTTTCTATCATGTCATATATTAGCTTTCACCAGCTGCTTGTTATGTAGGATGTTGCATGCGACATCTCTGTTTTGCCTTCTTTCTTACATTCCTGAAACCTTTTAAAGATCTTTTTAATGTCCTCATCCCCTCATTCAATTTCTAGGTCTAGCCCTCCTTTGATATTTCTCTGTACATCACTTACCTGGCCTTCCCTTTCAGCTCTCTGCCCTGTCCTTTTCCCATTACCTCTTCGTTGTCAGGCCCTTTCCACAGCCCCCCCCTCCCAATACTGCGTAGCCCAAGTGCAGTGACATCGACTCCTCCTTTTAGTTTTTCAGTGTTGGCAGGAGGAATTTCAAGTCTGCCCCCAGTTGTGCTCTTCTGGTATCTTACTTTGAAACACAAAAGCATTAAATTGTAAATCAATTCTGCATTGATCAAGGCTGGCTCCCATCCCCACTGCCTGGCTGCGGCCTCTGAATACTGAAACTGTGAGTTTTCTTCTGTGCTGGCTCTATTGTTGCACAAGGCCAAGAAAAGGTCCTCATCAACGAAACTGCACACCTTGTTGGCAGGAGTCAGACAGGAAAGCTGGCAGCCAAAACTCATGTGGCTCTACCTTTCTTTTCTAATGAAAACTTTAACCTTTCTAATTTGTTTCCTTTTTATTTCCCCTATGCCTATTGCGTCTTATTCTCTCAAGTGCAGTCAAACAGTCCTTATCCCCCACATTTGCATTTTTCTCCTTTCCTCCTATTCTGCTCACTTGTCCCTTTTGTTTGATTCTCACTTCAGCTTCTTCGGATTATTCTTTTAGCTTTCAAAAAAATTCAGCAAGCACTTATTGAAGGCCTACTGTGTGCCAGCTGCTAAACTAAGTGCCTGGTCCCTGCCCTCAAGGAGTTCAGTATTTCCATGTGCACTGAATACTTGGGCAACCCCTGGGTGGAAGAAAAGAGCATGTCAGTTGGTCAGCCATATATATGCATATACACATACACATACATATACATACACATGGAGTTCAGAGGAATGCACAAAATGGCCTTTATTCCCAGTTTAAATCACACTTTCTAACCGATATGAATCAACAGGACATGTCGATTTTGAGTGGCCTCTTATTCCTCCCAAAGGAGAAGAAGGCAGCAGAGGATGAGATGGTTGGATGGCATCACCCGACCCAACGGACATGAGTTTGAGCAAACTTTGGGAGACAGTGGAGGACAGGGAAGCCTAGAGTGCTGCAGTCCATGGGGTCACAAAGAGTCACATATGACTCAGCAACTAAACAACAGCCACACCTTACTACTCCACTCAATTCTCAGTCCCTCTGTGGGCACAAGACCTCTGATCTAGACCCTTTGGATCACACTTCTCCCTCTTGCAGTCAGTGGGAAACCCTTGCTGTCTCTTCTCTCCACCCCACTGGATCTCTGGGAACTTCCCTTTCTGAAATGGGTGTCTAAGATTTGCTTAGCATTTGGCTTCATCCAGTTCCAAAATTTAATGGAGATGAGGAAGCCCTTCCAGTCCTGCCAGTGGAGGAAATGCAGAGGAGAAACTAAAGACGGTCCTTGGCATGGAATATCTTTGAGAAAGCTGAACATTCTACACTGCCAGAACTGATATTCTCTTAGCATGCCTCTTTTTTTTTTTTTTTTTTTTT